>VYZM01014165.1:47764-92906 GCA_013398915.1 Dromas ardeola
TTAGGTAGGGTGGAAACCTCCCACCTGCCCTTGTTTGAGCTGCCACAAGAAATCTGTGCACAGCATTAGCAAGGAGACTATCAAGATTCCTATGGGCACTTCAGCGTTTCTTCTGTAGTGGTATGCTGTAGGTTATTCACTGAGCAAGATCTCCTTCTGTGCAATTCAAGCCAGCACAGCACAGGAACACAAGGAACAGTATTTTACTGACAAGCACAGCAGTGATCAGGACAACACAAAGTGTAATATTTCACATCCTGAAATACAATCAGGAAAACATAGAACTTCTGAGCTTTGTACATATATAAAGCAGCACTGACAAGTTCCTAACTTACTCTAAAACGCCAGATGAATAATTTTTCCTTAAGCACTTCCTCCGCAGCACTCTGTGCTTAGACTCAACTCAGATTTCAAAAGCCAGAATAGTCACCGCTTTCTTTAAAGTATTTTATGCCGAATCAGTCTTTTTGCTTTTTAAGCCAAGGCAAAAAGGAGCTTAATGTCTGTCAGAGGTCAAAGGATTTTGTTGCTGGTTTTGTTGCTTGTTTGTTTGTTTTTTTTTTTTTTTTTTTAATTAGCCCTGACAGACAAAGGGCACCAAAACAGAAATTAAAATGAAGTTTCATGCCACTGATGTGTACTCTGCTTTGAATACGTCAGTTAGCGTTCTTTCAAACAAAACAAACAGGACATCCTCTCAACTCTCCAGCTTTCGCCTGGACCAGTATCACAAGGAAGGAAGGTATGAGAAGTCTGCCCTGTTCCTTCTTCCATTCACCCCAGTGCCAATTACTTTTCCATTCTCAGCACAAGCTGTTCAAGCATTTCATTTTCATGTGGCTAAACATATGTGTGACCATGGAAAAGGCAAATTGCTCAAAGCATATACACACATTTACATATTTATCCTAATGCTTACAAAGAATGCATTCTCCTAAAGCCCATTTCTTGTTTGCCTTGAGACATTATCAGGAGGAAAACTCCATGTACTACTCATGTCAGTGAATGAAGATGCTGCGTAGGTGACTAATTACCATTTTGGTTCACAGCAACATTCAGATATAGACTACAAGACGTCAAATCTATTTCCATTTTATGTGCAGATTTAAAAAAAAAACATTAAACTATATTTCACTGATAACTATCTCAAGTAATACCTTTTCCCTCCCAATACAAAACACACACAGGGAAGAAAAAAGATCCCAGTTTCCACACATTTTGCTCAACTGAATCAGAGACATGACTGATTTTATAGATCACACAAAGTAGAAAAACAGACCCGAGAACACAATGAGAAAAGCTGTCTGCTCCATCTTGCAGAACTCTTAGCGTGATGCTTTCTAATAAAAAATTAAGCCCATATGACCCCAATTTTCAAAGCAAGGTACCATTGCTGTTAATGTATCTTTCATTTTCACCAGCTTGGGGTTTTCCATTTTGTCTGGTAAGTAAGCAAGACATATACACACACACCCTAATGCACAGTCATTTGCCATTATTTTCTTATTGCCTTCTCCAGTTCTTTAATTGCAAAAGCAAGACATCTGCTTTCTGTTACTGTTGCTCTATGTATTTATTTTATTGCTTTCTGGTGGTGCAATTGTAAGCACTGCCAATCAGCTTGGAGCAAGAGTCCCTAAAGAGTGAAGTCCCTCTCCTCTTGTCCACAGAAATTGATATACTGGAAAACAGAAAAAGGAGGATGAATTAGACCCCATTTCCCCTGCTCCAACTTTTGAACAACTCCCCTCAAGCCTAGATAAAATAAATTTAACTCTTTCCAAGTTCACAGTGAGACTCTCTACATTCAGGTCCTGCTGTCTAAATACTTTATTTGGAGCAGATTATTTTAAAGCACACAAAACTTATACATAGCAGTCACTTTGTAAGATTGTTCAATAAAAGCTTTTGGGAGTTTAAAGTTTTTGTTTCTATGAAATCTAGTTAGTTTCCTAAAACCAGTATCTTTTTCCCCATACAAAAATCAAAGACCTTTAATGTAAATACCCCACCACTGCCACACAGAAACATTACAAAAAGCCTATAGAGTTGAAGTAACAACATCACCATTCACTGATACTTTGGCACACTCGTCTTGCACAGATTGTATCCCTTCTCTTCTACTCTTCTTTACACTCTCTATTGGTCTTTGTTTCACTGTTCACTCTTTCCCTGCTCTCCCTGAGCCCAAAAGGCTAAGCAGGAAGACTGAGAAATTCTGCTGCACACACCTCTCTGTGGGCCTCTTCCCTGCCTTCATTCCTGAACTACACTAAGTGTTCCACGTCCCTCCTCTTTTCCTATACAGCCTTGTTCTCTTCATCAATACCGTTCCATCTCTGGCTCAGTACTCTCCACTGCAGCTTCTCTGCCTAATGTCAGTTTCTATTTTTAAAACCAACCAAAAATTATGTAAGTGGTGCGGTAGCAGCGTGTGAAAACAGTATGACCTTAAAACACAGCCACAAGCAGCAGAAAAGTGAAAAATTAAAAGAAGAGATCTGAAAAAAAAAAAACCCAAACCTGAATTCCACATCCTATCTCGGTACGTTAATCGCCTCTCTTAGCCAATTTGACAACGTAAAGTCAGTCTTCTCATTCTGGCCTGCCAGAAAAAGCATGAAGGCAAAGTAAGCATGTTCTGCTTCAAGCTGGGGGAGAAGTAAACTGCCTGGAAGCAGTATTCCAAACAGGTCATTTTCCAGGACTGTCTTACTGCCCAGGGCTAGCAGCTTCTTACCCCAGAGGGCAGCAAGACCTCCTCCAGCTCTCCTCTTCCTGCTGCTGCGCTGATCTCGTTCATCCCAAACCACCCTACACGAGCTTCAGGCTATTTAGGTGCAGCCCCACCATGACTCTTCTTTATGTTCTTTTTCTGAAGCTACTGTTCCATTAAAAGCGTAAGTTTGAAAATAAATAAAAATACTCCACACCACACACACGAGAAAACCCCATAAAACGAAGCATACATGACATTCTTACTATGAAACTGATACACAAATGGTCACTTATTTCAGCTACAAGCAATGAAGTTGTAACATCTAATTCAGGCACTTGATACAGCAAACAGGAAGGATCTGAGCTAGTCTTTTTCCTTACTAACAAATGGGCAATTGCATTGTCTACACAATTAATTTAAGTAGCTGAGAACATAAAGAGTGCAGAGCCAGGAAACACAAGCAGGTAGGCTTGTCAACACAGCATGATACTCTGAATGCTCAGCATTTGCTTTTCAGAAAGCAGTCTCAGCTCCTAGCTGTGCTTGTAGCCTATGGAGAGGGAGTCCCAAAATCTTCTATCTCAGCTACACAAGCTGCCACATCCCAGGCCATTTCAGTGGACTATACTCAGAGATCCGTTCTCCTTGCTTTGCAGAGAAGCAAATGCATATGGAGGATGAGGAAGGCACGGAAAGACTGAACCAGTCTAGATAGAGGCACAAACTTTGGCTAAACACTTTAATCTGACTCTCCTACTTGAAAAAAAAAAAAAAAAAAACACACAACACCAAAACACAACAGTCCAGAAAGAGAGTAAATGCAGAGCAAATGGCGAACACACACACCCTATCTTCAAGTGCACACAGAACTTTTTTCAGCAAATTCTATCATAGCTTTACTACCTCGTACCTTCACCAAATGCTCCTTCCTAGTTTTTTTTAGGTGTCTCCCACAGTAAGATGTTCAAAGCCATTTACAAAGAAACTGGTACCACATATATGAAGAAATCATAGCTTGAAAAGGTAGGAAGTGATTCACTGCAGTTTAATAACATGCCAGAAGCCAACCTCAGGTATCCAAAATCCTAACCCCAATACGATGTGACTGTATAGCCTATCACATCTCTCCCCAGATCAAATCCAACTTAGAACTACAAACTCTGTAATGGCAAATACACACATATATGGCATATGTTAACATACAAAATAAATCAACTTCTAATAGTCACTGCACCGAGCAATGGGGAATGGAGCGAAGAAGGGGACACAAGAGGGGCTGTGGTAGGTTTATTAAGAGTTATTTGACAGCCTAGGAACATTTCACTTTACAAAGATGCAGCCAAGAGCATACAGAGGCCAGTACTACTTTGTCAACACAAACAAAAGCATAACCTCAGAAGTCATACCTGCTGTGTGCATGCGTGCCTGTGCATGCCTTGGTTTTTCAGAGAGATGTGGGGAAAAGAAATAAAGCCAAAACACTAATTAGATAGATGTCAGAATTATTTTCCAATACCCACACACAATTACTATCAGCAATCCAGATGCACAAAGCCAAATAAAACACACGTTCTGTACATAGTGAACAAAATTCTTTTTACAGTTTGCATCTTGTAGTCCTTGCAATAGAGGGAGATGTCTCTAAACACAGTAATATTTTTAGCCACTGTCAACCCTCAACATTTCCTGGTGGCACTGTAACTGCCCAGAAGTAAAAAAATTCAGATTATGTATTAAAAATGGTTGTGTGGTCCTCTTAGTGCAGCTTCCAGAGGCACCAGAAGGTCTGTGGACCTGAAAAATTCTGTTACAGATAAAGTCATTCAGCCTTGTATCTTGTCTTGCAGCGGGTTGCTTCTTACTAACTAGAAGCTACAGTATATGCCCCAGTGTAGGCTACACAAGGTTATTCACAAAATTAAGCCAAATTTTTACTTATGTCAAAATTAACCAATGCTTTTTTAGCTATTTTTATAATGCAAGATATCTTTCTAATTTCCAATAAAAATCAAAATTTGCAGGAGCTGACACCAATTTGTCGTTTCTCCAACAACACTACTTGGCAGGGAGCAAAGCAAAAAAAAAAAAAAACAGGCTCTCAATACCTTTAAAAAAAAAAAAAACGTGATCTCAATTCCTTTTAAAACAAAAGTGATGGGGAACAAGCCAGGGGCAACAAATGGTCACAGTGTTGTTTACCTGAAGGTTTTATTCCTAGGCAAAGTTCCACAGTTTAGCAGTGGAAAAACAAAGCAGCTATAAAACGGCTGCTTGTCTAAATGAAACAGACTGCTGACCCTTTGTCTAGTTTTCAGACAGCATCAAAAGCACCTCTATTATTTGTCATTCTCAAAAGAGACATCAGGGGCTTGACTAAACATGTAGGCAAAATGCTCTTCACTTCCGTAAAGGTGCCCCTTCAAATCACAACTGCTTGATGTGATATGGCAGTCTGGGGAGGTTTTACTGCCAATACCTTTGCTAGAGATATACACAATGCTATCACTGCAATTTAATTTGAGGGTGTTAAACTTGTTTTAAGAATCAGTGTGTTGATGAAACCAAACTATATTGTAAGATTTCCAGTTCACTAAGACAGAGCCTAATCTTCCTGTATAATTTCTGTTTGACCAACAGTATGAGCAGTATCACTTAGATAACATAAAATGCTCATGTGCTAAGTGTAAACTTTTATTCCCAATTTATTGCCACTTTGAACTACATTATTTCTGTAAACTGTAGCTCCTGATGAGTCCATTACCTTTGCCTTTGCACAAACACTAATAGCTGATCCCTTCTGTCAACACACATCAGGAAAACAAGGATTAGAAAATTTCTTTGAGGGATGTGGCAATGTAGTTGTACTACATACAGATGGCTCCCTAAGAGAAGGGCTATAAAAAGCAACTGACACTGCCTCACTAAGATCCTTCTGCTGCGTAGCTGTGCTCTTGCAGTCAGTCAGCCTTCGCCTACCCCTCTTCCAGGGTGAAGGAGGTATTCTGGTATTATGAAGACGATTTGCAAGAGAGTGTGCATGTACCAACCAGATAATCTCATTTTCTCCCTTATCCATGAAAGCAGAGTGGCTGCTTTTAAGGTCCCACCTTATTTACTTGTAGATAGTCATTACCAAGGAAGACAGTATCTCAAGGTGTTTCTAAGAAAGTTTTGGAAACACTAGAATGTTCTTAAAATAAAGTCTTCATGTCACAGCTCAGTTTCCAAACAGGGTCCCACATTTCAAAAAGAAACAAACAAAAACCCAAAACAAAACAAAACAAAAAAAAAAAAACACCCAGCAACAAACACCACAAAAAAGCCCAACAACCAGGCACAGAGAACTGCATTTGGTTTGACTTTCTGCATTCACCCATCATCTTGGCTTGGTCCAGCAACTACAACTCCTCTTTTGGTAGGAAAAGCATCTTCCAGCTTTTTGCTCAGCCCCAGCAGGGTTTCAAGGCACAAGGTATTCGAGCAGCACAAAGCAGCCATTTAATCATAAAAATATGAATACTGGGTGAGTTTCCATGCTCAGCTGGACATTGTTATAAAAGAGAAGAAAAGAAAGCACTTAGTTTTTACAATTGAGTGCCAGCAGTAAAACTGATTTTAAAAACTTCAGCTGTTTCCCATGGAACAGTCACCCTACGCAGAATCTCAAAAGGGACCTCTGCAACCCACAGACTCTCAACTCCAGCCTTTCAGGCAAAACCCACTACATTTGCCTTGATCAACTGGAAGATAACACGACTGTGGAAAACTCTGTGTTTAAGGGCTCCACAAGATCTTGTTGGACCAGTGTTCCTTTGGGCACATTTCACAACAGCAATGCATTAGGGCACAAACTGAATAAAGCAGACCTCTGTTAGACTGAGGAGCTCAGAAAGCCTCCTGACCACCCCTGATAGCAGGCTTCTCATCACCGTAATTAAAGTCAAGGATAGAATGAGATCAAGTAATGTATGTTCTAACAAACCTGTGATGGAAACAAAGGCAAAAGCACAAAAAAAGAAATTTTCTCAGCATTGATTAAAAGGCTTCATCTTCTAAAGGAGTAACTCCACACTACACACCATTTATTCTAACGATGCACCTATACAGCAAAGAAGGTGTATCTCAGCTGCTAACCAGAGACAATTAATTCCTGCTAAAAACATCAATGTAAAGAACCCAAGCTAGCAGAGAAAAATAAACATTTTGCAGCACAAAAGCACAGGCATAACACTACCTAGAAAAAACAATCTATCTGAAAAACATTGCTTAAGTTTTACCCAAAGGCAACAGTGTCAGAGTCTCACTTCCCAGCCACTAACTGTGACAAACATACAGGCAACAGGAGAGGAGACAACTTGAAAGGCAATGGTATGCTTTCCCAGAGAAGGATTTGGAAAGAAAACCCCTCTTAACATAGCTTCTCCAGCTTTCAGCCCTGATTTTGTTGAAGAGCGAGTATATTTGGAAGCCACTTCTAAACTCTCAAGATGTAAATGTAAACAAAAAAACACCCCAAAAAATGAACTGAGCACGGAAAAGCAATATAAAACATCTTTTTCCTGTTTCTAAATAATTTCATCTACTGACCTCTTTTTGAAACAACTAAAGTTATTTGTATCTTGACTAACGTGCCCAGGAAAATCTGGAATGCTCTGTTTGCCTTCTCTTCCACTTCAAAACACTTCAGCCTGGGAAACCTCCCCATTAACCTGTGCTGTAGTTCATCCATTACAAGAACGTAAGAAACCTTCTACAGCATGAATTATTTTCTTTTAATTGTATATGCATACTTTTTGATATTTCTTTGAGCTGAAACATCAGGAGACAGGAAGAGACCTTTAAATTTGGTCCTCCCCTGCTGCACAACCACCACATTTAATCCTGCACTGGGCTACCCAGAGAAAGAGTGACAGAAAAGGTCTTCGGCAATACACAACTGTACAAACTGTTGTCACGACGACTGTGGAGCTATCAACAAGAATCCTTCACTAGTACCTCATGTCCTTCCCTTCACATAGTGAAGAAAGATGACCACAAACAAACTGGAACAGTAGGAGGACTGAACATATGGGACATACAGATGGAATGGAATTTAACAATCCAAACACAGTATCATATACTTGAGGACTAAGAAAATATCTGCAATAAGCTGAAAATTTATTCACTGGAAACACAACAGAAGACAGTCTTGGAATTGTATGCATCAGGCTGTGAGCTAGCAAGTTGATGGAATATGCAGAAAGGCAAAACAAAATGTTGTGACATTTAATAAAACATTCTCAGAAAGAATGTGGTTGCTTTCTATAAGTTTCCCTCAATTCCATATCTCTACAGGTCTAAAATGGCCAGCACAACTAGTATGGCTGTAACCCGCTAAATGACTGCAGGCTCTTCTTTCAAATGTCACATCAACACTGGCAGTGTCCAACTGTACAACTTAGGGCATGCATGTATGAGGTCCTGCTGCACCCCATCAATACTCTGCAATGAAACTGGGTTCTCAGGATTTTTCTACATGGACCCATAACACCTAGTACGTAGCTGGGCCTGTTAGAATAAAATTGCAGGTTCATTAACTATACTTCAACCTAAACAATGCTAGGGAGAGGAGATGAGGCATCCCAGCAAGTACATGCAATACATGTACTTCCCATACAATCCCAGCAATGCATGCTTAAGTGCAAACACACAAATAGAAGCATACCAGATGACACCTTCAACTCTTTAGGGTGTCAGGTTTTTTTTTTATTAGGGAACATGTCTTCAACAGCTCCTTATGTGACTGTTGAAACTTAGGTCTCCCTGGCAGATCACTTGGCTTGTGTCATACAAACAGCAGGTGCAGGGTTTTCTAGGATTGGGCCCATAATTGCTTTGTCTCGAACAAAATCACCTTTACCAATACTCTTTCATTCGTACCTTCATTCAACCATCCATGGTCAGCCCTTCCCACCCGCCCTGAAAGCACAACACACTGTTTCCAACTTCAGATGGGGTTCTTCAGTATATATCATTTGGATGCGTCTCCATAAAAAAAATTACAAATTAATTCCATGACGTTTGGTACAGTGCTGACCTCTATTCACACAGAAGGCATGAAAGGAGCCCAGTGTAATATAACTGCGTTCCTGGCTCTGCCCCGCTATTCTGGCTGCACTCACATGACCTCTGCTTGGTTTCTGTCACTGCCAAGTGGGCAGAGAACAAACAAGTGCAGGGTGGCGCGTCAGATCCTCTCTCTCGATGCACCAAATCAAGCAATTATACTCTACAGCAGTCACCCTCCGGGCATTAAAAAGAGAGAAAAAGGACAACAGTGTGTGCGAAGACCGAGAGATGTCACCAACAGCTTTTCGTCTTTCTTTCAGTTAATAAAGTAATTGGCACTTTTGCCTCAGGCGGTGCAGAAGGAAAAAGTATGTACGTGTCGAAGTGATATGCCCCAAATTAAGGAAGGGGGTTATTTCCCTGCCCTACCATTACAATCAATATGTATGATTTTTATATAACAATGCAGGACAACAAATCTATCCCATAGCTTTCTACATTGTCAGTGTAGTCTATCACCAACTTGTTCGGTGCTCCTACTCTTGCCTCTCCTACACAACTCCTGACAAGATGCGGATCTCTGAGGATGTGCTGTAGGAACTTAACAAGCCCCATTTTCTAAAATGAGCCCCTGCACTCTCAACCAACATAATCACATATATGCACAAACAAAGAGCTGATCAGCCATGAGGCTGTGTGGAGGCTGGAGCTGTGAAAGAAGCAGCAGAAGGAGAAAGCCCACACTCCACAATGTTTCCAGTGACTAAGAGAGATTGGTTTTGGCTGCTGGCTGAGATAACTGTCTGTCCCCATGAGACGCTACATCTATTATCAATCTAGAGGTATAAAATAGAACTGAAAAAATGTTTGAAGAAAATAAATTTTTTTAACATTGGAAAAAATTAGGGAAAAATCATTAGTTCTCCAGGCAGAGGATGTACAACAATCAGGATATACAAACATACTAAGACCGTGGTAGAGCTCTCTCTGATTTCCTTTCTTACTTTAATGATAGCTGAGAACTACTGGAGGTTTTTTAAAGTTCTCCCCATGACATCCATAGTACCTGGCTCAAGAGAACCAATTTATTACCATATATGAAGTTAAACTGAGAAGTTGAAAAATAAAAAACACGATTAAGGTAAACTGGTAAGCTTTCCTTAATTCAGATGCCATCCATTCATATCACAGAATCAGTAGGCTAAAAATCGTGCCATTGTTTTTGAAGCCACCTGCTGCATCTCTCTTTAAAAATAATTCTTATTTAGAAAGCCAAATTTTAAAGAGAATACCTACCAGCCTTACCAGACCTTCTGCTTTGTCACTTTAAAATGCAAGCAATCAGTTTTGCAACTGAAATTGTTTCACCTTTCCATCTGAGAATAACTACATGTATTTTTGTATTCTCTCATGGAGTGCATCAGTCCAGTTTACTTTTTTACTTGGTTATCCCCCTTGCAAAATTAAGGCATCTTACAGATCACATTTTTCCTGGAAAAAAAAAAAAGGATGTATCATGTATACAAATTACCTTAGTTCTTGGCTCCCAGTAAATACGAAATAATTTGATCCAATTTGAGTCATAAGAAAATACTCATATATGCTTATTAAATACATCGATTTCTTTTTCACCTTCACTGATCAATGCAACACATACTTCAACAGGGACCCTAGTGATCTTCCTACTTCTGCCATATGAATCAGCAATAACTGCAGGAGCAAAACCAAAGACCCTGAGGCTCCCCAACAGCGTGTCCTATACGCTGAAGCAAACAGTAAAGAAAAAGGTGGGTTTTTTGCTATTTCACTATATTGCTATGCAGCCTTTCCGTAAGTCAGGGCTGAAAACACTGGAAGTTTGCATCAAAGTAAGAGGGACAGCTACTGAATGGGTCAATCTCAACTGACAGAAGCAATACAATTAAGAGCTCAGCTTAAGGTCTGGCATATACTTTCTACTTAATTCACCCTTCCAAATCCTGTCACCAAGGGCTTTACAAATAATCCAGCCATCCCATTACTCCAGATATATACAAGAAAGGCAATAACAACAGATTATAAAATCATCATGCATATATATATGTATATACTGACCACATGCATGTACTTAGAACTCTACAAAGGTTCTCCTTCCTGATACACGGTCTTCTAAATTAATGGCAGATACTAGTAAATGCAAAATCAGAACTTTGGTACATAATTGCAGGAATAAGATTTTTCATATTGATCAGAATATTTCTCTGGCTCTAAACAACAAAACATAATCAGATACTAATAAGAATCTATTTCTTGTACCTCAGACTTTTCTCCCCCCCCTTCCCTTTTTTCCTTTCTTTTGAGTGTTTAGCTCCGAGTCCTTCCTAATATTTACACTGTAGCTAAACTCACAAATTGGGGGTTTTCTTACTGTGTTCAATGAATTTGAAAATTGTCCATGTGAAGAAGTCCCCTTGGAATTACACTGAACTACTGCTATTCTTAGCACTTACAACACACAGCATGATAAGTATCCTGGTAAATTCTCATTAGCAAGATACCTCATTTCATAACGAAAGTTAACACACCACCCTGCCATAACTTGCAAAATTTAAAAAAAAAAACAAAACACAACACTGAAACAGACAGTATCTGTTTTTAAAATCTGAAGAGATGAGCTGTGCTCAATGAGTGACTCCTACACTGAGCAAGATCCTGTGCTTGGCCCTGTTCCTCAAGAAATTATGCACTTCCATTTTTCCACATCTATGATAAGGCTGCCAATGTGTTGCCCTGGGCTGCTGCTCAAGACCAGTATGATCTGCCGCAAGTCCTACACAGCATCTGCAAGTCCCAAAGCAGGATCTTGGATACCCTTTGTTTTCTGAGATTGTGCATTTTAGTACTCTTTAGGAGTAACCAATGCCTTCCTGACTTTATATGCAGTACAGTCCATCTCATGATTTAGAAATAAGTTATTAAAAAAATAAAATGCATCCTTGTTGTGCCACAATTTTTGCCTTTAGACTTTTACTCTGAATTCGCACATTAGAAACTTCTTTCATTCATTATTAAAAGAATAAAAATTCAGTAAAATTGTCATGTTATCAAACCTGATACAGTTTAACCAGTAATCCCTCATCTATCCCTTCCATGCGTTTAAGAAAGGGCACTGAGGAACACCTTATAACCAAACTATATAAATTACCATTCAAATTGTAGAAAGACAGCTATTTTTAATACTTTTGAATAAGGCTACTGCTATTCATTTTGCATAGAAAAAAATTCCTTATGGAAGAAAGATTTTTTTCACTCCAAGAGCCAACATCAACCGGGTTCTTCTACTGAAAAAAGTGCCAAGGAAATGTTTATACAGAAGCAACCTCATGTCCCTGACACCTCTCCGTTTATACAAAAGCAAGAGTTTTGCCAGAAGCATGTGTGTGAGCTCAAAGCCACCAATATTTTTTTACACAAGTCAAATTATCCCTGATCCACTTTTCAGTGACCACTCTTTGAGCAAGCTGTGTGTCATGCAGCACAGATAAACTCATTTCTATTGACCTTTCCTAGCAATTGCTCAATTCCATTCCACAAAAGGAAGGCTGCAACTTGGGCAATGATTAATAAGGATCAAGAAGTGTTTATTGAATTACCAAAGGGGATTCTTCACTGAATTATTACTGAATGAGTAGACTGCATCCTTACATCAAAGTACAAAAAAATAGGACACACTTCAGTGACGTTGTATAGTACAGGGTTTTTTTTAATCCCTTAGATTTTCCACAGAGACAGATTAGGAGCAATAGATTGGTGCCATTGGGGGGGTGGGGGGTGTGTGGGACGACACAGGACTTTATGATAACCAGACCTTTTACTATATTTTAGAAATCATGGAAAAACACCTAACAAGTGTAATATTTGTCCTGAAAAGTTACTTAAAGTGTAACACAACACATAATACATATTTCATTATATACCATCGCTTTATTCTATCACTGAAATTATAAGAGTTAGTAAAGTTACAGCTAAGGTTCTGGTAAAACTGATGTGAAAGACAAAACCACTGTAAGACAAGGAGTACAGTAACCAATTTATGTTTGGCTGAATGAAGAACAGAACTAAAAATAAGCCTATTCAATATTCCCATGTTCCATTTAACATGTAGAATGCTTTACACAATATTAAAAAGTAGTATCTATTGGTATTAATTTGTAATCCTTTTCATTATTAAAGTTTTATCTGTCTACCAAGTTCAGCTAACGGGGGATTAGGCCAATAAATTGTAAACATATTTCCCTTCAAAATAAGAGTGGCACAGGCAACTCAGTACTTGCAACAAGTCATAGAATCACAGAATGGTTCAGGTTGGAAGGGACCTTAAAGATCATCCAGTTCCAACCCCCCTGCCATGGGCAGGGACACCTCCCACTAGACCAGGCTGTGCAAAGCCCCATCCAGCCTGGCCTTAAAAACTTCCAGGGATGGGGCATCCACAACTTTCCTGGGCAACCCTGGGCAAGTCGAAACAGCATGAGAAAAAATAAACTTCAAGCTATGATTAATTTCTTCTTCTGTAAATCCTAAATAGATAATTTATTTAACACAAAGGGGCACGGTCAGTTCTGTTGGGTTTATTTTCTTTTTATGGTCAGTTACAGACATCCAGGACCAAGGCTGTAGCTGCTTCTGTTTGAGAGCTGCTGTTTCCAAACATTTTTGATTTTCACTGTGGTATGAAACACAGAAGATGGCAACCGCATAAGGACAAGACACTGCTGTTGAAATTCCTGGGGAGCCACAGTAACTGTGGCCATCTGTAGTTGTATTCTGCACCCAAGCTACTACACCTCACACAATATCCAGGAGCTCCTTTCAGTTCTGGGTTGTGTATCACAACCTACCTCAGTCCCAAAGCACTGAGCTTGGTGGGGAACGGCAGTCTTTAGAGAAGGGCTCTAAAGTTTCTCCAATTTAGATGCTCTCATGCCTTTAATTGTGAGAGGGCTGATGAGTAAAATGCATTTGGTTTTGATGTATAGATGAGAATTCTCTACTTTTATCTAAGACCATCTAACACATTACAAAGTGAGACCTACTCGGTTTTATACGTGCAAAACGCATGCAGTTAAACTGCAACTTCTGGACAGTGATTACACTGTACAGTTAGAAAGTGTAACAGTTCACTTCCATTAAACAAATACTTAAAACTACAGTCATACTGTTTAAACCCTTATTATGTCAGAGGAACTTGAAACAACTTTGGAAGATGAAATCACCAAAAAGAGGATTACAACATAGGGAAACTGTCACATGCTTAGCAAAATTGAATATTGGCAACAGTGCAATACTACAGCTGCTGATAAAAAGCCTTGGGCCTGAACTACAAGCTACTGTTTTCTTCACCTTTCACTGACCTTAGAAAGAAAACAACTGCAAAAACATATATAAACCTTTTTTCTTTTTTAGCAGTAGTAGCTCGAATGCAGAACTTTTATTAGTATTTTCTAAGGTCAGGAACTTTTATTGAAATACTAGACTGTTTGCCATGTAGTGTCAATAATCTGCTGATTAAAGGTCTCTCAAGTCCCACAGACATGATAGACCGTGACAGCTTAATGACCAGCTTATTATTATCTGCTGTAATATACTTCAGAAATTAACACTTTCTCATTCCAAATTAGTCTTCAAATTTATGAAGACAGTAAGAAACAAGACCAAAAGAGCTGAAGCTATATATTAGATGATGAACTGAAAGAATAGAGATGACAGCATCACCGCCATGAAGCCGACGAGAAGCATGACCTTCAGTACACATGTCACAAGTTGATTATCAAGAGTGCCTGGGAAGTAGCAGCCCACAGTGAGCTCTGGCTGACCAGGCAATGAGAGAGCAGCTACAACACCCAAGTTCTCACCATGGTTTTGCCACTGATGTGCAACAAGACCCCACAACAGGTCATGTCCCTTCTGTGCTTCAGTTTTTCCTATCATCTTTTGTCTTGTCTAAATAGACTGAATTCTTCAGGACAAGGCCTATCTCAAAGCTGTTGTTTGAGTACAATACCATCCCTATTGTATAGGCAAAAGAAAAAAAAGTAGTTTCTCAGGCTCTGCAAGGGTGAAAGTGTTGATGAAACACTAGTTTCTTATTGTTCAATTAAACAAGACTGTATTTAGGGTTTTATGACAGATTATTGCTGGTTCACTTCCACTTTAACATACTGAACATACAAGAAAGAAAACAGCATGTGAAAAAGCATTTAGCAAAGGTTTTGTTTTAGCAATACTGCTAACACACATTTGGTTTTAGCTATACACTATTACAATGGGTTTCAAATCCACTGTTTGATAGATTTTAAGAAGTCTAAAAGACAATACTGAAGGAGGGAAAAGGGAGATAAATGCAGCTGTAATGGAGTGGCACTCCTATCATACGATAAAAATATCTAGGAGAAAACCTGGAGGAGACACAAGAGAAATGCAGAATGCCATCTCTTCTAGAGGCCTGTCTTAAATGCCACTAGAAACAAATCTAACAGCAGCCTTATCAAACATTCACACCTGACAAACTTTCATCAGCATCAGGATATTAAAGGCTGTTCTGATACCTTTTAGTCACAGCAGACAGCTATACTTTAAAAGATGCAATTACCTTGTCTGACAAAACCAGACATTGGTTTGTTTGTTGTTTTTTTTTGTTTGTTTGTTTGTTTGTTTTTATAAAAGCCCGAGAGTCAAAGGATGGAGAAAAGAAAAATAAAGCAAAGAACTTAAAAAGCAGGATAGAGGGGGTTCATGTGACTCGTGCTGTCTAGTTCCTTTTCTCCTTGTCTGTCCTAATTAAAGTGCATTTGGGATCAACACAATTAAGTCTAATAATGCCACAGAGAATCCTAAGAGACTGAGGGCACTAAGCTTGTTTGCTACAAGCTGCATGTCCCTGCCTGAGTAATCTGAAGTGCTGACTAGACCGAGAACTGACCCTTGTGGTACTTCTGCCACACTCCATCACAAGTAAAAATCAGGGAACTCCAAGCTGGTACAAGCTGAGATCACAGAGGGAACCCACACAAGTCAGTGAAAAAATACTAGCAACAATGTGAAAAGAAAAGAATACCCCAAAATTGTGCAGAAGCTCCTGCTAACATTTCTCTCTGTGGCTGTACTAGCTACCCGTGATCTTGTCTGTTCCAGATTTCCTCATCTGTTTTACATGTCCACACAGTTCTCAGAAAAGGAGAAATTCCACTATGAAATGAGGCTTGGAAAAAATCCCTGTCCCAGGATAGCAGTTTTCTTCCATTTCATTTCCAATGCAGATTGTATTCACCACCTCAGATTATTTTAAAAACAAACAAAAAAACTAAATAACAAGAACAGAAACTTGTTCCAATGTGCCTTTAGGCAGCAACTAGCTTTAATCAGCTGCTCCAGAGAAACCAGAAAAACCACATTTAATGGCCATCCCATACCCTGCAACATGACATCCTATGAATTTAGTGTTGGATGACAAAATGTTCATTCTTTAATGTTCTCTTACAATGTTACTAGTAATGAAGACTGCAAAAACATATCTACCAAGCATTTTCCATACATTATCCAAATTATCAACTTTAAGCAGCTACTACTAATTTCATATCATTTTAACTGAGTATTTACTGTGCAATCCCAATGGTTACTGTGTTTAAGGGATAATTTCAAATTAGAATGTTCTTGTTCTCTTTATATTTAGGGCCAGGGGTTTGGGGGTAGTTTTTTTGGTTTAATTTATTAAGAAAAGAGTTACACTTAAAAATAGAAGGATTTTTAAAAGTTTTATTTTTCCTTCCAAAACATCGACTGCTCAGACACTTTTACTGTTTCCCATAGATTGTCAGTAATCACAAGACATAAAAGTAAGTTTTACATCAAAATTTACAGGGTAGTTAAAGCATATCAGATACATGAAAACTCAATTTTGAAAAGCTTGAAGATACTGTCTCCTTAAATATTCTTACTTTTTTTTCTCTACAGTCCTCTGAAGCATTTTTGGGAATCAATAGGAAAAGGAAAAAAAAAAAATCAAAACACAGGTTCCTGGTGACCAGCTCTATCCTGTTTACCATGGACCAAAGCAATCCTCTGCCAGGTCTTGCTCCATTTGAAAAAGCAGGAGAGTAGCCATTAACTCAGATATTTACCAAATTTCCAAAATCAATAATGGCTCTGAAGGAAATAAAATAATGAATAGTGGCTTCTTTTCCTCCTTTCAGAGGAAGACCAACATAATTAGCAAAAAAAAAAAAAAAATCTGACAGCTGTCTTTGTATTCTTTATAAAATAAAACCTGGCAGATGTTAGTAAGACTATTATTATTATTTCATGCCCCAAGACTGCACTTCCATTGCGCACTTCAGGTGTTCTTACAAGACACCCACTGCATTTTGATCAAAAAAGTTTCCCTGAGGACACAGACACTGCAGCTATGCAACGTGCAGTTGAAACTATTTTGATTAATGTCAACATACGAAGTAAAAATCCTATTCTTACAGCAATATTCACCCACAAGTTGTCTCGTACCTATTCTGGGCCCCATTACTTCCAGCAAGACTAACTAGTCTAGAGCATTTTGCAGGAATTTGAATTAAGACACTCTTATAATCAAGTTTGGAGAAAGTAGTTTTAGTGAATCTACTAGGACGACAGTGGGAATGAGAGAAAAAAAAGGTAATTAAATGAGTTATTATCAATACCTCACTGCCAAAGTGGAAGGATGTGACAGGTAAGTTTCCAGGTGTCTGTCCTCTGTCTAGTATCATTCAATATTTTTGTCGATGACCAGGATAAAGGAAAACAGCACATTTATTAAGTTTTCCTATAGCAGTTAGAATGAGACTTCAAGTTTATTTTGACAGAGTACAGAGATCTAGACAGAATGAAATTATCCATTCAGTGGAGCCAACATACAAGGAGTTACTTGAAAGCTGACATAGTCAAGTGCAGAAGTGCAGAGCAGGAACAACCAAGCACGTGGCAATTCCTCACAGAAAATGATCTAATATGGGATTCCTCAAATGGCTGATGCTTGTTAAGATTCTCATTGCAAGTAAATTCTGCCCAGACTTCGAGGTCCCATATACATATATGTATGTATATATACACATACATACACACACACATATATATAGCACTTAGACATTTCTGAGGAGGATCCCCCACTTCCCATAATTTTCCTTGATCCAGGACAGCAACAGCAAAGCACTCCTGCTATTTCAGCCACAATAATTATGTGCCTCTCTGGCAAATCCAGATTCACACACTACTTCCTTACTGAGAGGGCATAATTAAAAAAAAAAAATAAAGATTAAAAATAATAACAAGTGTTTTAAAGACCTGTGGTAAATTGTAAGCCGAATGAGTCAACAATAAAAAGCTACTACACAAAAACCACAAGCTTCATACAGGAGCTTAAAAAGGAAGCAATACAGCCTGCAAAACACAGAGTAATCCTTACGCTATATTTAGTCCCTGTAAGGGTTAGCTGTTGTTACATCTAGTTTTAGCCACTTCTACAAAGTCATGGACTATTTAAAGTGTCTGAGAAAGTAAAGAAATGATTGCTGGCCTAAAAAAAAAAATAAAAGGAACAGGCTTAGGATCTTTATTTACCAACACAAAGGACAGGAAACTGGTAATAGCCTTTAACCATTGCATAAAGAAAAAGGAATAACCTGGAGTCTGTGTTCACAACACAAAGAGCAATAGGCTGATATTTAATCAAGCAGGATTCAGATGAGATATCAAGTAAAGCTTTCTAATAGGAGGACAGTAAAACACTTCAGCTTCTCTCATGAGTCCCTGTGAGTCCCTGTCCTACTGCTTTCCTGAGGCAAAAAACACAGCAAGTAATTCAGCCTTCCCTGTATGACCCACTACTAAGTTGCCTCCATATTCAACAACAGACCTGTGTTTTTACTGAACTTTCTTTTGCTACTAGTATAATAGTAGAGGCCCTTGTTGTTAACCTTTATGTCCCCAGCCAGTTTGCACTGCAGCTAGGCTCTGGCCTTCTTGATAGCACCCCTAGTGCCCAAAGGATGCTTTTGTGCACCTTTTGTCTTGCCTGTCCTTGCTTCTATTTTCTTCTGTGTTCTCTTTTTACATTTCAGTTCACTAAAACTCCTTGCTTAGTTAAATATCCCTTCCCCTGAAATTCTCAGTCCTCCTGCACAGCGAGATGATTTGTTCCTGACCTCTCAATAAGCTTTCTTTAAAGATCTCAAACTATTAGCAGTTTTCTATTATCAATTATCAACAAAAGAGTAAGAGAAGTTGATTTGGCTTCAAAAATCTTTTTTTCATCTTTCTGAGAGATTCATGTGACAAGTTACAAGATGGGGGTTAAAAATTCTAGAAAGATAAATATTGAAAAAAAAAAACCAAACAGAAAAACAACAAACCAACCCAAACTGTAAAATTAAGTTATAACTGAATCTACTATAAACCAACTTACAAGCTGTCATTGTAATTATTTTGCCATCTCTCACCCTATCTCCCACGCCTTCAATAAATAGACATTCTTTGCTTTTGAGCTGGAAGGTTTTTTTCTTGTGGCAGGAACAAGTTGAATGTATTGAAAGGTTTTGTGAGACAAACAGTGCAAACTGAAGAGACTAGTGTAAGACCTCAAATGTAGCAGTAAACACTAAGGGTAGTAATCCTTTACGCCTCAACACTCTCAGTATTATTGTTCAAGGTTGCATATGTTTTTCTCACTATAAAAGACTTAATACATGTTACCATGCTGCAAACGATCACGAAATCTGACAATCCTACTTTTGTGCCCAGGTTGGAAAGGGAGGTAGTTCACTCCTCCAAACTAGCACCTTCCTGACGATGTAAGTGCCTCTGTCCTACAGCTGTAACAGACAATAGATGCGCTTAAGAATCATGGGCACTAAAGGCCTAAAATTGTTAAACAGGTTTTCAAGGTGTGTAAATCACATCCCAACTAGCTGCCATTTATAAGCTTTTTCTCATGAACCTTGTACCTTCCACACAATACAATCACAGAATCATAGAATCATAGGGTTGGAAGGGACCTCTGGAGATCATCTAGTCCAACCCCCCTGCCAGAGCAGGGTCACCTAGAGCAGGTTACACAGGAACGCGTCCAGGCGGGTTTTGAATGTCTCCAGAGATGGAGACTCAACTACCTCTCTGGGCAGCTTGTTCCAGTGCTCTGCCACCCTCAAAGTAAAGAAGTTCCTCCTCATGTTGAGATGGAACTTCCTACACTCAAGTTTGTACCCATTACCTCTTGTCCTATTGCCGGGCACCATTGAAAAGAGCCTGGCCCCCTGCTCCTGACACCCACCCTTTAAGTATTTGTACACATTAATTAGGTCACCCCTCAGCCGTCTCTTTTCCAGACTAAACAGACCCAATTCCCTCAGCCTTTCCTCATAAGAGAGGTGTTCCAGTCCCCTAATCATCTTGGTAGCCCTATGCTGCACCCTCTCCAGCAGTTCCCTGTCCTTCTTGAGCTGGGGAGCCCAGAACTGGACACAGTACTCCAGGTGTGGCCTCACCAAGGCAGAGTAGAGGGGGAGGATGACCTCCCTCGACCTGCTGGCCACACTCTTCTTGATGCACCCCAGGATGCCATTGGCCTTCTTGGCCACAAGGGCACATTGCTGGCTCATGGTCATCCTGTTGTCCACCAGGACTCCCAGGTCTCTTTCCACCGAGCTGCTCTCCAGCAGGTCGGCCCCCAACCTGTACTGGTGCAGGGGGTTATTCCTCCCCAGGTGCAGCACCCTACACTTGCCCTTATTGAATTTCATAAGGTTTCTCTCCGCCCAACTCTCCAGCCTGTCCAGGTCTCTCTGTATGGCGGCACAGCCTTCTGGTGTGTCAGCCACCCCCCCCAGCTTTGTGTCATCAGCAAACTTGCTGAGGGTGCTCTCTATCCCCTCATCCAAGTCGTTGATGAATATATTGAAGAGGACTGGGCCCAGTACTGACCCCTGGGGAACACCACTCGTCACTGATCTCCAACTGGACTCTGTGCCCCTAACCACGACCCTCTGAGCTCTGTCTTTCAACCAGTTTTCTATCCACCTTACTGTCCATTCGTCTAACCCACTCTTCCTAAGCTTCCCTATGAGGATGCTGTGGGAGACCGTGTCGAACGCCTTGCTGAAGTCAAGGTAGACCACATCTACCGCTCTCCCCTCATCTATCCATCCAGTCACACCTTCATAGAAGGCTATCAGATTAGTCAGGCATGATTTCCCCTTGGTGAATCCATGCTGAGTACTTCTGATAGCCCTCTTTTCCTCCACATGCCTTGAGATGACGCCCAGAACAAGCTGTTCCATCATCTTTCCAGGGATGGAGGTGAGGCTGACCGGCCTGTAGTTCCCCGGGTCCTCCTTCTTGCCCTTTTTGAAGACTGGAGTGACATTGGCTTTCTTCCAATCTTCAGGCACCTCGCCTGTTCTCCAGGACCTTTCAAAGATGGTGGAGAGCGGCCCAGCAATGACTTCCGCCAGCTCCCTCAGCACTCTCGGGTGCATCCCGTCAGGGCCCATAGACTTGTGAATATCTAATTGGCCTAACTGGTCCCTCACTTGATCCTCCTCAACCCAGGGAAAGTCTTCCTCTTGCCCTGTTACTTTCTCCAAGGCCTGGGACTCCTGGGGGCTCGGCCTGGTAGTAAAGACCGACGCAAAGAAGGCATTCAATAACTCCGCCTTCTCTGCATCCTTCGTCACCATGGCTCCTGTCTCATTCAACATTCAACAATGGTCTAGAATAGAAGAAATATTAGTGCAGTTTGCATTGTAGTAGCAGAGATTCTATTTTATTTTTTTAAGTCTGACTCCTACTGGTAAAGAGGCAAAGAAGCTGCACCAATTGGAGAAATCTGAGGGAATATGCTATTGCAAAATGCTGGTAACTACCACACTTATCACCAAAACGTCAACATTGTAAACTCTAACTCTCCTCAGACACTCCCCCAGAAAGGATCAACAGAATATAGTCTCAATTTTTAAAGAGCACATAAGATACACAAATATTGCCATTAAATATTATTTGCAACATATCACTGCTTTACCCCCCAATTCCCTTCTTTTGCATGCAGTCCCCACTTCCATTAGGAAAGTTATTTTACAAAAAGTCACAATTAAATTACCAGAAAGAAATAAAAGATAATTTGCAAACACAACAGATGCCTGCTAGATGCCAGAATAACCATGATTTTTGCCTCAGTTGAATGAAAAAGACAATTTATTATGGAAAAAAAAAATCAAAACATTTCATAGCCTGGTCCAAGAGCAAAGCAAAACAGGTTGAAAAAAATGCAAGAGTAAGAAACGTTGAAGAATTTCTGTGATATAAAACAATTAAAAAAATGTGTCTATATGTATGTGTATACAAATACACATATAGATGCATGCATTATTCTAGCATAGGTCAGTTTATTCCAACATTTATTAATGAGACTTTGCAACAGTCTCTGAATAGCGGGAATAAGAGTAGCACCTTTCCAGACAGGATTTAATGCTCAAGAACCTTTTAAGAGGAAGAGGAATGACATCTTCCCAGACTACTCCAGAAAAAAAAAAACAGAAACTACTATTAGTTTGCACTTTATCTGACTCCTATTCTTGACACAAAAAAACAAATGCATTTCCATCTGCTCAGCAGGAACATGAGTGGGGTTTCCTACCTATTGAGAAAGAGCCTGTTCCTTCAGGTCATCACCATGCAACTCCTTTTGATTAACAAGGAGCAATACTACTTGAAGCCTTAAAGCCTTTCTTCAAGTCTCAGTACTAGAAAATAAAAATCCTCAAAATAGAGAGGCATCAACTCTTGAAGGTGTTTTATGGACCTTGTAATAATGTTTTTCCATAAAGTTCTAGCTACTCATTATTGTTAGCTCTAGCTAACTTGTTATTCACTACTTGAGATTCTCAGTTTTGCTTGGCTCATTAGTTTTCATAGGCAAAGAAAAAGGTAAAAATAAGTAGTCCAAAATTCTCACAATATTAACTGAAATTATGACTACAAATTAAGTCTAGTATCTTGGAGCCTTGGTATTTTTCAGGGCTTGCACTAGCAGTGTCAGAAAACACCTTGCTGGGACTGTATTTTACCACTCCACCTTACTGGGGAGCTGATGTTTTTATTAACAGACAAGAAAACAATCTTGTTATGTCTAAGAGATCAACCTTCTCTTGAACTTGTATAGCACATCTTAAGAAGGGTAAACAATTGCCAGCATAAGTAATGCCTATCTCAGCATCACAAAGTTCTTTATAGGACACGTACAGTAACTAAATAATTAATAAGCATGTAATTAGTATGTGTAACATGTTAAGCAACAAGGGAAGATGTGCAATTTCCATTTTGTTTAAAAGGTCATTGACATGAAAGCTTTAAGAGCAGACAGGTGTCCGGGGCGGAGGACAGGGGGAGAAAAAGCAGGGGGAAAGGGGAGAGCACACCGCCACACTAGGTCATGCCTAGAAGTTCTGGGAAGAGGTTCCTGGTTGCTAGATCCCTAGTGATCCTATTGCACTCCCAGATCTTGCAACAGGGGCCGTAAACTAATTTGGAAGAGTAACAATGATTTCTACTGATCAGAGGTGTCCTACTCCCAGCCACAGGTGTCTCAGACCAAATAAAACAAAATTACAATGCATGACACTAAGACACTGAACAGGCAAATAATCCAACAGTAATTCAGGAATTCTTAGGGTGAAAAACCAAAACAAGTGTTCCAACCATTTCCAAAAAGTCAACAAGTATTTCTGTAGTCTCACAAGTATAAACTATGTGCCTTTCCAACTTGATTTATACGCAAACTGAAGAAAGTTACAGAATGATCAACTAATCAAACACAGAACAAAATGCATCTTATTCCTAAAGGGACTTCATGTAAGATGCGCACCAAGAAAAGGACTATGAGATTTTAATGCAAGATTTGTGTGCTCATTTGTCCAAGCACGAGCCAGATTCTCCATATAAAAGAACAAGACCAAGAACACTGGCATAATTTGAATAGGCCAAAATGAAGTAGGACATGGAAAAAAGATCAGGAGCAGCTCTCCATTATAAAGGGAATGAAGTTATTTATACCATTGATTTTGATCATCTTGGAATACCACTGAACAGATGTTCAATAAAAACCCATCAGTCTTGACAGTCTTGAAATTGGGGAGGAAAAAAAAAAAATACTAACACCCAGGAAAAAATGGCATACAAAATAATTTAGACCCAAGACTGAAATCTCACTGCCTTTTCACAGAATACAATTTTTAATCTTTGAGTATGTATATTAAACACCCACTATCAGTCACACTGCTTTTAATAGATGCAGATAAAAACAAATGTGAGAGCAAACCACGTTGAGCACTGGGAGCGAGGAAAGAAGTTAGGGGCTGACAAACAGAGAAGCTGAGACCCATCATGAGAAACTGCAATTTTATGGCCAGGAGCTCTGAAGCAAGAAGGAAGCCTGTGCCAACTAGTAAGCATCTGGAGGGCTTCAAGGGTAATCCACTGGTTAACGGCATTAAAAGCAGGTGAGGAAAGACAGCACCCTCCTACTATCTGATGAGTAGCTGACATTGCTGCTTCAGAATGACTACAGTTAACACTCAGGTCATACGCTGTCAGAGAAAAGACTGTTTAGAAATGAACTAAAAATTCAAATCATTAATGTAAAAGAACGTTTTAAAAGTTTTAAAGCAAAAAATGTATTAGATCTGAAAAATAAGACATTTTACTATCCTGCAAGGATCCTAGCAATTTAACAAGGGGTTTCCCATCCAGATCAAGAAATCAACAGGTTTCTGTGATGGATAATCATGAAAGTTATCACCAGAGAGTAATCAAGAGTCTAGTTGCTTGGAAACTTGCTTATAGATCCTGTTCTGTTTAATTGCTCAATTTGTCTCAGCTAGTGGCTGAATCGCTCCTGCAGACAGAGCAAGGAAGCTAAACATGTTATCAGCCAAACAAACGATTCCATATTGGAACAACAAGGAATGTAGGGGAATGCTTTCCCATAAAAATAAATTAAAAAAAAAATTAGACACTTTCTTGGTAAACTTTAACAAATTGGCATTTCTATATTAATAGATTCTTGGTAAGTTGGTTGACCTTAGAAAGGGAAATTTTCTTTAATTTATTACTATTAAAATGGTTTAATTTGGTAACCTACAAAGGTTACCAAAGAACCTCTTCCCCCCCTGCCCCAAAAACCCAAAATACTTTCCCCATCTGTGCTTTCACAGGTGGATGCACAGTTTCCGGTATCCTTGCCTGGACAGATACAGCCCCGACAAGCAGAAGCTTTTGATCAGCTTCCAGCTGACTGCTCAAGAGGATTTGTTTTGGGCTTGAGCTGCTGTAAAACGGCATGAAAGAAAGTTACCCTGTACGTAGGGTCACATGAGACACTCTTTTTTTCAGAGAGTAATGGCCTGGATAACACAAGCTCCCTCTACTACTTTGCAGTCCTGAGCTACTCTTGCTATGAGGAGCTTTCTTGTAACTTACTCAAGTAAAATTGTCAAGGGCCAGACTGACTCATCTACCACTGAGAATAAAGTGTGGCGTCCCAAAGGAACTCAATATTAGTACTTCTCCAGGCTGAGAAACTGTAGTGGCATTTACTGAAGTACTTTTGCTGCTGTACTTCCTATAATTACTTTTTCAAACCCTAATCTGTTTTGATTGGTATAGGTCCATGGCTAGCAAGGAAGCTATCAATGCTTCCTTTGGGGAACACAGGGAAACAGCTTCACACAAAGAGGCCTTTAAATAAGAAGCACACTTTGCAGACAAATTGGCCAGTGCTCAATATATGCTTCTTTTTTTTGTTAGCATCACTGAAAATATTGTGTTAGCAGAATTCTGTCCCTCCCCACTTTAAGATCTCCTTAATCTCGGACAGACTACTTAATTAACATCACCTGCATCTGAATCCCTGCCCTGCATATTACCTTCACTAGAAAAGGTAAAAATCAGCATGCACATGATACAAGTAACAAGCTAGAAAAAAAAGCTTCTCTGTCCCTTTCCCTTAAGATGATGCCAGTCAAGGAGCAACCTGTGGCTTGTATGGATCTGGCAAATTGCCCTTTGGACACAGAAAGCAAATGGGTTATGAGCTACTAGATATTGAAAGGCTTAGACTTAGAGGGGGAAGAAAGGACATTGTTAAATCCACCCCTAAAAATCCTCAACAAAAGGCAACTGTCCTTGCTAGCAGGCAGTTCGTCTTGATGCCGGATCAATCAGGGCCACTGGTGGTTCAAAGGCTGCTGCACTGATGCCTCAGAAGTAGTTGTCCAGCTCATTCCCGGTCCTAAAAAACTCTCTTCCAGCAATCTGCACAACTTCCCAGTCCACTCAAGAGTCATACAAGAAACAGCCAAGATGACAGCTGAAGAAGTGAGGGTAAAAACTTGGACAAAAGCCAGCCGTTCCCAGAAAACATATCTTAATTCTGTACTCCATTCCAAGGCAGACTACAGGGCAACATGCGCTAACCAATTTCTTAGGGGAATGTTAATCCCTTCAGACAGAGGCTGGGAGGAGTAAAACACAGGGAGTCCACGGAGGCAAAGAAAATAACCCTGGAAGAGGCAGATGTAAGGGAGAGGTGACATTTTCAGCTTTATTTTACTTGATTGGACAGAAGCACACATCAGTTGGGCCTTTTGTCGAGAGCAAGGGAAGACTAGAGATGACAAGGCAAGTGAAAAAAATAACCTAGACTAAAGAACAAATTCACCCAAGAGTTTATGTGAGGCTAAACTAGATCACTGTACTATTTATGAAACAGAAAAAGACTTAAATGACTGGCTACTTATGAGTAATTATCACAGCTATTATAAAAAGATTTGTTAAGAGAATTTTGGCTGTTATATAATTATCCTATGGGTCACCATCTGTCTTTAAGTCTTCATAAAATTAAACATATGTTGTTTTCACCAACTGTTGTAGTAGATTCACATTCTCATCCTGCTTACGTGCTGCAACATAAGAAATCTATTCATATCATTGGGAATATGTCAGAGCCAAAAATCAAGAAGTGCTCTGCTGGCAGTTTCTTTTGAAAGCCAGGCCACTTCCTTCAATGTTCAACTAACAACTCAAGGGGGTAGACCTCTTGCTAACTCATCATACATAGCTTTGCCCATTGCTTTGCTGCAGCTTTCCTTTGGCAACACAGTTATGATCTGATGTGTTAATGGATGCTTCAGTTATTCTTAGCTTTTTCTCTCCCCCATCCCCCCCTTCTCTTTTTCAAGTTCTTGAGGAGAAAGACTCAGAGCTTTAACTGCTTGAAGAGTTCCTGTCTATAAAACAAAGTTCTCTGCAGCAGGTTCCTATGTCATCCCTTTGGGCAAGGGATGAGAATTCCAAACACTGCTCATAGTCAAAGGTATATATTAGTTTTCCTCCCAATAAATATTGCAGATGTGGGACAAGGGGTTTCCAAATTATTAAAGAGGAAGAAGGAGGGGATAACACATTTAGCCCCTTACTTCCTCTGGATTCCTGCCAGCAGGTCAGCAAAAGTTTGAAGATTACTGTTTGAGTGGTGGTACAAGGATAGTCACACAGAAATGCCATCTTTCAGCCCACTGGTGGGGGATAGTACAGGACCAAGATTTTGCACGATTCAATATATCCCTCCTCCTCCCCCTCCCAAAAAAAAACCCAACAGTTTTAAACAGTTACAAATTATGCTGGCTATTTACATACACCTTGCTATTTTGAGACACCAGTGTAAAAAAAACAAGCCAAAATAAAACTAGTGGTTGAATCAAAGAACTGCATAGAAGAGCTGGCTGAACTCTCCAGACGCAAGATCACACACAATATAAGATATGAAATAGGATCCTTTACCCATACCTGCATATAGGATTCAACTCAAGAGCCCTCCAAAACAGACTATGCATCAAAGCATCAAGTTAACAGTGCTGCTTGCTGACAATTTAAAGTTCAAACCAAACCACATTTTTATCAAATAAAGACAGACCTTTGCATCAAATCTATGTTTATATTTCATTTTTTTCATGTAAGTGCAGGAGAGTTGATACAATTTGTCATAGCCACTAGGACATTTACAACATAATTGGCTGAAGTGGGCTGTCCCCTCTTTCCAAGTGCTTACAGAAGGCACAATAACCTCAGAAATTGTACAACCAAAGTAATCAGATTTCATTTTAAGAAAATTGCAGAATTACCATTTTTTTTGAAGTGATGACTGGCAATTAAAAAAACTGCCAAATATAAAATAATCTTAATTAAAAATTGAATAAACTGTTGATTGGGAACTATACTTGAATCATTGCCATGTTAAGACTGATAACAAATCTTCCTAATTTAAGCCTTATATAGAAAATTGGCTATAAGCCTTTAAACAAAACTGTGCAATGTGATGCACCAAAATTGTATAAACAAGAAGAAAGAACAGTAACTTGATTCCAACACTGGACCCTTTAAGCAAGTGCTATGAAATGTGTCTTATACAGAGCCACACACGCTAAATAATACTGGGGAAAATTATCTTCATGAGCTACCAGCTTCAGGTCTGAGAATTACACAGTGCTTACTTTGTGTAGCCACATACATGATTAATACGTATTTTTAAAAGTAGCATTCCGCTCAGTTGAGAAGGAAGGACACAGCATGTGTGGCAACAGCACCCAGCCTGTTTTTGTTCTGCAGGAACAAATGGAAGTTACAAATGCACAACCCAAGGATGGAGCAGGAGCTGTCTGGGCACTGGGCCTGCAGCAGGTGGGTGAGCAAGGCACACTCAGGCTACCTGTAGTGCTTTCCATCCAACACTGATCAACTCAAAACACTAGTTTTTGCTACTGGCACCAGGTGGCATAAGACACGCAGTGCTCACCTCACCCTTCCTGCTGCAGTCCAGCAAGTCTTGCTGCGTCAAATACAGAGCTGGGTGGCAAAGGGAGCTACAGAATGGCTCTTTTATCCTCCCTCACCTCCAAGCTGCGGATATGTGTTCCTTCATGGCAATCCCCAGACATCAGCCAAATTAAATTAGGCTGGGCTCAGTACTGGGACATTCAGCCCCAAGGCACCCTTTATGCCATTGGGCAGCATGGAAGGGACCAACTGGTCAGTCTGCTATCAGAAGGCTACCCTATTAAGAGATGTTTTTGGCAAACTTCCATCAGTTCTTTATCTCATCCCAGATCCAAATAAGCTTGTAATTGTAGAAGGGAATGCAGGAGTTGTGGAAGAAGTTTTTCAAATCCTCTCCAACCTTCAGCATCTCCTGGTTAGAGCTCTTCAACATCTAACAGCAAAGTAACCAGACAGGATTTCATCATCCAAACTGATTATATATTAAGTGTTTACAGTTCTGTCAATAGTACTGTGGCTGGGGAGCAATGGGAATAGCTGTACATCCAGTACACCCAGCAAACTGCTTCACAGTGTTATATGTTAAGAACTCAGACACAAAGTAGACATTTATAATACTTTACAATACTGTAACTTTACAATACTGTAACTACAATACAATGCTGTCGTGGTTTAGCCTCAGACAGCAACAAAGAACCATGCAGCAGCTCTCTCAAACTCCACCACACGACCATGGGGGGAGAATAGGAAGGAAAAAAACAAAACTAGTGGGTTGAGACAAAGGCAGTTTAACAGAACAGCAAAGGGAATAGGAAAACAACAACAACAACACTGATAAAGGAAAACAACAAACAAGATTGCGGTACCACTGCTCACCAACTGGACCCAGGACAGCTGCCTACTTACAAGGCAAAAAAACCCCAGAGAAAAGATCATCTGCAAACTGACACACTTTTTCAAACACGTTTGCTATTAATGCTGTTTTCCCATGTTAATCCCTTCCTGAAAATGCTTCATTTCTAAGATACTTTAAGTTAACCTCCCCTCTGGTTACTAGCTGAATTAAGAACCACAGCAGTAGACACACCACCCAGAACAACAACCATCTCTACTTAGGGTATAATATGCAGCATAAAACCATTTGAAAAAGTTTTTCAGTTAGTGAAAGATCATCATGTACTTGCTGAACTTCAGTTTTTCAAATGACATTCCTTGTAGGCTTCATTCCTTCCAGTTACAATCACACTGAATTCCCATAAAGCAAAGCCTCTGGAACAGAAACTGTTGTGTGAGTAGGGGAATTCAGGAAAGCCTATTCCCCTGCCTGCCTCTGCCTCTCCCCAGCCACGGTGCCATTGCAGTATAGCAAAGGAGCAGCAGAATGGTCTGGGGATTGCCAGTTGGGGCAACTCCCCTCATGGCCATAAGGAAATGGATGCTGCGTGTACAAAAAACTTAGTCTTCAATGCTGACATATACACTCCAATTTGATCAATAAGCACAGGACTGGAACACAGCAATATTTCCAATATATGAATAAAATAATCTCAAGTAAATGAATACTAGGGAACAATACTTAGATTCAGCAATAAATACATTGTTAGAAAAATATTATTTCTTTATCACTAGCTGTTATAAACGTATTTTGATCAGCACCTGCTTGTTGATCTTCAAATTGCTTCGCTTCCCTGCAGATTATTCAAAGAAGGTGGGTTACGTTTCGAAGAAATTATTTTCCAAGCAAAAATTACAGCATTGAATCTCAGCTCTTGTGAAAGGTTTTAAAAGCATTCACCTAAAATTACTATTATACTGTCATGTAAAATAGGCTTTAATAGCCTCAGTGCCAATATGTCTCTGACAGTAACGCAACTTCTAGCAGACTTAAAAGTATAGCTTCTGGGAGAAAATATTAAGATAAGGTGGTCTCACTCCAGATGGCTAGAACCACCCATTCACTATAAAAGCAAGAATACTGGCCTTTTCACATGCAGGTAGTTCTGTTGCTCTTGTATATGAAAAACAAGTTCCACCACATCAGTCTTCCCAGCAGTGCTGCTTCTTGCCTTGAGGTCTGCTGAAAGCCTGAGCAGCTAAGAGTAGTTAGCGAGGGTGACAGGAGAGCTTTACAGGCAAAGAAAAGTACACCTAACCATATCTGAAGAGGAACTCAAGATTATGGATAACTAGCAACAAAAGAACCTTTGCAAAAAGAAGTTTTCCATCTGCTGCTTCAAGAGCATAGGATTATATTTCATTTCAAGTCCTTGTAGGCAGAGCACATCCCTAAGAACAGGGCAGGAATGCAGTGTTTGAAGCTAATCAAGGAAGAGCTGGAAAGGAGTGATTCATGAGTGAGCACAGTCAAACATCAACCACGCTACACGCAAAGTACAGGCAGAATGCAAAGATCGTACATCATCAGTAGGTTCGGGTGCCCTGTACCATTCAAAGAGCTAATAAAAGCGAAAAGGCTGCACACCAGCTATGTAGAGTTTCTCTTGGCAATGTTCATGCATTTAATTCATGTACTACATAGTTTTTCAGAACAGGCGATGAGGTAAACATTGGTACTGCTCAAGAACCAGCATTAGCCTTCCAAGTTTCTAGCAGACTACCACATTGCCACACTTAGTGTCAAAAACTGTGCCGGCTAGACACTGTATGGATGCATCTAGATCTCCAAGCCCATCTCCTATTTGCTTCTTTCATGGTGCATGATCTCACATTTTGCATGAGAATGCAGGGCATTTCTTACTATTACAGAAGAAGAATACAAGGCATTTCTTACTATGATGAAAGCTATCATTCATCATTAAGAGTAGTGAGACACTGGAACAGGCTGCCCAGAGAAGCTGTGGATACCCCATCACTGGAAGACGTCCCTGCTCATGTCAGGGTGGGGGAGGACCAGAAGATCTGTAAAGGTCTCTTCCAACCCAAACCATTCTATGATCATGGCTACATGTCAATAATGTCATCTACATGGCTGTAAATTCAACACACCAATTCTCTCTTCCCTGCAATGCTGCCAAGGCTAATCTGGTATAGAGGTAGGAGGACCTTCCTGCCCTATCCCATTAATTATACATGCACTAGTCACTATGCAAGCACAAACCAAAAAAAAATAATCAAATAGTAATGCAATCCTAAAGCAATCCTAAAAAAAATTCCCCAGAAATTTCAGATCAAAATAACCCAGACCGCACATGTTACTCTGAAGGTGAATCACTCAACTCTGTTTCCAAGGTATAAAGTAAAGTGCAGGTGACACTTTAAAAAAGCTCAAAGCAAGTTGGAAAACAATGCTGAAGTGCAGAGATTTACATGGTATGGAGAACTGCTGATCTACTGAAATGAAGCAAGCAACAAACTGAAAGTGCATTGTATAACTATACTAATATACAGCAACTTAAGAGAAAATTATGTAGTCCTACAGCACACAAATTGCATTAAATAGAGAGAAAAACACAGCTGGGGACAAGCAGGAACTACAGGTAGCTAAAGAGCAACTGAAGCAAAATAGATTTGGTACTCCCAATCTTCAATAAACGTGTCAAACATCTACCAGTTACCACATCTGCATGGAAAAGAAGCCTTTTTAAGTTTCTACCATTTCAAATTCACTGCCCCATTGCATTTAGCTTGCAAGCAGAAGACTGTGACAACAACACAGAGCAGCTCCACTACGTTCTCTTACAGTTGATCCCAATTCTCCTTTCAAAGGTCACACACGAGCACATATTGATGTCCTCTATGGGTAGGGTTTAGTCTGTGGTTATGCAAGTAATTTTTCATCAGTAACAGATCTTAAGTCTCAGACCTTCCCTCCTTTGCTCATTCCTGTTCCACCCTGGGACAGAGGCTGCTTCTTCCTCAAGGCACTCTTTCCTTAGCTGTTCTCTAAACTGGAACTATGAATTATGTGTTTTTTTAAAGGAAAAAAATGAGACCTAAAACCAAGAAAAAGCTTTATGTATGTTTGCGACCTACATCATTTCATTGTTTCAGTTTAGAGAGCCATCAAACCAAAATTTATGCCAGTACAATTAACAGTGTCACAGACCAGCAGATGGTGAATCTGCTACCAAGATAGCCAGTCGCTTCACATTACACCTAGCTGAAACTCACTGAAATTTTTCTGAAAGTAAGGATATTCCTCAAAAGAAACCAAGTATCATTTAAGAGGAAGGGATTTTCTAGTTTGTTCTGCAAGGAGTTACTGAATGTAGCTGGATGCACTGGAAAGAAAAGTATTAGTATATGACTATTTGCAACTTAAGAGTCCTAACCACAAAGTACTTTAATTCAAAGTAGCAGACATGTAATTCACACCTCACTGCTGTCTTGCGGATTGGTTCTGCAGGGACTAGAACATACTTGACAATGATCGAGATGCAACACGTAAGCACTTGTTTTGCACACACAGCACTTAGCACAACTAAAATTTTGATCAACAGATCACAGCCATCAGTGCTGAAGAAAACAAAGAGAACCAGCACACTTGAGAAGAGACCTTATTTTCTGCTTCTCATGCCACCACCACGTCTCAAAGCCCTTCAACACCCTAGAGGGAAGCCCAGTGAGGAAAGTAATCTTTTCTAGTAGGCACTGCAACGTGCAATTCCTTCCATGCCATGGGGCCCCACTGGCACTACAGCTATTGTGAGAATATGTTTCCACATCATCAGTGCCCAGTTTACATCAAGCTGGACAACAGCAACTACTGCTTGACACTGCTCAACACTGCTCTTTTAGCTGGCCACCAGTTTAATTTCCTCAGAGCAGCTAGTTTCCAAAACCTTAAAGGAAAGCTAATTTTAGCAGTGGTGAGAAACCTTAACAGAGTTCAGAAACTCCCTGTGATTATGCTACAATATCATTTTCTACATTTCTAAGTGTCCAGTTGGCTTCTCCATGGTTCCTATGGATGTAGGCTAGGAATATAGCTCATGGAAACAGCCTGCAGAATTCCATTTTTAGCTCTCCTTATCAAGCGACAGTAGGTAACAAACAGATTTCCTTTCCTTCACAAAATACGCTCTGTCTTAGGAATCCACCAGAAAGGATAGTGTAGATGTGTCACTTCAGGACATGGTGCAGTGGTGGACTTGTCAGCATTAGGTTTACAGTCGGACTCAATGATCCTAATGGTGTTTTCCAGCATAAATGATTCTATGATAACCTTGGATACCTTGTTCTTACAAGACAGTATGAAGATGACTGTACTGCCACTTCCCCAACACTAATCAGGAAAAATTTGTGAATAAAACTTAGGAATGTGTGAAAGTGTCCCAAATGACATATAGTAGCAGTCTGAACTTCACCAGGTCACACATGAACATTGATGCATGTCATACATCCTTGCAACAGTGAACTTTCAAAGAGCTGTGACCCTACTCGCTCAGAGCTTGACTGAAAGCTCTGCAGTTGTTCACCTTCATACTCTGCACAACTGTAATAACCAGTAACAGCTGAGGCAGCAGCCACACAAGAGCAACTCCCCTTCCTGGCAGTGTTCAAAAGAGCTTTCTCCAGCCTCCAGCAGCAGTCCAGCATCATGGACTGCTTTCATGGCTTTATGATCTAGAAGGCCTTGCAACTGCCATGTGGATGCACTTCTAGACCGTTGGAGATGCACTTGCTCAGGTCTTCACTCTCCTTCACTCCCCCTTTACCTGCAGTTCTTGCACTGAAGGCAGTGTCTTACTTTCAAAACTTTATATATTAATTTTAAAAACAAACAAACCCCACACACTTTAGTAAGATTTTCAAAGTCTTATATGCACCTTCACTGTAGTTTATTATCAAAAGGTGTTTAGCCTTTTGAAAGTTATAACCCTTAGGGAAGTCAGCAAGCATGCACTATATATGCATTAGTGGCAAATACAGACAAAGAATTAGCTCTGCTGGATTCCAAATCCAAATGCAATAACAAACAAACCAAATTCCATTCTTGAGCACATTCCCTTATTTTGCTCACCTGTGTAGGAGGCTCATGATCATGCACTGCTAGTGTTAGCTACCTGTCCTTCCCTCAGGAAGGGGCTGAATAAAGTGGTCCAAAATAAAGCTCTGGCAGGGAATCATGGAGCTACATGGATTTATCTTGTCCTGCCACTGTTGCCTTCTCAATGCACTGAGGACTAAGAGAAAAGGAAAATGATCAGAAGAACAGCTAACAAGACCTGAAGCAACAACAAGAAAGAAATGAACTGTCTAATCGTGAAGATGCAAACAAGCTATTCATCTCCTTAAAGATCTACACAGACATGGGGACAGGATCATCCACTCACAGCAAGTCACAGCCCAGAGCCATACAAGCCACACAGCTTGCAGTACAAAACTCAGGAATCAGTGATGTATGTACCCAGAGAGACTGACATCACATCCTACATGCTCAGTTCAAAAACAACAGAGTAAGTCACAAATTACATGAGATACAGCTTTACGTTACCTGCACCATCAACCATTGGTCCCTACATGACAGTTTTTTGAAGCCAGTGTAGAAAGACCCAAGGGGAACTGTGCAGCACTTTTAAAGCTAAGAAATCCCTCTGACACGCACTACAAAAGCTCACAGATCCCCCTTATTCTTTCTCCTCCAATTTGCTCAGTATTCTCAGAACTCAACATCACTCCCCCCCACCATTCTCATTAGTTAACCATCCAGTTCAACCAGTGAGGCAGTTTCTGCTGAGTTTTTTCACCACTCCGTAAGATACAGCATTACCAATTCCGAAACCATTCCTACTCCTACCATTCCACAGCGTCAAAATTAACATTGCAACAATTACACCTATTTCTTTTAACGTTGCAACAATAAATATTGGGCTAAAAACACAAAAACACACAGTGACTTGACAGACTAAAGACAGTTTTTATATTTAAAAAAGGTTTCCCACCCCTCCCTTGACCTACTCTGCTAACAAAAATATAATTTCCTGAAGTTCACTCTAACCCCAAGACCTGCATTATTGTTTCCATTCCAGATAATTCAAAATAATGCACAGCTGTGTGGTGCTCAGCAAGGATGACAGAAACAACCATATATTAGTTACTCATTCAGTTTCTTTTAGTATGCCTTGAATGGCAGCATATATACTAATTTTACTAGATAAGCCATTACAACACAGAAACTCCTACTGAATAAAATATAAATATATGAGGAGTTGCACAGCAGTGTGAAACACACCCTTGTGCTATTTTGGTTAATAAAGATGTTTTTGAAAACTCCAGCTCTTTCCCCTTTAAAGCTTTCCACCTAGAAAAGAACAATGCTTCAGACAGGCAGCAGTCTCCATACAATAGCTGTTCTCTACTATACCAGGGCATTTGTTTCCTAGGAAACAAGAAAAAAAAAAAAGACAAGAAGTATCCAGTATGTTAAATATGCAAATAAACTAGGTCACACCAGTCATATTTCACTCAATGGAGCGAAGAATCCACAACTTCTTATAATTTGGAGTACAGGATCAGTTTTTCAGTAACTGCTCAAAAATAAATGATCTTTATTTTTCCACAGGCACCTCTGAAGTACACTGCTTTTTAGGAACAAATGCAAGACCAGCAAGGAAGGGCTTTACTCAACTGCATGAAAATACATGTTGTTTTAATGCCAAAAAACAAGATATTCTTAATGCAAGTGTATTCTAACTAGCCAGCTATCTGCCTAGCCTACCAAATTGTGAGCAAAGCATTGCCAACAGCAAGTCACACCAAACCAAAGCCTATTATTCCAGTCCAAACCTTACCAAATTCTAGGCAAGTTTCCACTGTGCTTGTCTATAGCCCGTAAGAGAGCTCCAGTCTTACAGTAATTGGCTTCTTAACACACAGACCAGGCCAAGCCTCACTGCAGTAGGAAGTAGAGGAAACAACAGAGAAAACTACCCTTTTGAACAATACTTTTCAATGTCCTGAAGGTAATATATCAGCAGTTGTTTCCCAAGTTCCCATGAAAAAATGGAGAGGCTCCAGGGAAGGGTAAGCAGGTCAGTCTCCAAAATAAAAAAAGAAAAAACCAAACCAAAACCAAACCCCCCCCCCCACAAAACAAACCACAAAAAAAAGACAAACCACCAAACAAAAAAAAAAAAAACAACCAACAAAACCCAACAGTTGCTCATTATTACACTTGGAATGACATTTCAAGAATATGTTTGTTGAGAAGAAGTACAATTATTTTTATTCTTACAGTACTTGCACTAGTACTCACAGGAAACATAGGCTAGTACAGTCAAACCAAACCAAGCATCACAAAACTCAAAATCTCATTATCAGCCTGTTTGAAAGCATGGCAATCACCTAGCACAATGTTAAATGAACAAAGTATCTTATGTTGTGAAAGGGCCATGCCAGCAAGCTTAAAAACTGTCAGGTGAATCATACCAGTATCAGTTCACAGAATAATGAATTATACACTGTAGCTACGCATTCCCTCTCTGACACTGAGCTATTGCTAAAAGAGTCTCTTCAGCTCATATTAGACAGGGAACTGTAACAAAAGTGCACTGGTCATAACTGAGGGTGGAAAGACTATTACCTGAAAGAAAAAAAAAAAATACACCAGTGCTATTTATATTGCTTCTACAGTCTTTGCAAATCATGGTGTGACAGTAGACAATTACAGTCTACCAAGTACTTCAGGTACTGTTCCTGTTTGCTGATTTTCTAGCCTGCAAAAGAGACTAGCATGAACATCAAAGGTGCCCTCATGAACTCTTGACATCTGTTTTGTTAGTTATGGTATTAAATAGGAAGAGGATGCAGATATGCTGCTAAATCCTCTTCCTCACCTTTAGAGGATAACACAAACATAAAGGTATGCCAAAAGTTCAGGGAAGTGTTATTTATTTAAACAGGCAGGGAAGGACAGGGAGGAGCTTTACACAAAAGCCGATCTTCTGAACCCACAAGAAAGTCAAGTAACAGCAGTTCACAAAAATGCATTCAAGGATGATACAATTTCAGAACTAAAAAAGAAGTGAGCACCATCAGCTGACAGGAATGGTACAACTCCCGCAATTAAATTTATGAGTCCTCAGCAACGTTATGGGTAACTCGCCACACCCAAGACTGTTTCTACCAAGATATTCTTGGGCTGATCAGAATTAAGCAGAAAATTATATTCCTCCACATCACCACAAACAGCAAATCAGTGCACAGAATACTTCTCACTCTCTCCATGGAGAAAGTTTACCACTTAAGTGTTTTTTTTTTTTTTTTTAAAAAAAAAGTGTCACCACACTGTTACAATAGCAACTCTCCAGAAGTACAGTTAACAAAGAAAGAACAACTTATTCAATCCAAGCACTAGTTGGCTAGTTCACATCACAGACCTGCTTTGATTTGTACCAGTTAGGGTGGGCTTACCGGGAAAGGGATACAGAAGCACCCCGCCACTGCTCCTCAGCAAGGACGCTGCACGGACACTTGCTTTCCCGCTCACCCTGCTGTATGTGACATGGAAATATAGCTTACAGGACTATTAATCTGGCAGCTGCTAACAGCACTAAATTTACTGAAGAAAACAAGCACATACATTTTTCACCATGTGCGTGTTTGTTAGCTTTCATGTAATAGTCTACTTGCACAATGTTGTCCTCTTGCCTAATTAGCACGATAAAAGGAGCAGCATGAGCAAGTCCCAGTTCTACTGCTTCCCTCTCTCCTAAACTATGAAGTCAATTACATAAATCAAGACATTTTAATGTAACACAACTGTGGATAAAAAAAGTTCTAAGCTTAGGCATGTTATGTTTTTAGGTTTTCACAATGCAGAATATTATTAAGTATGACAAAATGGGATAGCCTATGTATTCATTCAGGAGTTGTTTGAATTATCCCTGGCATTTGTTCATTGCTTCCAGATTTAGGGAATTAGACAAAGAAACACAGTAACAGCTTGATCCGGAACACCATTAAGATCCCTTTAGTGAATCCTCCCACTCTCCCTGTGGGCAAGGAGTCACCAGTCCCATTACAGTCCTCCTCACCTAGCCTAACAGCAGGATAATTCTATTCTCACCAGAGATTATTGAATATAAATTTCAATTACCACAGTAAGTGAAATCTGCTATAAGAGTAATTAATTTGTTAAAAGTCAAAGGTTAAAGAAGGTACTGTGAAAGAACTTTTTTGTGGGCGTGGGCTTTTTTTTTTTATTTAAATTAGTAAGACAGTTCACCCAAGGGACTGGGGAGGAGGGGGGGAGGGAAGGACATTTTTCCCCACTGGTCTTGGAAGAATGTTCATCTGAGTGTCAAGTTTAAAGAAGGGGACCTTTTAATCCTGTCTGTCTGCCATTATAAGCACCACATGTGAAATCTGCCATTAAAGATACGAGGGCATTAACCCTGCTCCTCTTGCATCTTATTACCGCGTGCATCTGCATTAGGCATCACTAAAGATGTTCCAGATACCTATACACCAGGAGGAAAAATAAAAACCGCAAGAAGCAGCTACCCCATTAGCAGGCAATCTGGCAAGGCCACTGTTTCATTAAGCAGCAAGGAAGCAGTTAAAGCACTCGGCAATTGATTCCAGAGGTATTTCATTCAAAGACATTAAAATAAATCTGATTATGAAGGTAGTAATGGCATTTTGTTCTTGTTAAGTCCAACTGGTAGACAGAACAGCAATTCCATGGTTGGTCCCATGATTACCTCCAAACATTACTATATGCTTGTACAATTTCCATTATTACTATGATACTTTTAAGGAAAAAGTTTAAGACAGGGTAAGTTTTTAAAGAGCACTTACATAATTTAGAAAGCTCTGAATAACATTCAATATGGACTTCAGAGTGCTGTATTAGCAAAGAGAAATTCTTAACAGTCTGAAGCCACTTTTGATGACAGCCACAGTTCACACTATTTCTGAAAGTTTTATCAAATTCTCTTTCCTCTAAACTAAGCCTTTGCAAATCAGGACCCTTTTTCTACAGTACACAAGGCAGTGTCGCTGATTTCAAAAAGACTCTTTAAGTGCTTGAAGTCTACCCTTGTCCAGCTAAGGCCTACATAACTCTTTACAAAAAAAATAATTTGATGGCCACACCTAGCTTCATTAAAGAAAGAGCTCTGGAAAAATGCTGTCAAGACGGTTTCTTCCAGAATCCATTCAGAAGATGCAGATAATCAGACCAATACTTTTATTAAATGTCTCAAATGGCCCCATCAGAACTTAAAGTTCACAATTACATGCCACAAGAGGATTGGGGGTGGGGGGAGAAAGTGTAATCAACTTGAAAAGACTTCAGTTTTGAAGAAAGAAAATTAAACAGCTGGAAAAGCCTTCATGGCTTAACATGCTCTCCTGAAAATTAAAAGAGGATGTGACATTCACATACAGAGGTATCAATACATTTACACTCAAATTGTGGGTTTTAAACTATTTTCCAAGAGGCAATCTGATTAAATCAGAAAGATGGTTGCATTGCTTTGGAGGCTTGCATTTGAAGTCAAAACCTTTCTACATTAAAGAGAAACCATTGAGTCATTGCAGAAATCATGGAGAATCTCAATATCCATAATCTAGAGAGCAGTGGATCAGATAAGCAGAGGACCAGACTAACCCTGCATTGAGGACTGACAAGTACATAAATGGAAATACAAACGAACAGTTTCTTATGTCTTACATGATTTTCAGGGATTAAAGGTGAACCGTTTACTGAAATGTTTTTCCTTAGGCCTGTCTTCCAATTCTGACAATGCCCTGAAGAGAAATCCATCATGACAGGAGCTACAACACAAGGGGATTCAAGTTTAACAAGGGTTTTTCCATTCCACAGGGAAAAAAAGAAAAAAGTTTCAAGGAGGGTTAAAAAAAAAAAAAAAGCAACAAACAACAACAAAAAAAAACCAAACCAGCAAACACTCAAACAAAATTTTAGTCAGTTTAATTTTTTTCCACAAAGATGTTGGAATTCAGGCTCTGGTTGAAATAGGTAAGATAGATAAGAGGACTAGCAAAAATGTGAGTAGTCATCCTTACAGAAGAACATTCAATACCACTGGCATGAGCCAAATGCTGGCACCCAATATAAGCCAAACCAGCCTGTGGGGCCTAGAACAGGAAAAAGCAGAGAAGAGGTGGGCATAGTTATTTTAATAAAAAGATTATTATTAATCATCATCATCATCACCGCCACATATCACCTGCAAGGAAGCAGCCTCTTATATAAGCACACTGATCCAAAGAACATCTGCTATCTCGGAGACACACAAGGTACCCCCCCAAAAAAAACCCCACACATACGCAGTTGTGTCAGGAAATCTACATAGCCAATTTTGTGGCATTCCATCACCAAGTAGCTCCCTGTCCACCCTCTGGGAGTCAAAGACCCCCTACTATGATCACTGTAAGACACCAGGCTTCAAGAAAATATAAACCCATCGGAGAAAACACTCCACTCACTGCTGTGTCCTCAGTCACACACATGCACAATGGCAACACAATGGTTCTGCTGTGTCTAATGCTGCCTGCCTTCATGGGGAGATGGGAACAGGAGTTAGTCCTGTACCTTCAGCAGCCATAAAAAGCACAAAAATAGTCCCTCTTCTCCAGGCAGTATTAAAAGGAAAGGATTTGAGCTTCTGACGAAACCCACATTGCTAATTCTTTTTTCCACAAACCGCTCCAGTCACTCAAGTACATAAAACATTTGGAGTGACTAGATTGCTGCACCTATTCAGCCCAGTGGTAAAAGACCGTGACTGATACAAACGCAGAGGAAATTCTTGAGAAAAAGAAGAAAGTCAAGCGAAGATGATGTAGGAAGGTCTGATCTGCCATTGCAGTGTCAGCCAAGAGTGGCCACAGGAGACCTTTGTATTTTAATTTATGCTCTCTCAGTCTGTCTGAGGAGCAGCAGCTGTTGCAGCAAGAGCAGAGAATGCGTGGCTGTCAGCAAAGCAGACAGGAGGGCAGTCCTTATGCCTGCTACCCTGTGGAGAGAAGAAAGATAGGAAAAGATTTCCCCAGCAGGGACCCCTCACTGCAAAAACAGATTCTGGCTGGCAAGAGCAAAAGCTGTCCTCTTCAACATGCCTCTGCAGTATTGGTATGATGCAGATGTGGAAAACCAGAACTGGGGAAAAAAAATTTATATACACACACAAACATACCTGTATATAGAAAAAAAAACCCCACATCCTAACATACACTGCTTACAGTGGATTTTATTAATGCTAGTAGGAACCACATTTTCTAGCATTTACACCTTTGGGATTTTACCTAGTCTAAAGCATTAAATCCAGTTTGCAAGATGGGCTTGTTTCTCGTTCAAGATCAGGGCACAATGCAGAACACCATTATACAGCAAGCACCAAGCCGGGGAGGGGAGGTCAGACAGAGAGGGAATAACTCTTTGCTGCTGCCAAGAAAACATTAATTAATCCAATTACTTCATATCTATATAACAAAATGAGAATAAAAACCCCCAAAACAACACACACAAACAAACTTAAGAAAGCCAAAACTATTCAATCAAACAAAATAACTTTTCTTTAAATGCTAAGCCTTAAAGCATTTTGTTCCATTGTCCAAGTTTTCACTGAACTACTTCTAAAATAGATCCCCGTGCAGCAAATAAAACATATTTCAGGATGAATAGCTACTGAACTGTTTTCTCAGGACTACGCATTTTTTTATTTTATTTTTTTTTAATATTTCCTATAGCAACAGAATTTAGACTAAGAAGTTGTTTACGTGGAAATCCAGCTCCCAATGGGATCAGATCACGGACCTGGGCCCTGGGAACATGGACTTACAAAGGCATTCAAAAGCACTTGTTTGTTATTACTTAGTAAAACAAAGAGAGTCTTAGACTTCTGAAAACTTCCCCTAAGCCTAGTAAACTAGCTTAAGTCTGAAGTGTACCTTCTGCCTCTGCACAGTCAGCTAGCTTTAAAGCATCTGATATTTTGGGGCCAGAATCATTATGTTGCTACCTTGCCTATCTCTTGTCTTCTCTCTGTCAGACAGTAAATAGTAGTAGTCATCCATGCCACTTATGTTCTTCCTCCCTTCCCATGACTATTATGCAAGAAAACAAGAAAAGTCACACATTTTATTTATCAAATGTCAAACGCTGTGGTATAACATAAGATGACTTCTATAAATTTATCTTGCTTAAATAATTTGCTTGGGCTACAATACAACCTTAGGGATTACGGGATGTAATGCTTATACAGCTACGATGACTCTGCTGTACTGTCTGGCTACTGGCTTGCTTTATGCATGTTTCTTCCTTTTGGGAGGCAAGGGGGAAAGAATGAAAAAGGACAGAACTGCTGGTAATTGCGATCCTACTTAAAAACTGCCAACTACATACTTTGCTGTTAAACACGGCCTGGGCTGAAAACAGTTAATTCATTAGAACTGGAGAAGCTGTGTAAAGATCCAACTAGGTCACCATCTGGAAACTTACAGTTCCCTCTTCCTGGCTGCAAGCTTTTTTGTCTGTGACATCCAGCTGTAGTTGCCTTGGACTAGTACACTTAATTGACTTCACACGCCTCCAACACTCATAATTCAACCATCTCAACTACTGAAAAGAAAGGTATCCATAATTTGTTTCTTAATGGTATAGTGTGGAAAAGTCAGGGGCAGGGTATGGCAGGGAGCAGAGAAAAGGTGTTTCAAACTACATTCCTGAGATGCAGGATTTTCACTGTGGCTCCAGAGAAGCTAGGCAGATGAGCATGGAAGTTAATTGACTCCAAGCTGCAGAATGCTCTATTACATGCCTGTTGGAACTCCACTTGTCCCAAAAGTAACCCAAAATTAACAGGGAAAAGGTACAACAACTGGACATCACATACTTCAGAAAGTTAGAGATTCAAGGACCAACCAGACAAACCAACAAAAAAAACCTCCATCTACGAATACCAAATACAAATATCCTAATTCTGGCTCTGAAAAGTTGAGGATTCAGAGCATATTCCCTAAGAATTATCACTATCTACCTGCCTTTTTCTTACACTTTTCATCATCTGTCTAGCATTGGCCTCTGTTCTAAAGAGACCTTTTGTCTGGCCCAATATAATCACTGGTACGTTCTCTTTGTTGCATTTCTAAAGAGGTTCTTTGAGGACTGTCTTGACAGTGCTGCTTTATTTTAGTTCCTTTCTATATCAGGAAACACTTCAACCCAAATGTTATGTCAGATGTCAAGGAGACAAGAAGGGGAGCTCAACTAGAACACCTAACAGCACATCACCCACAAAAGCTTCAAAACAGCTTTCTGTCCAACCCTGTGCAAGTTTTTACTCTTGCATTGCACACAAATACAAGGTGGCTCTCATTTTAAATGCAAAATGCCCCTTATTAAAGGCAAAACATTGATTTATTAGTGTAGCTACATCTGAATTTAAATGTATGTTTTAATTCTTCTATATATTCTTATTAAAGTAACGTGATTTCTTGAAAATTTCAGACCCACCTTTAATAAAGCTCACAAAATTAATTCCAATACTCACTTTGAAACTTGGGTATTACTCCTTTTGCTTCCAGTTTCTTTACCAACAATTATAGTTTGTTATGAACATTTCACAAACAACAATTTCTTAACCACACCCTATTCTCATTCTGAACACTGAGAACTCATTTTGAAATTTCCTAACAGAGACCGTGAAGTCCAAACTGCTGGTATTATATCAGATTAAGTCAGAAAGAAGAACATTAGACACTTACACATTCACCCCAAAGCTCGAGAGAGAAAGAAGAGAGCACGCCTTCACCACCCTTCAGTAAAGTACAGTAGAAATACTGTTCCAGGCAAACTCATAGTAGGTCATACCAGACATCTTTCTCTGTTATTAATCGTTTAGCTTCCATAACTTCTGTAGTAACTGTAGCTCTGCATTTCAACATACCTTTCCCTAAAGTTTTCCGAACTCAGTCTGGGGTTGATCAAAGGTATTAGACCTTGAAAACAACACAGCAACAACAACACATCCATAGACGTATGAGCTAATTAAGATGAAATATTTCCAAGGGACAACAGATTGTTCAGTCTACAGTGCTTTTTTCAGATTTAGTCTGTCCATATAAATGACTAATTAAACATTAATTGCAGGGCTCGTGTTCAAGATGGATGGCACTCACAAAAAACAACACACAGCTTTAACTCAAGGCAGTTAAACCTGTTAGGTGTTTCAGTAGCAAAATGGTCTACTGATTTCCTCCATTCACATCCTCACCTGAGTGGAGTTCTTTCCCTCCCATATCACTCTTCATCAGCCCCTCAGTTGGTTTATGAAGCCATATCTTACACTGCACACCGGCACACAAACTGTTTTAAGTTGGTTTTGCTGACAAAGACACCAGCTTAAAATTTCCTCTTAGAAAACACCATCAAACCTCCAAACTACCTTTGAATTGCATGGGATCCCAGCCGGAAATTAAAGAATACTCAAAAAGATGTCTTTTATCACATCTTTCACACCATACATAACACAGCCCAATAATATTTAAAAA
>VYZM01014165.1:107480-158721 GCA_013398915.1 Dromas ardeola
GTCCCGCCAATCCGACTGCGGCCGGCCGGGGGGCCACAGGCGCCCCTGGGGGCGGGGCGAGGGCGGCTCGGCGGCGCCCCCTCCCCTACCTACCCCCGCTGCGCCGCGGCGTGCCCCGACGGCGGGGAGCGCGGCCCGGTGCAGGGGGTGGCCGTGAAGTGGGTCCCAAGGGGGTGTTGATGGCAGCGGGGCTGTGCCCGCCGGCTTTTGTCTGCGGCGGCGAAGGCGGTGGGCGACCGTGCTGCCGCCTCGGTTACGTAAGGGGGCCGTTGGGCCTGAGGGGGGCCGGTGGAGCGGCCGTTGGGGGCAGCCCCCGCCCGGGTGGGTGTCGGCCGCCGCGCCTGTCAGCGCTGCGGTAAAAGGCGGTTCGTTTCGTGTTAGGTGCCCGTCCGTAGTCACGGTATTCGACGAGCAGGTCTCTTCGTTAACGGGTTTGTAAGTCAAAATCGAGGTTTCTTCCATTCTTCCTGCGACACCTCCCTCGGCAAAGTGCCCGGCGGGTTGCCCCAGACGTGGCCTTGCACAAAACCCAGAGGTGCCAAGGCCGGGGGGGTTCCCCCCTCTTTCCGGCAGCTGGGGGTGACCCAGACCGGCCAGTGCCGAGGCAGCCTGGCTGGCGTGAGGGAAGGGAGGACAAGCGCTCTGTAGCATGCACGGGGAGAAAAGCCAGGAGGGCAGCACGATTGGCTACGGTAATGAGAAGGAGCAGGGCGATAATTGTACTGTGGAAGTTACTCTGAATGGGTGCCTTCAGATCACCTCCCACGTGAACTCGCATGCATTACACGCACAGGAACACATGAAGAACTATTTTACAATGTTTTCTAGAGTTTATATTTTAACATACTCTGAATTTATGTTGAACCTGCCAACTGTAAATTTACGTGGCTTAGTTGTATTCATACACTGGGATTCAGAGTCCACATGGTCTGGCATTAACAGCATAATGAATAGCATTTCTTTGCTGAAGAATATCATCATTTCAATGTTTCGAGTCTTCAGAGTTTTCTGGTCCAGCTATAAGCACAATATTTTTAATTCAAAAGATGGAAGACTTCTTTGTAATAAATTACATTTCCCACCTCTACAAGGTTGCAAGATAACACACTTCGAAAGTATGATATTATTAGAACTACAAAAGATGGTCTTTGGTTCAATATCACTTCATGTTTGTTATGGGGCCTTGGTCGTGTGTCTTTTGAGAGAGAAGGGAAATACTTGTCCGTCAGCCCTGGTAGATGTTGAGAAGAAAAATCTGCTGAAATGGATCCATGAAAATACGCAGCGTTATTGGTAAATGAGAAATTAATACAACACATCTATACAATTTAACTATGACTGTATAGTTTATCACATGAACGTTATCCCTATGTCTATTGTTTGAGTATTGTTAACACTGTCTTTGCAAGACCATGCATGGGAAGAGGGTAGAAAAGGGTGAATAATTAGTAATGCGTAGGTTCTGTACCAATGAGTAAAAGCACATCACTGCTTACAGGAGGGTATGGTAATATGTATTATATTAAGGTGCTGTTTTTACAAGTGGCTTCAAATATTGGTGACAACCTGTACAAACATTTATAATATTACTGTCATAACACCCTACTAACACCACGTGTTGGCACCCTTTAGCATTTTAATGCTTCACAGGCAACAGGAAAATACTGCAGAGTAATATTTATTACGATAAATTCAGTAACAATCTCAGATGGTTTACCTATTAATCCATTCATTCCCAATCAACAACTTCAAAAGAAATGCAACCTGCATCAATTATAGCATCGTATTACATGACTTCACTTGCTTTCTCAATCGAGAATAGTCTTGTCATTGCCAAGTGTCATTTTAAAGTCAAAAGCGTTTCACGTTGTCCCATCATCTGATCAGCTTAAGGAGAACTTAGGACATCTGGTGTTAACAGTTAGACTGCTTACCTGAAGAAGGTATTGAATGCAGAACTTTTTAATTCACTTTACGTGTATGGTTCCTGTGCAGCCTCAGAAATGAGCAACCAGACAGCAAAGGCAGCAGAACAGCTTTGATGTAGGTAATTGATCTTTCAGAATGCCAGCTGGAACAGAGTCCTCTGCACCTGCAACAGCCTCTCTGGTTTACAAACACATTTTGTCTCCTGTCCTAAACAAACAGGGATAAAAAAAACCCATCTTTGGCTTTTTGCCATCTCTTGTGGATTGCTTCTTACGTGCTTTGGCCACCTAGGTCTGGAAGCTGAGCAAGATGACTGTGACAGCACTTTAAATTCACTGTTAGTTACCAGTCAACGCTGAGTTCCAGTGTGATGTTTTGGCACAAAAGCCTGAGGCAATACTAAGCAGGAGCAATATTACCATTCCTTGCAGTATGGCAAGACAGTTACTCAAATTCTATTAGTTTATAATTCATCTGTCTAGTCACAGGAGTACTAATGGACAGTATTTCAATGACAAAGCAATGTTTCTAGTAGCACAGTGCTTCATAACACTAGGCAATACTTTGATTTACTACTGACATCAGAGAAAGAGTCCCATCTGAATGATTAAATCTACTTCCTATGTCTAAGATGTAGGTATCAACAGACAACTTCTGACCAAAGACTGGCCAAGTCTAATGTTAGTAAGTGCAGGAAGTTTGAGAAGTTCCTATCTTAAAAGGGTTATAGTTGCAGACTCTGAAATTCTTACTTCCCACCAAGTGAAGAGCTCTCATCCCATTTCCTCAATTCAATCATTTCTTAGATCCAGCACCTCTGTCTTTGTGTCAGCTCCTGTTTTTTGATCTATGAATTCTTTGACATTTTCCAGGGAAAAAGAAATGCAAGTCTGAGTGACTCAAGATGAGAAATGGCTAAGCAGCACATTGAAGACTCTAGTTCCATGAGTTATTGCATTGCTAATCTCACTACGTGCCACGTTTAGTGAGATAAAGGGTTGTGGTCTAAGAAAAGTTTGATGTCTGTGTCCATAAGTCTAATTATTTCCTAGATACTTCATTTTAATTGAAATTCATAGGTTAGCAATATTTTTCCATGGGGAAGCCATAGAGCTTTCTGACATACAACAAGATTTATAAAGTCAGAGGTATTATCTACCTCAGAATATTTCTCAATCTAAATGTCATACTAGCTTGTAATGCCATTTGTGTTCATTTGATAGTTTTGCAACCATGAAAACACTTTGTTTTCTGCTTAGAAAAAGAGTGACCACTGATGAAGGGGCGTTTTTTAGGTTTAAAAGGAGTTCTGAGATAAGAATTTCATAGGACCAAACTCAAGTGGCAATACAGGTTGTATTGGCCTTAGTGGAATTACATGCCCTGTCACAGCTGTGAACATGACTTCAGCTTCCCACAAGAATAATACAAATCTTTTCAATTAATTCACAAATGCAAGTACTGACTAATTACTGTAATGGCTAACACTGGTTGGTAGCTTTCTGGTGAGTATTGAGCTGCTTTTTCAGTATGAAACTTAGCTCTCAATACTTCATAATAATATTTTCTTGCAGGACCAACATCATTATAATCTGATAACAACAACAGTGTTGTTAGGATGATTTACAAAGCATTAAGCATGTGTATATATCTACAGAGTTAGAGGCCAGAATCTGAAGCTAAGGTGTACCAAGTAATAACCAATAACCAATTGCATTATGTCCAATTTTACTTTTTCAAGACAATGAGTATCTGAGCCTTAATTTTCTCTCTCCAAATGCTGCACTTTTGGTGTAAGTATCTGTTATTTCATATGTTCTTAAAGTAAGAATAACTATATAAAGAAACTGTAAGTTGCATTCGCTCCAGTTCTCACCAGCATTTGGCAAGTTTTGGAACAAAGATGATGAGAGCTACTAACTGGGATGCAAATTACTTAAAGAGAACTACCAAGTATCAGCAATAATGGTCACAAAGTCTCCTCAGCCAAGTTCTACTGCTTGCAGTCTGCAAGCTGGTTTGTTCAAGATGAGCCCAGACAAGTCTTGCAGCAGTCTAAGCAGATAGACATGAGGCGCAGCCTCAGAAGTCCCTTTGGAGCAAACATATGCAAAATGAGATATGCAGACTATTGGTGCCAGAAATGCTGCTTTGAAACCATAGGGAAGAATAATGCACCCTGCTCTTTCTTTCCTGTGAGAGAAGGAAGAGGTGTTTTTTGTGCCAGGCACCTCGAGCCAGGAGCTGCTACCTCGGCTGCTCGTGAGAGGAAGGGGTGGGAGTGGTGGCACCCTTCCTCCCTCATGCTGTGCGGTCAAAGGCAAGGGAGCAGCCGGGGCTGCAGCTGCACCACGGGCTTCTTGGGGCAAACATTGAGAAACGCAGCTCTGTTTCTGAAGTGCAGTGCCTCAGCAAGCCCCTGTTCTGGAGATTTTTACAGAGCTCGTTCTTATTAATTCCCCTGACAAGTCTATACAATGGTGAAGCAGGAATGGTATGACATACGTGGCCCATAGCTCACTGTCACACTGCAGGTGTTGTTCCAAATGCCCTTACATACAAACTGGCTCCAAAGTGCATTGACTATAACGTACTTCTTACCACCATTTTATACACAGGACAGTGACGGGGCTTAATGAAATAAAACATATGCATTATTCCACAAAAGAGACACAGATTTGCAGTCCTGAATTAGGGGTGGCTACAATCAGAATATGGGTCGTCGCCTCCCCTTTCATTACTGGTACTACAGGACCACAGTAGTTAATATGGATATAAACTCAGACTCTGGTAAGTGCCAAATTTATCCTTCTAATTTTGTATTGCTAAAGGCACTGGACAAACTCTGCAAATTTGTAAACTGTTCCCTTCCCAAACACAGACTTGTGTGTATACCTGAAGGTTCTGGTGTAATTCTTGACAGCAGCAATAGCACCATATTATATATGTCTCTATAGCTCAGCATGTCATTTGTGACAGGATCAAGTAGCAGAAGATAAGACTCAAGCTAGCCACACGATTCTTCTACTTACTTGGGAACTCCAGTATTTTGAAGAATTCAAAGAGCAAGTAAACTGCGTCCAGGTTTTGTTTCTGGACTATTTCCAAGTGCAAGGTTACACTTCATAAATGACTTGGACATATTACCCTTCAGGCACCTTTAAAATGAAGGCACTTCAGAAAAATATACAATTTACTTGTTTGCAAGTCCAGTAAGTGGAAATTTCCAAGGCTTTCTTACTCCCTCCTGTTATATTAACAAAACCAGAAACCTTCCTGCAGATGAGAATATTCTTGTTGGGTTGAACAATTACTTTTGAAGTCTGTTTTTTCTGAGGCTTGTCATTTGCTGTATGCTTCACTACCTATGTTTCTCTGTGAGTTTGGATGGGTGGAGTTCATTTTAATTTCCTGCTCTTCTACTGCGCTAATTATACCATCAGCTTTTTTTGCTGTCATAGTGCTTTAAGAAAATTGAGCTGTGAGTGATTGATACATACCGGAGACAATATTTGTAAAAGAAAAGAAATCCCACCCCAGACCTATTTCCAGATTCATCTCCATCTTACCATTTCATGTGCCACTGTCTTTAGGCACATCTTCAGCCTCTCACATAGCTGTTACAGTGCCCCGAAATTTCCAGGTTTGATTTTTTAGATTATACTACCCTGGAGGCAGGGACTATGTCTTCTCTTTGTTCCTGCAAGTGGTAAGCACAAAATGCTACTGTTGCGACAGCACAACAACTGAAGTAATTTTAATTCTAAAATGTTCTTCTCTGTTGTTTTGAACTCAAGGATACAAGTATATCTGTAAACACACAGTGTGGAACCAGTAAATACAAATAATGGATCTGAAAATGTGAAGAGATAAGGGGAAAAAAACAGTGATATCTTCAAGAAACAAAAGCCTACTTTGTCTGTTTCTCTTGCCCGCTTTCAGACAGGAGAACATCTGCCTTTTGAAGTAGGCCTCCTTGCTCTGTATAATTTATCAGTCTGCAGTCAGCAGGGAAGTTGACGTTTTTCACCCAGAAGTATTAATCTTTTTGAAGAGACTGACTGTGAGCAAAATATTTTTTCTTTGGGCACAGAAAGCTAATTTTGCTCAGGACAGACATTTCTGCCCCAAATCACAGTGACATAAATGTCAGTTTCTAAAAGTTTTACAAATTTTACATCACCAAGTTCACCAGACCAAAATATGTGGCTGCTATATCACAGCTTCTCAGGACTTTATTATGCTATATCCCAGCCCAAGTGATGAACTGTTAAATGTATTACACTGTGAAATAAAAGTCTCGATGAAAGTTGTATTGCATGTGCAAGGAAATGGAAAAAAAGAACAGGAGTAGGGAGCTTTTTCTTTTTGTCTTGCAAAACATCTATCATTTTCTTAGATACTAGCACTGCTCTTTCAGTATCTTTTAAAAGCTTGAACTATTAATCATAAAGGTGAATTTGCTAAAAACATCAGCTGTTTAAAAATGTTAAGTCATAAACGGGGTGGGCAGAGAGCTTACAACGCGTCCATTGTTCTGCCCTAAACACTGTCACTCTGAGCCGGGAACAAAACTGAGAGCTGGACAAAGAGGAGGTCCAGCCATCTAGTGGCGAATTACGCTGATGCGCAACCTCCTCAAGTCCGCTTTCCATGGGGATGCTTACACGGCCTCTTGTACTCCATACATGGAGAAAGGGACATTTCAGGTAACTCTTCCCAAATTTTGATAAGTGCGGGACTGGGAAGCAGTGAGACATCTAGGGAGCAAGCTAAAGTGCATAGGACCCTGCAGCCAAACTGGGAGAAGGGTTGGCAGGAGAAATAACCATATCAAACACAAGGTCGGCTTTTCCTAGCTTGACAATGCAGTCAGTGTTCTACACGTTAGAAGTACCCCTGTATGCAGCTGCCTGCTTACAGTGCTTATTCAGTCTGTCCTTTTTTCAGAATATATCTGTGTCCTTGCGAGCTTGCACTTACCACCCTGCTTGCACCTGTACAGCAGTTTTCAGGGAAAAATTTGGGCAGTTTTCCACAGTTCCATTGCAGAGAACAGCACGTCCAGAAGATATGCACAACAGAATGGCGCAATACCCTCAGGTCCCACTTCACGCAAGGAAATGAGAGGTGTAAGCCAAATTGTCAGAACAGAAACAAGAATGATGCAATCAAACAGCTACACAAAGAAAGCCATATGCTTAGTCCAAGCTAGAATAAAACACCCACCAAATTTATTGAGTGAACTGTTTTATATTTTTTATATGGTTACAAACTAATAGAAAAAGCTTAATCTTGGCAAGGCCTGAAGAGACATCAAAATAGTAACCCATGAAATACTTCAAGGAAAGAATAAAAGATATACAATGTGTATACCTGAATACCTCTCGGTATTCAGCCCAGTATGCCGGAGCTCCCATTCCAAAAGTGATCTCAGTGCTTAGAAGCCCATGTCTCCTTGAAAGCAGTCAGATACAAGTTCTACAGGGCCTAGTATGCAACTTGCTTAGGCACAGAGAAAAGGTATCCGCTGGGACAGCCTAAGCGGTCTGGACATTAAATGACCATTAGTTTCAACATGAATTGAACCTCAGTAAAAACATAAAGCCAATTATTTGTTTATCCAACTATAGATGTAAGTGCTTTACTTAAAACAACAAAGATGAAAGATACCACCTCTCTTACATAGTGACAAGCAATTTATTTCCATCTATGTTTGTTAACTTATGGAGTAACAGCATCCCATTAAATTCCCTATTGCTACATTTTACTCCAAGCTATTTTGACTGCTACTGAACTATTTTGAAATATCACATTTTGTCCAAAACACATCCCATTCTTGGCTTACATACACATGAAACTGCATTGCAGGTTGTACTCAGCTACAAAACACTGGGCAAAGTACAGTCATGGTTATACTAGGCATAGCCAGGTAAGGATGAAATAATTCTGCGAAACTCCAAACAGTAACTTTGTGCTGTAAGTGAGAATTTTTGTAACTGAAAACAAAGTTTAATTCTAAGTAGTTACTGCAGCATGAACTGATTTTAGCAGACACATTTGTTCTTTATCAGAAAACACAGTACTGGAGGGAGTACAGAGGATAATGCTTCCCTTGAGGTAGGGGATATCCGAAGTCAGCTCAGTCAGTGTTACTTGCTGACAGCCACTAGCACAGAAAAGAAATACAGCTGTTTCCTACTAGAGTGATATCAGCTACTCTATCTTAAACTATCACTTCTATTTGCATAATGTTTCTATTACCTGCAGTGGAGGGCTAAAAAAGCAGGGGGACACACATCTGGTTGCTACTTTGAAGTGGTATTTGCCATTGATTCTCCTACCAAAAACTGGAAAGTAGATAAGGATGCAAATTCATCATAAATATTTTGTCAGATTTCTGTTCTAAGGAGAGGTTGGCCATGGAGAGGTTGAATCTCCCAATGAGAAATTATGCTCATATTTCATCTGGTCTTTACCAAACCTGCTGTCTCACCTGGCTAACAGGAGAAATTAACTGCCAAGTGCCTGCAACACTGTGTTCCTCGGTGGGATGGCTGCCTCATGCCATCTGGCTCTGCCCCTCTCATTTCACTGATGGATAACACCTGATACTTGTGTTGAATCCTACACCACAACGCTTTCAGAGCTGCCTAAAACCACAGACCTTAGAAGGAAAACAAGCAGAAAAGCTGTGCATTTTACTTCTCTGGTTTACCTGCTGGGAAGCTGAGGCAATGGGTAGGCTTTAATGGACTTTTGTACAGCATCTCAGTAAATCAGTGGCCAGGTTTGCTGCCTGTTCCTGTACCCAGCAGTCAGTAAGAGGCTAAGGCAGAATGTTATACATAACCATCCCGCTTCAAAATCTCTCAGTCTGCTTTCCCTTTTTCCCAGGTGAACAGGGCCTCATCTTTGGTATGGAGTAGTATCCAAATCTGCATTCCTCTGCCATACGTTTTGCATATTCATTGAAACAGGGTTATTTTTTAAAGACTTGAAACTGGCATTTAAAAGTTGCTAACTTAAGAAACAGGAGCCAGGAAGGAGTGCAACAGAAAAGGGATCAACGTTCTTGGGCAGAAAATATGGAAACAGCACCTCCTTCAATTTGTAAATCACCCACTGGGGTCAGGGTGGGGTGGCCTGGCAAATGTACACATGTACAAATGTACACAATACTGCAGCCATTTGGGGCTGTCTGCACTCAGTACCATTGCTGTCTTACTTTCTACTACTCTGCAGGTTGCCTGCTGCGCTCTGCAAACACGCTCCTCTCCTGTGGTTATTTTTGAAGCAGCTCCTTAAAACAGATGTCCTCATATGTGTCTCTTCCCTGCTACATAAATAACAGTTTGCCTCATGCTCCTGCCATTCTTTTGAACTAAATTTAAAAAAAGAAAAAAGGAGGGGGGAAGAAGAGTACCCCTTCCCATAGTGATTTCTGTTGTAGCTTTCATGGCACTGTCGCTCTGGGGTATGTGTTGCCTTTGTGCCCTTCTTAGGGTGGGCTACAAAGGTTTTTTCTTTCTGGCCTTCTTCCTTGCCCTTCTCAGCATTCTTCCCTCTTTAGTCCCTTTCCAACTTCTCTCCTACTTCTTCTGCAACTTCTGGAAGCACTGCAAACACCGCAAGTCTCGTAGAAACTTCTTCTTGAGTAATACTAGCAAGGAAGGGTCCACGTGTATGAATTACAATTTCTCTTCTTTGTCTTCCTGCAGCTAGCAGCACCATTGCTTGCCGCCCAGGCATGCCTGTTTGGGGCATCCCAGACTCTTCCCTTGGAAGGAATTGTTCTTCTTAAATTCTTTGTCCTTGACTTCTCTTGGCAATACTAACATAAGTATATCCTTAAAGAATCGAACTGAATGTGCAAGCTAGAGAATGGGCTAGCTTGAGATGCATGGGTGCTGATGTGCTCCTGTGAACCTAATAGAACCAAACCAGTAACACCAACAAGAACCAGCCAATCACATAACTGGAAAGATCTGAACCAAACTACCATGCTTCCTCTTGGTCTCTCTTTAGAAACCAAATCTGGCACACTGTTGCCAGCTCTCCCGCAAAGTAGCAAGCCCCAACTCGGACTTCTGGCTTCCAAAGAACATGCAGAGAGCAGCCTTAGCTCCAAGATTGTGTAACTTTTAAACATTTATTTTTAGGTGTTGAATCTAGGGGAATTAGCCAAGCAATCAATCAGCCTGTCTGTTCCAATGATTAAAGTATGTGCAGAATTGTAGAAAAACATATGAAGTAAAATATCCTTTATAGAATATTTGGCCTAAATATCTGATATCTTTTATGCATACAGGGACTGATTCTGCTAGCCTTGCTCACAGAGTAGCCAGGAAGTATCCTTACGGGTTTAAAGAGAACTGATCAATAAAGTACTTTTCATGAGTGGAGGACGCAAGCACAAACCAGCGGAGGTAAAGGCAGAGGAATTACACAGGCCTACGAACTTTGAGCCCACACATGAAATCCCAGCTCCGAGCAGATCAATAGGAGTTTTGCGATTTTGGCTGGGGGTGGAGAGGTTTTACCACACAGCTTATTGGGCAACATTCCCACCAAAGTACAAAACCAATCTGCAGAACCAAGGTCTTAGAAAAAGAGAATGTTCTCCTCTGCAGTCAAGACCCTATGTACAATCACCAGTTACACCACTGGAAGCTAAACCAAGAGAGTTTGGTCTATAAAATGTAACATCTCTGAGACAGTTCTGGTGGTGAAATACCATTTCTGAATGGCTGTTGTAACGCTATCGTTTACAAGGCATCTGGAACGCCAAACAAGGTTTCAACAATTGTTAGTGCCGCTCAGTTATATTTGCCTCTTTCTAGGTGACTGAAAGATTACCTTCTACTCCTCTCTGCCTGATGTGTCTGAGAGCACAGTCCTACAATCTTGGCTATCTGCAGTAGATTTGTTACTGGTGGCACGGGGATTATAAACAGACCACGATGCAGAGACGGGGTTTAAATTGGACTCATAAGGTTCAGAAATTCTTTTTCTATATGTATCTTCTTTTTTTTTAAACCATTTTGTCTCTTTCTCTTAACAGCTGTGCTCCCCCTAACGCTAGAAAAGTAAAATAGCCTTCTACTATTCAGTGCTGTCAAGAGGAGATTCAAAGATGCTACACACACAGACAGGCCTTCCTGTGGAGTTTTTTAGCCTTATGTTACATCTCCCAGCGTGTCTTGGCCAACAGAAGAAACTGAGAATGTGAGCATTGCCCACTAGGCACAGCTTTGTGCTGTGCTGTAAACTATTACACAGTTGCTGTTTTAACATGGAAAACGGATCTCAGTTTTGATTTTAGGAGGAGGTCATTGGCCCAACTGTTCAATGGTGGGAAAGGGAAAACTTTAACTGCTGCTCTGCCAAAAAAAAACCACCAAAAAACCCAAAACCATGGGGAAAAAAAAAAAACAACACCCTAAATCCAAACCCAGCGTGACACGAGCCTGGAGATACACACTAAAGTTACACTATTGGGTTCCAGATAGTACATTGTTAAAAGACACCCTTACCCCACACCCAAGCACAAAACCAAAATAAACCCATTTAATTAAAGGAGACAAAGTAAGATCAAACATCCTCAGCCCTACAGACCAGCTGCACTGGGGCACACACAGGCTCCAGCCTCCTTTTGCTGGCACACAAAGCCCATGGGCAATGATACAAACATGGTTACACAGAGCTAAAAGGCTTTGCTGACAAAGGGTCAGGTCACGTAACAAGAACAAGTTTCCTCTTCATGGGCTTGCAGGGTAAGGGTGAGCTCATAGTGCAGGCCTCCAGAAGGACTGAGAAACATTCAGTCTAGCTGCGGTACAGCATCCTCCATCAGAAACATTGAAGCTCCTAGCACTTTAGCGGAGGAGCAGAGGAAAGCAAGGTAGTGAAGGCCTCTTGGCATCCTTACCCACTGCAATGGGCAGAAGCTTAAAATCCCCAACATACCTGTTTCAATTACAATTCAAAATAAATAGCTTGCTGTCAGTGCAGTATAGGAGAAGTGCGGAGAGCACCAACAGGACATTCTCTTTAAGGGAATAGGTTGAGGATGGCAGACAGAAGCACAGGGCACCTGCTGTTGCTGGTCCTCCACCAGCTCTAGGACATGCTTTCCCATTCCTATCAGGATGACACCTCTACCTCCCTCCCACCACAGCCCAGACTTCACCTCTCCCATACAGCCATCCTGGCAGCTGGGAGGCTGGGACAGTAAAACTCATCCTGGGTGGACATGACACTATGTCTCTGACAATGGAAAGCGCTTGCTTCAGGTCATTTCTCTCTTCCCCCTGCCACAAAAGCCAGAGCCATCTCCTCCCTACACCTTCAGAGCCCTACCAGCTGAGAGAAAAAAAACCCCTAGTGCTGTTTTAGTTAATTTTGAACCAGTGAAAGCTGATTATTGCTTATCCAGTCAAATTGCCAAGCAATTGATTTAGCCTGCTCTCTAAATAAAAAGGGAAAAGTATGTATGTTTTCCTTCATATAGCAAAGAAGAGTAGACTAGGATGAGAATCTCTTTAGGAATCATGAATCAGAGGACTTGATCAGAGCTGCCCAGTTTGATCCTTTTTCTTTCAAACTACCATTTCAGCCAGGAGTTGAAATTTTTCTTCCCTAAAGCTCTCAGCACAGTGTGGTCAGCTGTGTGCTATCAACACTCCTGTCCTGCAGGCTCACACACACATTGAGAAAAAAATATTCCTGCATGTCAGAAGCAGTAAGTTTAAAAAGCAGCAGCAGCTAACAAAAAAAATCATGGAAACTTAGGTGTCCACGACAGCTGGAACAAAGGTTCAGCAATACATGTCATGCTGACTGCATCAAACGATGGGCAACAGATGTACTTTGACACCAAATCCCCTTTCTTCACATTTAGGTGTATTAACTGTTTGAGTAAGGGCTTCCTCCCACATACCTATTTTCTATCTCCCTTAATGCATGGCATTCTGCCACCCAGACAACAAAATACATTCACCACCTCTTTCAGGTCACAGAACAACTCCAGCCATGCTTGAAGCTAAGCAGTCTCCCAGCTGTCACCACTTGAGTCTCACATCAGCTGAAGCTGATTTAAAGGCAGCAGACAACAAATTCATGTCAAGTAAAACTGATCCATTCCTCCCACATAAATTACATAGTGAAAGGCAAGGGCAGGCAAGAGCAGTCCACAGATCTTGTAAAAGAATTTGGCGTGAGGAGCAGAACTGTACCAAAAAGGAAAGCAATGCAAGGATGCTGCTACGTTCCCCACATTCCCTGGAAACAGGGGAAGGTAGCAGCTTCATCTGCAACCATTACCTACCTTGGCCCTCTGGCAATAGAGCCAGAGAGAAAACAGCAATACCTGCACACCAATTCCCCTTCTCTCTTTCTGCAGATGGCAAATACTCTGTTTTTCAGACTGCTTTTATACCTTCCCCTGCTTCATCACAGCAAATATTTGCAGGACACGCAGTGTTTCTCTGTTTGACCTGTCTCCTCCTTAGACCCAGATCCTCCCTTCAGCCTCGTCTGCTTTGTGGTCACAGTGTCACACAGAATCACAGAATGGTTCCGGTTGTAAGGGACCTTAAAGATCATCTAGTTCCAACCCCCCTGCCATGGGCAAGGACACCTCTGGGAGGAGGAAGATATTGCTCTCCTTACCTCCCTGCAGTGGTGAAACCTGGCAGGTTTAACGTAAAGCCAGAGCTCCTCTGTTGCTGTCGTCGTAATGCGAAAACAGATCTCTGCTTTTCTTCTCAGGGTTTTCATTATAGGTGCATACCAGATAAACTTGGTTCACCTGTACAAGGTTGAATGATAGTCTTAAAATACTTGAGTCCCTTCAAATTTGATCTACAATACAATTTTAAAATAGCATGGGTACTAGCAAAATGGCACCAGCATGACCTCATAGGTCTATATAATCCCTAAATGAAAAAGCTTATATTAATCCTGCAAGGCTTAAAATCAGTCTCTGAAACAGATTGAACAGAGTTAATGGAACCAGCAGCTCCATGGATCCAGCTGCACTCAGTCCTGGTGCCTCATACTAGGGGTGGACACCTGTTTTAGTACAGGCAAGATCTATATGAGTAACCCTTTGATAAGCAACACCCAGCTTAGTATTGTTTATTTTGGTGCAGAGCCATGAAGTTTCTTGCAGGCTTGCAAACCAAAGCAGTGATTCTGATGACAATGAAATAACGAGCATCTGGGGCTTGATAACATACAGTGACATTAAAAAAAAAATAATCCAGATGGGTGCCATCATCAGTAGCAACATGTTATAAATGTTTTTAAGTTTGCAAGTGCTTTTCTTTAAGGGTAGTCATATGCCAGAACAGTCTTAGTCTACCACTGAGAGCCTTGCTCCCCTACAGACATCAGCCATCTCCTAATTGTGTTCAGTTGCTTTATCGTTATCAACAGGGCCCACAAAATTGTTTGCAGAGCAGCAGGCTGGTCAGGTTATCTGGCAGCCTTAAAGCTGTCTCTTTCTGACAAATACCACATGTTCTGCTCTAGCAAGGGGCTAACCCTTACTTGGAACAGTAAAACAAGCCTAATAGTAAATAAAGCTAAAGTCAGATCCAATTAATATATCCAAAGGGGAGCCTGGTAGCGTCAGGCAGTCAGGTGAGTTTGAAACCTGGACTTCCACAAAATAATACTGACAGCAGCTGCAGATCAGATCCGTTATTTGCTGTATGGCTCCAGACTGGCAGGAGCCACATGCACTGTAAAAGTGGGCTTTGTCTTTGGTTGTGAGAAAAGGTGTGATCTTAGCTTATATCGTCTCAGACAAGGTAACTAATGCAAGGCAGATGAGAGAGCAAGCCAGCTGTAGTTTTAACAAGAGCTAACAGGATGAAAGAACTAATTGGCACCATGCAGAGCTTAGTCCAGTGTGACTCATACAAAAGTGCAAAAAGCTCTATCCTTTCTAGGATATGAATTATCACACACTAATAGCATCTTTTTTTTTCCCCAACCAAATGTATATCCATAGAGTCAGAGAACAGGAAGCACATCCTTCCCCTCTTGGGTAAACCCACCTAAAGACACAGCACATCTGTCGCTATGTAACTTTTTCATAGAGCCATTTCCTATGGCAGATGTACGTTTGCAGAAGGCTGTGCTGTGACAGATGCCACCAACAATTGCTTGGGGGGGAGGGGGAAACAACACTTTTGTCTTGTGATTTCATGTCCCTTTTCCATTGGCATGACGGAGTATTAACCTGACTGGTTGCAAGAAGAAAATAAGCTCATCCGTTCACAGTACATTCACATTTAAGTAGTAGATTATGTGTCCCCAGTGTCCCTCAGCAGCAACAGCAACTTCCTGTGCAAGAATGCCTAATCACATTTAGGGAAAATTATAGAGCAACAACAAGCCATGCACTTTGGGCACAATCCCTGAAGTCAATGAAAATTTGTTTACACCCTCAGTGATATCTGACAGCAAAGGAACTGTTCAGATTGTTTTAATAAGATGTTATGTACCGAGTCAAAAAGCCAAAGCCCTACTTACAGTACCAGAAAACTAGGGATCAGAAGCCAAATCCTTTCCCCTGTTGTCAGCTTGGAGGCTAGCACAGCAGGTTCAGCAACAAGCACGACTGAGCACCAGTGGTGCCTGCAGGACTTTCTCAGACTTTCCTCCTTGCTCAAAAAGACGCCCCATTCCACTTTGACCCTTTGTTAAAGCTAACCGGGCTGAGCTGTCAGCGTGAGTCAGCAGCAGTCACATCCAGTTTTCACATTTCGCTTTTGAATCTCGTGCTCACAGTGTACCGCTACATTACAGGTCTCTCTTAAGAAACTTTATCTATGATAAAGACACTAAACACAGCCTATACATTACATCTAGGTCCATAACACAAATATAGTTACTTCAATTAAATTTGAGAACTGAAATAAAAATGCAAACTTGGTGTATCTATAAATCTTACATTGTCCCCTCCCCCATGTTTTTTCAAAGCAAAGCAGCTTGTAGCTGGAATTTTCTGTTATTTGAGCTTGTCCTCTATCACTTCTTGCAAGATTTGTATCCCCTTACCCTTGGAACATAAAAAAATTATATTAAAAAAGCTATTATGTGGAATGGCTGGTATTTTTGTAAGCTTAAGAAAAGTTTTATTAACAGATTACAGTAAAGATGTGTGACAGTTAATTTTATGGAGGCAAGATGAGACATTAATTAAACTTCCCGTATTGATAAAACTTGCACACAAATAAAGCTCAATTGGTTTTGGAAGTATTTCTATCTTCAACTAAATTTGTCTAGGAAGGAGTTAAGTTTTATTTCAGGAGGCAAAACGATACATCAAAGTCTGATAAGACATTTCTTTGGCAGAGAAAAATTAACAGTTCTACATAGGAGAGTTGTAGCAATTACACCAGGGTGAGGCTTTTACTCCTTTGCACCTGAAATTAAGGCTCCAGTAACAGATTCCCTAAAACGTAAAATTAACATCTATAACAACTTGGGGCGGGGGTGTGTGTGTACATATTAGTATTTATATTAACAGTTCTTACTTCCTTTTTTGCAAGCTTCCCCATGAATTAATTTATTCTAGAACAATCAAAGAAAAGAAAAAAAGACCCTTCCCCTCCAGCAGATCCAATTTTTATTCTTCTGAATTCACACTTTTGCTACATTTCGAGGTCTGCCATTCTGTCATCTGGGATACACAAGATCTTAATTGGTGATGTGAAGACTAAGCAGAAAAGAAAAAAAAAAAATCAGGACATCCTCAAACATCTCTCTCACTTCAGCCTACCTTCATATAGCGCAAAGCAGACAAAACAGGACCCAGCTGACAGCATTTATTCCTTTGAAGGTCAGCTGTAAAAGAAAGACCTACTGTAGCTACCTCAAAAGCCTGTGGAGCATTTTTTATGGAGGAGGCAGCCTGAGCTCTGGAAAAAGGTCACATGAAGACACAGGCACGTTCTCACCTGGGGAGCCGCCCAGGTGGAAATACACCTCATGCTTCCAAGCGAACCTGCCCTGCACCCGGGCCCCGCCGGTCAGGTCGGTGCAGTTCCTGGGCTGCAGAGCCCAGAGAGAGAGGTGAACATCTAAACTCCCTTGCCATGGCAGAAAAAGATGAGTTTATGTGATGAGTCATCTCTCTCCCAGTACCTCTTCTGTTTGACAACAGAGTTGAGCCAGCTAATGCTGACTTTCCGTGGCAAAATGCCTGACGTGAAGAAATTAAGCTGGCTTTGTTTATGGGTATTTATTAGGTCACAAGGTTCCTGAAGTAATCAAGAACCCATGGGGCTGTTTGAAAATAGCAAACACAACAGGCACAACACAGGAGTGAAAGTTCCTTTGCAAGTACACACTATTTGAATTTGCTTATTTTTAACTGAAAGAGGACTTACAGCAGCAGAAAAGTGAAAAGCACACTATGGACAGCTCTGCCAAGTGAAATCCAGACTTAATGATCCAACTATTACCAGGGTCAAAAAACAAGGCTTGCATTTGAAACAAACCTGGTCCTCTTTATGAGGTGAGGTGAACTGGGAGGGGGCAGCTGGTACTATTTTTGAAAAGTGTTGCTAATTATCAGAAATAGTTGCTTCTTCTAATTTGAAATCTGATTTTCTGCTTCTATAATTGAATACTTTTTAAGGCACAGCCTGCTAAATTGCAAGACTTTTGTTTACATACTGTAACTGTAGGGTTTGCATTGCCCTAGATGGAAGAAATTAAGTTGTTAACCAGATTGACAGTACTCAGCAACTGAACAACCCAACAGAAGAGAGATGCAACTAAGCTGTAAAGAGGATTGGTAGAAAGCATAGTTAAAAAAAATAATCTAAAGCAAAGATTAGTATCCCCACCTTCTTTTGTGAAGTGGTAGTTCTGTCATGTCTGCCACCAGATTGAATTGGAAGGGGAGGCTCCATCTGAGACAGGTTTCTTTGCGGGAAGCTACTATGGAGGATGATACAGATGGAACTGCCTTCTTGCAAGGCATGTCTACACTGGAAGTTCAATTGCCATGAGAACATCTAAGACCAATACTATAAATTCATTCAGAAATGGACTCACCAAATTAATGGAGACAGATCAAGCAGTAGCTATTAAACATGATGGTCTAGGTGCAGGTTTTTTTACCAAAAGTTGACAAGGTGTACCAGAGGAAAAAAATCACACTACAGAACTTTCATTTCTTAAGCTGTTTTCTAATCATCTGTTATTAACCACTGTTGGAAACAGGACACAAAGTTAGGTCAATATTTTAACTAAGTCAGTAGATAGGAGGACACCTTTGCTGTTAGCCCCGTGTTTAAAATAAGCACGATCAAGTATATAGTATGTGCCAAAGGCAGGCAAACAGCAGAGCTCCTGGCTCCCAAGTGAGCCAGAAAAGCAATTTTCAGCATGGATTGCTCTAAGTAATAAAGTATCTTCTTTGTAGCTCTACTAGCAGTAACGAAACCCCTGCGTTTGGGGGATTTTTTGTTTTTTAAACTGTCTCCAAAGAATAAACAGGCCCTGGATTTCACCACATGAAGTAAAGCATATCCCCTTTTTAATCACATTTTAGTCTACGGAATATGAGTTTAATGAGAGAAAATTCCTTTCAGCCCTGTCCAGTGTTATAGTTACACATAGTTACAGAATCACAGAATGGTAGGGTTGGAAGGGCCCTCTGGAGATCATCTAGTCCAACCCCCCTGCCAGAGCAGGGTCACCTTAGAGCAGGTTGCACAGGAACGCGTCCAGGCGGGTTTTGAATGTCTCCAGAGACGGAGACTCCACCACCTCTCTGGGCAGCCTGTTCCAGTGCTCTGCCACCCTCAAAGTAAAGAAGTTCCTCCTCGTGTTTAGGTGGAACTTCCTACACTCAAGTTTGTGCCCCCCATTACCTCTTGTCCTGTCGCTGGGCACCACTGAAAAGAGCCTGGCCCCATCCTCCTGATACCCAACCTTTAAGTATAAGTGTTGATAAGTTCATTTTTTTCTCCTTATACCATAACCCACAGTAATAGACAACAATTAACCATATGAACAAAAATATCACGTTTTTGTCCTCCTGAAGGAAGAGCAACAGTCACATCAAACTGAAAACTGCTATCAACACTTTCAAAAACATCAACCATGGTTTAAGAGTTACCTTTCTAATCAGGACAGCTACAGAGAACTGCTCTAACTATGGCATTTCCTACTTTGGACTGTGGCAAGGCACAAGAACATTTTCAGCTATTTTCCTCTTGCACATCGCATACTACTAGATAAAAGAAACAAGCTCTCCACAGGGCTCAGTGCAAAAGCCACCTCATGGCACATCCCCCTGCAGCTGAAGTCTATTGATTTTTCCGAGTGTGTCCTTCTTGCTGGGGCAGATATGAAAACCTGTACAGGAAAACACAGTGAAGGTTTTATGTGATCCTAAACACATGACAGATAAACACAATACCGACTGTTGGGAAAAGGCAAGGCACTGTTGGTTTCTACCGCGCTTCACCTGTGCTTTTTAGGGGAGTTCCATTTGGGACATGCTGCCTACTGCTGTAGCGCAGAATGTCTTCCTCCACGTGTGTTTACCACGTGAAGTTTTCTGCCTTACTATTTTATTCTTGCGTGAGGGCAGATGATAGCTGGAAGCCAGCACCTGGAAAATGTGCTCTTGCAAGTATTTGAATAAGCATCCAATCATTTCAGCCAGGAAGGAGGTGGGAACAGGCCCAGCTGTTAAGCCTTTCCAGAGCGTATCTGGAAATGATACACACACCTGGTGAAGCTCTCAAACACTCCTGGGCACGGGACCCACAGCCTGCTGCCGGGAAATAACACGGCCACATTCCCGCAGCAGCTCAGCTCTGCTGTGCGCAGGGAAGGGAGGACGCCCAAAAGCCAGGCATGGCACTGGAGTCAGAGAGGGAGCGTGCAGCCCAGCTGGACTGGAGCTGTTCTAATCTGTGCTGCTGGCGTACCGTCACCCTGAGGGAGCACATTGTCTTGCTAGATCTTCCTAATATCTGCCAGTTTTTTGCCACCGCAGAGTTCCTTTACCCAGGGCACAATTCTTAACCACACATTCCTATCCCTGCCCCTTTTTATAGCCTCTGCAGCAAAATCTAGACTACAATAGACTGTCCCCATGTTGCTTAATGACAAAGCACAAAAAACTTGGCTGAAAGGAAAAAAAAAAGCCCAACAGGCTAAGTTTTTTAAGCCATCAATGACTGTCTCCTGCATGGGTAACAATGTGGTAAGAGCAGACTAAATGCACTTGAAGCCACAGGGCTGAAATTACTGGAAAACAAGAGCTCAGTTGTCAGTGTTCATTGATACTGGCCAAAAAAAAAAATCACTAGGTCTCAATAAATGACTGTAACAAAACGTTTAAGTAGCAGCTTATCTGAATTTTTTCCCCTTCTACAAGATCTCAAACTCAATTTAATTATCCCTCTGTAAAGTATCATAAGGACACAGATAGAAGACAGGTAGGGAAGCCCACGGGTTGCATTTTGTACCCCAGCACTCCCCACACGGACATAAAGACCTGAATGGATTTAGGCAGACTATTAGGAAGTCAGAGAAACTTGTTTTTCTCCGCCTTTCCTACTTTCATGTCACCCCAGAGCCGTCTGCTAACACCTGAGGAGCACGTTGGACTAATGCTTGGGCAGGCTCTGTCCAGAGGGCAAACCCTTTTCTTCTCTGGTTGAGTACTGGTGTTTACACAGGGGCTTTATTGCAAACTCATTCCCCCCACCCCACCCCCCCTTTAGTCTTCTGCGGTTAAAAGGCCTTTACAGTCAACTGTCTCAAGCTCAAGGGAGAGCTCAGACTACAACCTGGAAAATATTAACTGCCCTGTCCAACAAAACCGTTTCACAAACTCTCATGCCTGTCAGGTTTAGTAAGGGAGCAGCATGGGGCGAATCAGAAAAGCCTGAAACATTGCATTAAGGTAAGCAACTGATAAAACTGTTTCACGCATAATAGTGACCTCGCAGAGCAGCTGCTCTATCAGAAGGATTTGATGCCGATTGAGGATGAGTTGTAAAACTTGTTCAACCTCTATCATGGCTGATTTCAGGTTCAGCATCTGCCCAAGGCCCAGGGAAATGCTTTTGCTCAGCTGCCTTCAATTTGCCTTCCTCACCATCATTAATACTTGTTTCCTCACCGGAATGAATGTAGGGATGGTACTTGCTTGCTGAATACTCTGGCACAAAAGCTACAGTGAGTCATCCATCCCCTAATGCCATTACAAGGCATGGAACAGCTCACACATGCGGTGCCTCTGACCTGTTTCGAAACTCTATGTCCAGTGAAGGACTTTTTATTGCTTACAGCCCAGCAGCTGTATTTTAACTAAGCAGAAGACTACCTGAAGAGAAAGTGCGCAGCCGAGGCAGCTGGGAAGAGCCCGGTGCTTGAGGCACTCTGGCTGGCACGAACACACTCCCCTCGTGCAAGCCAGCGCTGTGCTGCTGCTCAGCTCACACAAGCAGCTCTTCTGCGACTTTAGCAAAATTGTGCCGATCGTAAAAGCACAGCTCATACCAGCCTCTGAAACATGCAGAGCAAGGTATGAAATGCTTCCTTGAAAGGTTAACGTTCAGAGGTATTTAGACTGAAATCTATAGAAAGGAGGAATTATAATGTTTAGGACAAAACCTACAGATTTTAATTGTATTTTGGGTTGATCCTTAGGTCCACCAGGAGCTGTTCCACTGCCAAACCTGCAGATTTTAATGGTACGTTGGGTTGATCTCTCAGATCCGGCAGGAGCTGTTCCTCTGCCCCAGCAGCTCAGCCACTGCTGAGTAATAGTTTCACTGCCCTTTGGCACACTCCTGCGAGCCTCCGCTTCCTGCTGCTGGCCACCTCCCTAACAAGATATTCATGGGCACAACCGAAAGGCTGTCATAACTACGTGCATTCTCCATTTTAATGTCAGAGGCTCAATTTTGGGAAAAAAACCCAACCCCTAACTAAATAGATGCACCAGGCAGTTCGGAATCGCTTCTCTTCCTTTCCAGCCAAGCTCAGCTCGCGTGTAGGTGCGTTAACCAACATGCTGTTCAAGAACCATTCAAACATTTTAGTTCTCTGGGTGTCGCCAATATGATTATCATTGAGCACAACTCAACAATGCCGGGGAAATCCTTAGAAACTGTTAGAAAGTAGGCAAAAATAAAGTGTCTCAAAACTGACACAACATGGGGAAGAAACCATGGTTTTTAAGCCCCAAGTATACTCAATCATAGTGCCTGTACAAACCTCCTTACAAACTCCAAGGCCGGCACTGCGAGGCACAGCAGCCAGGAGCGGGACAGCCAGCGTATGGTCTCACAGCAAACAGCTCACATTGCCCACGCGTTTTATTCCCTTCCCAAGACCTGCCAATTCCACCGCAAATTCCAGTCACTGCTTCCTTTAGGGGGCAGGAAGGCAGACCTAGGTTATAGTTAAAACTTACCTATATTATAATGAAGGTATATACGCTACAGCACTTCAGAAAAAACAATTCTCTGATGTTCAAACCTAGAGAAACCTGTTATAAAAAAAGACAAGGAGTAGCACAGAGTTTCCTCAAGGTAATTTTACTAGAGATGACCCTAAACCGTACACTTCAGTGCAATAAAGATGCAGCCTCAAGAGCGTAAATGAAGAAAGGTTGCTGGGGTTACGTTCAGTTCAGAATTAATCATGCTCTGGCAGAACACCTAGAATTGCACATGAATACTCATCCTGGATTGTATCACAATATGAGAAACCACACCAGTGACAGGGTCAGTGCAATAACATCAGGCGCACCAGAAGTGGGAGCATGTTTTTACACTGTAATGCAGGTATAGTTGGAGGAGACGACCTCGGAGCGCAGAAGTGAAAACCTCATCTCTCAATCCTGGAGCTCACGGAAGATAACCGATCGCTGCTGAGGGCTGTGTCTTAGTCAGGGTACCCTCTCACAGGGAGAGACCCCCACTGCACACACCGCTGCACAACTGCCGAGGGGTGTCTGAACAGCACCGCATCCACAAGGAAACAACGGCCAAGGAAAAGTATCAAAAATGTTAGAAAAATTCAGCTCTTCCTTTTTCATCATTTTTCAACAACTGTGAACGAACCCTCTGCTGCTGAAGAAATCATCTATATCCAAACAGGATTTTTTTTTTTTTTTTGCAGTACATTCCTACAACAGTTCACTGCTGTTGCAGCTTATGACTAGTCTGCACCACTACGACAAACCTCCAAAACATTGGTAAATGCCCAGTTTAATGAAGGTAAAGTGAGATAAGTCCATATGACCTAAAGTCACATTTTCAAACTTTAGAGAAGGTTAATTTGAGGATTTGGGGCTACTTTTGCAATAGTTAAAGGAATACCAGTTCCTTTTAAAGGGAATTGACCTTGAAATTACACTGATTTCAGCTACACCTGTTGGTGCTTGAATCTCACTTTCAGTTTTTATTTCTCCCCAAAACACCTTTGAACAACCCTCAGGGCCTGAGAGGGGCCTTTATCTGCCCTTTATCCCCACCTCACCCCCACCCCCCAGTTTGTGTGTACAAGGAAGATACACCTCTATTGATAAATTCAGAAAAGACTTAAGAGGCCTTTTAAGCTTTTTTTTTTTACCCAATCAATCTGGAATGTATCTGTCCCCAGATGGCAGCCTGCAGATACTTCTCCCATGCCTCTAAGGAAACAAGTCAAGGATGAATTTTGCAGGTCCAGGGAAACTTTGAAGCAGCATCTCCACCTCTGGAAGCCAATAGTCACCATTTCCTCACTAGGCGGGAGCACTCCCATGTCAAACGCATGAGATGAACTGAGGCCACGTAGCGGAACCAGTTTACAGCAGAGTCAAATAGCAGATAGAGCAGATACTTGTATCCAAAGTATCTTCAGTATTAAGTGTCTCTGTAGGTTTAGTTTATAATTGCACAGCTGGACAGTTTCTTTCTGCCCTTAAAACCCATAACGGATAACACAGACTAAAACCCCTCCTGCAAGTCCAAGGCAGTATCCCCAGCTGAGTAACATCAATGGGTTGGCACAACTGGAACACAGGAGCTCCTATCAGGAGATCACCTGCAATTTTCTGTCAGCTGGTACCACTATATAAACATGGTGAGACTACTCTTTCTGACTGGAGAAAGTATGGCGAACAAGGGAAGAGCCACCAGCAGCATCTTTGCAATCACGTTACGTAGGTTTTGTTTCGAACAAGGCTGATCTGTGGTGAGCGGCAGAAGCCCCAGCTACACACAAGCTCCAAATGGAAGAGTGAGCACGCATTTATCTTTGATTTGCATTTCTGTATATCCCATACAGAGTCACGAAGCTGAGACATTCAGTTCCACAGAAGCTTTATTTTCATTCAAGCTACAGAAATATAGTACCTTCCAATTTCCCATTATACTTTCTGTGTATTTGTACGGCTCAGGGTGAGATGCACTAGGATAACTACCCTGTACATACGGAGGAAGATAAGGCTCAAAAAATAGCTTTACTTCAAAGAATGCCAAACCTTACCTATGAGGCTGGCTCCAATTCCTTGATAACATTAATAGGCACAACATAAGGAAAAAAAAGATTGATCTAGACTACCTATCATAAGCAAAATCCAATAATTAATTACAGAAAGTCATCCAAAGAAACCTTTTAGAAATAACAAAAGTTTTCTAATTTGAAAAAAATAGAAAAAATAGATGAGTCATTTTTGCTATATGATATATTCACACCATACTTTCAAGTATCATTTTCACTATTATCATACTTACATGGCTAGAGATAAAAAAGTGAAAATCCCGTAAGCAGATTATTATGCCAAAGAAGTCACACACAGTCTTATCTGGGTTTAGCAACACCTGGAATTCTCCATGGTTATCGTAGTGACCAAAAAAGCAGTGACTAGACTCAGTGTAATTCTTCCCTTTATTAAACAAGTTTTAATAAGGCTTGAAAAGTATCAGGATTTAGAAAAACGGAGATGGGAGAAGCACAGGCAGTCATAAACCCCACAAATTCACAGCTAAGCTTGTCACACGCTCGGTACCAGCGGGGAATTAAAAAAAAAAATATCCATGTAATGTTTGGTTAGCAGGCAAACTGATACCAACACACTGACTTCAGCTGGGATGTTTTTACATTTAAGGCATCACACAAAACAACAAGTTAATGCTAGGAAGCAAAACAACCATCACGTGCTCAGCCACAATTCACATTTAGCTCTGGGACATCAGAACCTGCTTTATTTCAAAATAGGAAGGCTAGTACGGCATCCCATAGTCTTTTGGGAGAGTGCCAGGCAGCCACCAGGCAAGGGCAGAAGTGACAGTGGTTTTTATCACAGGGGAAGGAATTTAAGTGCTTATTAAAGGCTTTGCTGCAGTGCCAGAACTGGATGCGCAAAAGCAAGTTCTGGTGGAATACAAAACTTCAAGAGCTAAAAGGCAGAAAGTCTGTTCAAGCAGCTACAGTGACAAGTGTCCTGCGAAGAGATCAAAATGGAAAGTCTTCAAGATTTAACAGCTTCTGGAGCTTTGAAATGATGATGGAGAGGTCCAGCAGGTGCATTTGACAGCCAGGACTGGGACCAGTTCCACACTGCTTGCTAATACACCCTGCACTCCTGCTCTCCAAGTCTAGTTTGGATCCACGGGTATGAAACGTCTCAAAGTGAAATAGGTATAAACTATTTCCTCACTGGTGATGTCATTTTCATTTGTTTGTTTCTCACCCAATATGAAAAGGCACAAATTCTGCATTGAAAAAGTTGTTGTAAGACCCAACTAAAAACCTACTCACAAAAAAAAGTTCCAGAAACCAGTGGCTGTTCTTAAGAGGGCAAAGTCACCTAAACGTTAAGTGCTAGGCAGTCTGAAAGCTCTATGGGTTTAACTATTAAGCTCAACTATTTGGTTTAATACTTCAGTGCAAGATGTTCTTAAAATATAGTTTTAAAACCATGAAGCCCAAACACAAAAGTAAAGCTTCTTGGAAATAAAGGAGGTCATGTCTATCAAAGGGAAGATTCATATCACTTTACAAGGCTGAAATGCAATGGTTTTTTTGCTTTTAGTAAGGGTCCTGTGGAGTCCAGAGTATTCTTTTCCAAGCATTTCTGCAGGTAAAGATTCCATTAGGTAGGATGGAAGCTTTGAGCTCAGTCCAAGCCTTGCTAAAAGCTACTATTCCAAGTCCCCAGAATTTGGGTAACATTAAGTTCCCTGAACTAGCAACAGCCTGAAACACAAGACAGCAAGAGTGCAGCAGGACGAATAAAGTGACAGTGAAAAGCACTGCACAGCTCAAGACTTACAGTACACCCAGAAGCTGTTAATTCCCAAGTATTCCTCATTTTTTACCTCTTCTTCCCAGGCTATATTTTGGCACATTCTTACACCTCTTTGAACACAGCAAATTTCTGCTTTCTTTCCTTGCCCTGCTGGTTTTGTACCATATAAACCCACGTCTGAATAGATGTTTCAGACATTTATTCTTTAGTCATCTCAGGCTTATTAAAACCACACGTTGACAATGGCGACCCATTTAGCTGGAAATTTAACAACACTGAATATTTTGTACCAAAACTAGATGCTTAAACTTTTACTGCTTTTTCCTCTTACGAGCCCGTGGCTGTTTTATTAATACACAGAATGGAGAGCGCTCAGCTTTCTCCCATAGTATAAGAATACAAACTACACCATTATAATCAGAACATTAGTATGCAGCACAAAGTGATTTGCAAGTTGGAGAAAACTAGGTTCATGGTCACTTGCTTCTTCTAGCAATGAATTAAAGACATAGGTTATAATATTTGATAAAGCAAGTATGTAATTTAATTTTCACTCAAGTCTTCCAGAAACACAGCAATTGCTATTTGAGCAGTGAAGAGCCTCAAATCAACCTACTTTAAGTTTTCACATGACAGTGCAAGTCAGTTGGCTGCTTAAATAGGCTCAGGCTCAAAAACCTGAGACTGTACCAAAAAAACCTACCAGTCACCTTTCTAGATGAACAAAATACTGCTACCCTGAACAATATTCCAGTCAGTCTTGTAGTGGAATTAAACAAAACCAACACTATATACTTCTCACAACAGCACTCAGTTTAATCTCAAGGGTCTTCACAAAAGGGCAGCACTACCTGTGTTTCTAAATTGTGCTCATTTTAGTCAGCCTTGCCCCAGTGCTCCCAAATTACATACACGTAGACAATTTTATGTTACCACTCAGGAAACGGATTCGTCTTTACCTTCCCATGCATACAAGCATTACTGGTTTATTCAGAAATATCAAAGCCTTTATAAACACTACTCAGCTTGAGGCTGATGATACAGAACAGAAATAGTTTGAGGAAATTTAATTCAAAAAGCTTACTTTAATTGCAGAGATGATTAGCAGAAGCAGTAAGCTGGAAAACAGGCAGGGACTGCTATATTCTGCTATGAATGGTCCTATTAAACAAACCTGACTTGCTTTGCACACCTGCAGAAACAGGGCAGGCAACCAGTTACACCAGAATCCACAGAAACCAGCATACAAACAGCCTAATAGCTCTCTCCACATCCAACACCTATCCCGGTTAATGACCAATACTGAAGGCATAGTATCATTAGATATAGATGCCTACTCTAAGTGTTTCTATTAAACAGACATAATAATGATCCAGAAATTAATGTAATACCTTTTTGGTATAGTCTGATATGCTGTTTACAACACGCATTTCTTACAAAATGTTCAAGTGTTCAAGCCTATCTTAGCACACAAACACTTCAGTGCCTTCATCAGGCAGATTTGAAAAGCCCGATTCAACTGAAGCTTCACTGCCACAGTGACTAAACTTGCTCTAAGGAGTTACCACAAAAATCAAAACCCCAATAAGCATCTGCCTTCAAGTTTAACTGAAGAAAAGCTATATAGCCCTGGCAAGATCTTAAAATACATCACACTAAAAAATAAGAAATTGGCAATTAAGTATTGATTTTGCTGCATGCTCTACTTTTTTTTTTTTAAAGAGTGGAAAGAAAAAGCCTCTCACACTGTGCTGAAAACAAGAAGTTAACTCCAATGCCTTTAGAATTTCCCCCAATCCTACCAGTCAAGCAAACTTACAGCTCCCACAGCAACTTTCAAGCCAATTAAAGTTTCATTTCATTGTGGACATACATAATAGCAGACTACCTAGATCCTCATATACTTTTATTTTGTAGACATCTCTAGTGCGCATTACTCGTACTTCATATAGGAATTAGATACTTAAAGTAGAATCACTCACTTCAGCACTTTTAGTGTAGTTCCTACCTGAAACTTGATGTCTTTCTATGTATTCTCCAATTTCTTGGTTGGCATAAACCAAAGTCAAAAGAGAAACAATACAAACCATAATCAATTAGACCAACCACTAAGAAAAAACAGTAGCCACATCAATATAATTTTACTTTGATTTAGGGTGCTATCTAATAGATTTAATAGAAGTTTCAACAGACTATAGCTCCAGACTTTATCTTTCTTGGAAGACACTACAACAGAAGCCACAGTTGAGACTGCCTCATCACAAGAGGTACAAATACTTGCTGTATAGATGGAGAAATAAAAGGACAAATCTAGTTGTCTAAAAGACAATTCACTGTACACATTTTATTTACAGTTTTGTACACTGTCTTAATATGAATGGGACCGCTTTTCTACTTGAGCCATTTTAACCAAAGCAAAATAACCTAAGTAATACAAAGTGTTAAAATACAGCGTAAGATACAAAAACAGACATACTATTTCTAGTAAGGAATGTAAATTATGGTGTTACATTAAAAAAAATCCACAATTATGTTTAGGAAATCACACGAACAGATCACTGATTTGACTGAAATGCATAAATTTGTAGCAAAGCTTTGATGTTACAAAAAACCAAAAAATTACCAAAGAATGCACAAAATTAATGTTTATTCCACCTTTGTCATATTCCCAGATTCTTCACCAAATGTTACATGAGCAAAAACAACTGAAACCAAAATATCACTAATGTTATCAAATAGGGAAAACAAATAAATTAATCTAGCAGCCATCAGCATAGGTTACAGCAAAGATGATGCTGTATAAAAAAAAATTGCTAGAAAACTGTATGCACCATACTCTTTTCCAAACCAGCAAAATGTTACTGCATACAATGCAAATGTAAAACAGAGTAATTTCCTGCAGGTACAGAAATGCAACTTTTCTGAATACTGTGGATAAACAATTTTTTTCTTTTCGTAATAGTAATGTTTCTACCAAGCTATTACAGAGTGGGCCAGGAAAACATTTATGGATTTAGGGGGTGAAGTGTACTAAAATTCTGATTGGTAATGGTTACTTCAGCCAAAATAGAAAAAATTGAACACAGAAGTACAAGACAAAGGCGAATGAGACTCCTCACAAATCTTAGCAACACTTAGATGGAAATCAAATTTAAATGTAGTCCACTCTGCTTTTGAAGAGGCTTTGGTTCAGCTCCCAAATCTCGATTGCTTGACGCAGTCTCCTATGAAAGAATACTCAGAAGGTGTCTTCTTAAACAACAAACCTATTTTTAGTGGTGGAGCCGCTCTTAGTAGCTGTGTCTGCATGGGACTGATAACCAATCACTATCTTTGGAGGAAGTCCTAATCTTTCCTTGTATACTCTCCTGGAGAAAAGAAATAGAACAACAGTTTAAGCAAAGCCCTTAGGAAGGAATTAGTAACAGGACACCTGCTTTTAAGATCTATTGACACCTGCATGAAAAATAGTTGCCTATTTAGAAACAATTTCTCAAGTATGAATAAAGGACTTGAAACAGGATTTTTCTAGCTTATTGCATCTAAAACCAGCTTATAGTTCTGTATGAACCATATAAAATAGGAAAAGCTCTTGCCAAAATATAATTCACAGGCCTACATAAATATTGAACACAGGGATTCCACTGCATTCATGTGAATATCATTAATATCAGCAAACTATATTCCCACCTATAGAAACAAAGCAGCTATGAAGAAGTCATGGTCCGTGATTCCAGAGCTACTGGGATGATAAAGTCACCTGAACCAAATAAAACAGCAACTACCTGGAACGCTCAGGTTTTATTACCACACACATCTCAGTTACACAGACTTACTGTCTTTTCTTTAACTACTGATAGAAAGCAGACACCCCCCCACCCCCTTCATTATGGTACTGGTCACGGGCAGCTACCCAACAGGAGCCCCACAAAAAACAAGCTTGGATCTTATGCCTTGAGAAAGAAGCAGCTGTACCCGCCTTACCCACGCTGTGTTCCTTAGCCTAGAGTGAGATGCACGCCACTAACGGCCCTAGGCTCCAAGCTCTGACCAAACCACGGAACAAGCCTGTTCAACCATTGCTAACAAAACTACATAAATTTGTTTTTTTAACTTACCTTAATCATAAAAGAGCAATCATAATCATACAGGACCATAGCTTACCCCAATTTTGACTGTTAAATAGAAGCTTGATGTATTGTCTTTGGAGTTATGGCAACATGACAGCAGGTCATCAACATAACTTACCCTAGTCATTGTGTCAGTCAGTTTGCAAAATATTAACTTTTTTACAGTTCTCTAGTGGAGTCACCTTAGCTCATTAATTAGTGGTTAATACCATTCGAAAAATGCTCTCTGATGCATCCTCGATAAAGATGATTGTGCCCCTCTACTCCACACTCATAAGACCCCACCTGGAGTACTGCATCCAGCTCTGGAGCCCCCAACATAACAAGGACATGGACCTGTTGGAGCACATCCAGAGGAGGGACACACAAATGATCAGAGGGCTGGAGCACCTCTTCTATGAGGACAGGATGAGAGGGGTGGAGCTGTTCAGCCCGGAGAAGGCTCTGGGGAAACCTTATAGCAGCCTTCCAGTACTTAAAAGGGGCCTACAGGAAAGATGAGGAGGGACTCTTTATCAGGGAGTGTAGTGATCGGATGAGGGGGAAGGTTTTTAAACTGAAAGAGGGGAGATTTAGATTAGGTATCAGGAAGAAATTCTTTACTGTGAGGGTGGTGAGGCACTGGAACAGGTTGCGCAGAGAAGCTGTGGATGCCCCATCCCTGGAAGTGTTCAAGGCCAGGCTGGATGGGGCTTTGAGCAACTTGATCTAGTGGGAGGTGTCCCTGCCCATGGCAGGGGGGTTGGAACTAGGTAATCTTTAAGGCTGCTTCACATTCTAACTATTCTATGATTCCATGCCTACTAGGTTTGATGTAAGGTTATTCTCTGCCAGCCAAAGATGCGTACCACAGTTCTCTTTGTTTACTGTTAAACACTTACCTTCAAGTCTGAACACAACTGTATAATAAAATTGTTAGTATAAGGTAGACCACACCAGATACTTAAAGGCCAAAATGAAGAGTGTTTCAAGAGAGCCACCCAGTAAGCAAAAAACGTTAGCAAGCTACTATGCCTGACAGTTAAAGTTTGGCCTATGACAGATGTGCTAAGCTGTGAAGATAAATATTTGCATTGGTTTGCACAGGTTAAGTGGCCAACAATGACTGAATTTAACAGCAAATAATTTTGAAGCATCAATACTACAGCATGAGGAATCCACTTGCTCTAGCAATACTTGCCAAATAGCAGATCACAACATGCATTTTCTATAGTACATACTCATGATAATCCAAGATGACTACTGCTGCTTACTGGAATGAAGACTACAACAGGCTATTACGCATGTCAAATAATCCATGAAACTCAGCGTTACTTTGTTTGATTTGTACTTAAGAGACAAGAAGGTAGGAAAACACCTGTAGAGTTTTACAGTACATCACTGTCCAGCTTTTTTCAAATATAAGGACATCCTTGTGAGCTTAAGATTTACAGCGCCTTTCCTCTCTTATTCGTAAGCATCACTTTTCTTAGAAAGATCTTACCAATGCTCTACTATTACTGGCTACCCACCATCACAATCTAGCATGCTGCAACAGAATCTACGCTATCCACAGGTATTAATTACAATGTCTCATTGTGAAATAAAAAACTTCTGCCAAGATTTGTGTCCAACTCTTCATCATTTCTAAGCCACAGTGAAGGTAGTGCAGCAGTACAAAGAATTTACTAACATAAACCTGCATTAAAAAAATACACAATAACACAAATAATTTGGCAATGAGTTACTTAAACTTGGGATACAGGTCTCCACAGGCTACATTTGCCTGAAGTGCATTCTCTATCAGGTTTGCTGACTTTAAATGCATTGTTACACTTTATATATTCAAGAGACCAATCACATTACTTACCCTATATGCGTAACAGCATCCCTGTTTTCACATTCAGTTGTCCATATTGCTATTTTATCACCCTTAGTTCTAACATTAACAACAGCACCACATACATCATCACTGTAGTCATCAAACGACTCCCCAATAAGGCACAGCAGCTACAAAACAAAGATTAACCATTGTAAGTGGTAGTTCAAAGTCAGAATCCTGCTCCATAGGCAAAGAGTGTACACAAAGGACTGGTGAATACTACATTTTACAGCTTATAGTCACTTGCCATACAGCAATCATTTTCTGTTTATTGCAGTATCTTCTTGAAGTTCCAAATGTTACAAGTGAACGCAAACCCAGTTGCAGTAGGGTATCTTTCTCCTATTTTGAGTTTTCCATCTCTCCTCCTGTCCCAGCAGCTACAAGTCCTGACACAGTTGATCACTTACACAGTGCTGCCTCCCACCCCAACCACCCAATCCAAAACCAGTTGAGAGCTAAAGGAATTTATTCTTCTTTCTGAAGTATGTTTAACACAGGTAGACAAATCTGAAATTGTATGTGTTTACATTCATTATCTAGGAAGAACCTGTGAAGAACTATCTGGGCAGTATGTAAGCTATGTAAGGTCCTACTGCAGCCCTGAAGTTTATCAATTGCAAATCAGACTGCGACTTAGATGAAAAGTGCTATCGAATGAAGTGTTACTTCCTATCAACACACTCAGGAAGCTTCAGAGTTCTCACAGACTCTAAAGTGGGAATCAGTCATCCTGAACAGCGTGTAATGCAAGTGCAACAACACAAGCGGACAAGTTACACAAGATTCTTCCCCCACAGATTTCTAATGGTGAAGATTGGAATTGGCAAAGGTGGTATACTACAGGAACATCAGATTGAGTTAGGTCACACCCCGGTACAACATGCTCACTGTGAAAGTGATATTTAAAGTCTTCAACTTGCAACTTGTAAAACAAGCAATTTTCAGATATTAAAAACTGAGAATTTATTGCGGTTAAGACAGATTCATCTAGTCCAAGCCGAACTAAAAATCCTTCTGCACAATGAAGTATTAATCTCCAAATGAACGCTTGTTTACTTCACTTGCGCAGTATGTCAAATACACTGCCACTATATTCATTTTCCAGAATCACTTATAACATTTGGAAATTCAACACACTTGCAACTTCTTGAACAAAGCAGGTCTTTCAGTACCCAAGAAAGCTACAGGGGCTGACTTCATCAAGGAAATACAAAGAGGAAAAGTGTGCTACTGAATAAATCAGGTATAACTACGCATACTTTACGTGTTACACCCAATTGCAGGCTACACACATTCACTAGATAATGAAAGCCATAAATGTTTAAGTTTAAACCACACACAAACATTCAAAATACTGATCAACAGCCTTAGTACATACACATGCAAAGACGACTACCATGCTTAGCGAACACTACAGTCAAGTGCATTCTTCATGAATGCTGCACCACAAGGGAAAAAAAAAAGTCTTCTCAAATGAAGTTTAGTTTACAGTTACAAATGGGAAAGATCATTAGATTATAAAAATTTGTTCCAAAGGGAGTGATAAAGGAAGTTTTGATTTTCATTGGAGAAAGTTGCTTACAAATAATTACTGGAATTAGAAGTGACAGGGTTGTTTTGGAGCGCATATTCCCGTCACCTGAGTATTTGGGCTCTGTGCCATTGCCTGCTGCTAAACAAAAAGCAGAGCCCTCTAGCCTTAAATCTACATACACTATCTACATGTTTCCAATCTATATGTAATGGTTATTAAGAGTCAGAGGGACTCATATTGGCATCTAGGGGCAGCGGCCAAATGCACATGGCAAGACGTTTATTTACTCATGTGCAGTCATATTGCCTAATAGTATACGGGTCACCATCCTTTCCTCAAATCACTACTACAGTGACTACAAAGATCCTGATAGCTCTGGCATTTCGGACACCTCTGCTTTGATCCTGAAGGCCATCTCTCCCTTTCAAAGGGATACAGTACTTCTTGCCTTTCACACAAGCAGGGAAAAAAAGATCAGAGATTTGATAAGATTGCTTTACATTGTACTGCCTGCAATCCATGCCCCTAAAGCCCAGATCACATTCGACTCTTTTAGGCTATTCTGAGTCAGTTCATAGACAGTACAGTTGTAGCCTTTTCTACAACACGTGTACTGCAACCCGTATAATCTCTAGAAGTATATTTACCATTCAAAAAATCTATTCCAAAAAGATAACAGCAATGGAAAAAGGTATTTTCCTAGTGCACAGGAAGATTGTGCTACTACTTGCCTATCCTAGTATTAAGGTAAGCAGAGAGAACAAAAATATACCTGAAACTCCCTTGTTTCAGCAAGACCAAAACATGAAAACCACTCACTTATAAGAGTATTTGTAAAACAAATTGTCACATTTAGCAGTTAAATTTGGGAGTCACATTCAATAAAAAGTATTATTTTCCCAGTAGCTCGACACCTATTCTCTACATTCCATAGGAAAAGGTTTATCGTCCTGTAGAATTCTCTCTATTGCTGCCCATATGAAGAAAGTATTCAACAGAATACAACTACATTGAGCATCACTACTGAAAAATAATGAAAAATCATGAAAAATACAGCCTGTCAATCAAAACTTACAGGACACTGTGCTGCCAGAAGTCACATGTATACCATCACACAGAGAAAGAACAAACCAGTTAAATACAAATGAAAGATTCTTCAGTCGCAACTCATAAGGCCATAGTGCTTACTGTCTCTAGCCAGAAGCGATCAAGGTCACTTCGTCTCTGCTGTTTGTTTAGTGTAATTAGCCATCGTCCTCCTCGCTTGTTTTTTTCATCTTCCCACATGGGTTCAATCCCATCCTGCAAAGAACAGCCAGAAGTTAAATCACACTTGATCTGTAGTTTTCCTAAAGAATAACCAAAAGGCCAGTGATAACTGAAATAGCAACTTAAGAAAAAAGCGTATAGTTTAAGATACATACCTGTCCAGAAATACTGTCTCATACCAACACCAAAATTCCAAAACAGCTTAAAAAGGGCACTTTAATGAATTTTTATTTCTACAGAAGAATCACAGTCCTGGTAAAAGTCTTGGTTACACAACATTACATAAAAAACTGTGGGAACAGGCAGAGTCAAACATCCACTTTGCCCTGTATGAAACCAGATAAAATTAGCAGCTACATTCTGGAGTCCTTATTTTAAGTCTTGGACTCATTGCAACATTGGCCAAGTGCTTTGCTTATGCATAAAGATTACTTCACCGAAATGGACACCCTTGGCAGTCTATCTCAATGACTTCCTGCACATACAAGGTGAGAATAAGAGGGTTTTAATTGCCAGGGCCACAAAAATCAACACACCATTTAGAAGCAGGTTGGATTCTGATTCATGCTTTACCAATGGCCCTGCACTGAATTAAATGACTCTGGATGCGCTGATCCAGCAAAGCAGCCAGCTGCCACTCCCATATCCACCAGCTACACTGCACTTCAGGAAAGTCAGTCATTAAAAAAACAGGTAACTGTCCAGACAGAGAAATTTGGTTAAGAAATGTCTATTGAGAGCTGCACTACAGAACTTTAGCTGAAAACTAATTAAGTGTTCAACATGCAGGATGGAGTGGTGTCAGCTCACTTTAAATTTAACACCCTCACTGGCAGCTGCACAGCTCAAACTAGTTCATCACCTTTAAGAGGAACTCTTAGGAGGTCACGATTGAAGGACAACAGCAAGAGATTGCTCAAAAGACTGCAACACTTGCCAATTCTATACCTGTTCCATGCATTAAAATAATTAATTTCTGGTTGATGATATGCAAACACAGAATAGATACACAATAATTAAAACACAAATTTAGGATTCATGCAAAAAATACAAGCATGATCCATAGATATTCTAACCTCTGAGGGGCCTACAGCTTCTTAAAATCTACTAGCAAGGTTTCTCAGTCACCTAAAATATTGTTACCTTCCCAAACCCAAGGTTTACAAACACTCTACACAGGAGTCCCCACTAGTAGCTATGTTTTATAAGCAAAGCACCAGTACTTAGGGAATTATTTAGGTATTTGAATCCAGAAAGGAAGCTGTATGTTAGAAGCACTTCAAAGAAGTATGGATTTAATTTAGAACTCTAGTTTAGATCTCCACTCCATCCACAGCAGGATTTCATAGAAGAGAGTTGGAAGGGACCTTAAAGATCATCTAGTTCCAACCCCCCTGCCCTGGGCAGGGACACCTCCCACTAGACCAGGCTGCTCAGCGCCCCATCCAGCCTGGCCTTGAACACCTCCAGGGATGGGGCATCCACAACTTCTCTGGGCAACCTGTTCCAGTGTTTCACCACCCTCATGGTAAAGAACTTCTTCCTAATATCTGATCTAAATCTCCCCTCTTTCAGTTTAAAACCATTACCCCTCGTCCTATCACTACATGTCCTTGTAAAACATCTCCCTCATCCTTCCTGTAGGCCCTCTTTAAATACTGGAAGGCTGCTATAAAGTTTCCCTGGAGCCCTCTTCTTCAGGCTGAACAGCCCCCGCCTCATGTACACTTTCTCATCAGCATTTCCTATTCACTTGTCTAACACTTTCTTTAAGTGTCAGTGTTGGGTACAATTTTTTATTTTATACATAAGCAATATGGCACATTACTGGTGGTGTAAAAATTTATAGGAGCATTGTGCATCTGGCTAGTAGTGCTCAAAGAATACAGAAGAACACTGCAGCCTCCCACAAAACTCAGACATTTTACCTTATTTCATATCACACCAAATGAAAAAGCTGGAAAAACTTTTTATTATAAAAACTGAGACAATTATTTGCACAAGCATTTCAAACACAGAATGAAGACAAACATAGCAACAGATTAAAATGTACTGTCTAGGAAAAGTGTTAAAGCAAGTACTTGTGTTTTCAGAACTAGTGACAGCCTGATTTTCAGAGGGCAGGTGTTTCAGACTTCCTAAAAAAATTAACACCTTCATGACATTCCCAACCATGTTCTTAATTATCTGAAGTGAAATATTTGGACAGTGTCTTGCTTAGTCAGGAAATCATCCATCAACATCCATAACTGAAGAAAAAAGGTTAGCAAGCATACCTTAAAGAGCGAGTAGTCACAACCAGGCATTAAATTACTAGAGAGCTGGATATGGTTGTATAAACTATTGGAGGGAAAAAAGCAGGATTAAAAACAAAGCATTATTTTAAGGTACAAAATTCTTAAAGAATGTAAGACATATGACCGAATAAAATACAAAAATTAAAAAGCATTAAAGTTATTTCAGAAGCAACCCCATTTCCCAAGTATTTTTCAGCAGTATAAAAGCATTAGCTTTAAGATGTTCTGCGCTTAAAGAAGCAGAATGGAAACTGGTTTACGAACACTTGCTGGGTTCATATACAACAGTATTTTCCCAAAATACCAATGCTTCTTTTAAACCTAGTTCTAACAAAGTTACTAGAAACATAATTCAATGAACTTTCATGGCAACAAGTTTTGTGTTCATGTGTATTCTGTACATATACATACATAGGATAGGGATAATTGTTTATATTTCTAAGGCTACTCTCTCTGCAGAGAGGTTTTGGGAAAAATATTCAACTTTGTTATTTAATACAATACTCTAGGGGTAAAGGCTGTAGGCCCAATAACTCAAATTGAAATTAGGACTCAAAAGGCAAGAACAGATGACTGAAACAACAAAATATAAAATCCAAAATGAATTTACAACTATGCAATTCAGAGCAAAAAAAAATAACTAAAGGAGTATATACTATCTCCTCCCCTAGCATGAAGACAGATTTTTTTTTTTCTGCACTGTTAAGGTCAGACTTCAGAAAAAGGCCTGTACCTACCACAGTAAGCTGTAGTCCAAGACCAACTAACATTCAGGCATGGTCCAGCACCAAAAAAGAAATTAATTACTGAGATGTTCTAACAATTAGAAATGGGGTATAGGAATTCACAGAGCCAGTTAGAGATTTACCAGCTTCCCTCCTTTAAGTTTAGCTTAACCTTAATATTTTCCCCCAGAACTCCACACTTACTTCCCACTCTGACCACAGCGGAGGCATAACTTCTCAATTGCTTGTGACAGATTTTATATCTCAACTGCAGACATCTAGATTAGCAGTACTTTTAATTACCCAGACTATCTTGGTTATTGGAGCTCAAAAAAAAACAACCTTACCCTTAACCCACTTTAATAGTGAGCTTCAAATAATTTAGCCTTCCATCGCATACCCCAAGAAACTGCTGACTACTATTCACTCAATCATCAGTCACCCCGACAGCAGGAACAGGAAAGCTGGTTACAAGCACAGAATCGTATTTCCCTCGTTGATAACTGCACTGATAAGTACTTGTTCAACATTAATATTTTCTTTTTTCCTGTTGGTGCTAATGGGTCACTGATAGGCCTGATTATTCCACTAAGAGACACCATGTCCCCCTTACTGATCACATCCAAAAAGAACCCTATCACTCAATGTAGCATGAAGCACTAAGGAAGATCAAACACATAATGCATTTTTCTCACCCTCAATTTCATTCCACTTACATTTTCTCCGTATTTCACCATTATGGCAGGCAAAAATCTTCCAAGTAAACCACCTGAATCTGATTGAAGCAAGTGTTTGGAAAGCACAGGCCTACCTTCAAAGGCTTTGTTCTTGCTGTTTGAGCCTAACTGCTTTTGCAGTCCTTCAGTTTAGAATGAATGTAGTTTCTTCTGTAACCTCTAACAAACTTTCAAGGATGCCTTTAATCTGCATCAACCTCCCAAGTACTATGCTCCAGATTCAGGCACTCTTGAACACTTGAAGTAAGCCAGATGTCTGAAAATTTAATCAACTAACAAAATCTGGGGCCAAGGAAGTGACAATCAGTTAGTTACGAGAATTTACAAATTCATGTTACTATGACATAGCTACTGCACAAATACAGTTTTCTACATGTACGTCACGTGCACATATATATAAAAGCAGTGTTGCAGCGTTAACAGCAAGACAATGTGCATTTAAAGTATGAAAAACTTCTCCAATCACATTTTCTTCAAAGGTTACATTCCACCGCATTCTTAAGAATGGTGGACCTCAGCTCGAATTTTGCCAACATTTCAGATTATACTCAAAAAATTTCAGTTAATGGAGTACTTCATGTTTTTCTGACTTTGGCATAAGCTTTGCAGGATAATTATGCAGATTGAAAAATCTTTACTTACGCCCAAAAATCTTCAACAGTATCAAACTTTGAGATAAGACGAAGGTTTGCTTGCCAAGTTTTGCTCTTGTCATTTTTAAAAAACCAGAGTGCCCATCTAAAGGAAAACAAAATAAAATAATAGCATCTAGAAGTTAAAGCATATTAAAAATATAACTCATTGTTTGTATTGTTATATCCAAACTAATTGAAAACCATAAGATATTATCAGCATGGAAATCTGTTTTCATCAATAAGCTACACAAGAAACTCAGTTCTCAAATCCAGCTCTTAGCAGATCAACATTATTTGTGTTCCCACAAGAATAATCACGGCAGACTTGACCAATCCATTTGGGTAAATATTGTAAATAGCTTTGGAACATTTCTAAGACTCTAAACCTCTAAGCCTCATATGTTTCTCCTTGCTGCCACTGCTAAACTGCAATCCGCTACCACAAATACATGATTATGGTCTAAAACAACACCAGCTACTCCAACTAGGAGCACAGCTCCCTTTCCAGTAAAGGGGAATTTCCAGTCAAATTTCCTTGTAAAGGTTACAAAAGCTAATTATATCACTCCAAAAGCTACATGTGACATGAAAGTTTCCCAAGCACTCACACGCCTGGAGAGCATAAATGTTAAAATGGAAGCTGCATTAAGCTTACTAATGGCAACAGTCTTAAAAACTCCCATCAACTTTTACTGTTTCAAGTTTTTAAATCTGCATAAAGACAAGACTGAATGAAAGATTTTCCATCTAATTGTCTTCATCTTTATCTCTGCTGAGTAAAAATCTCAACACATAAATTGAACCTTTCACAAAAAGATGCTCTTTCTGGATCTAAAAAGCATCATTTAAAATGCTGGAACAGGATACCTGATGAGGTGTTTAACAAAACAGGCTTATTTTTCATTCTGATAGTTTCAGTAGCATCAAAATCACTCAGGTTAGCACTGGAATAGATTTATCTTCTCATAATGGAGTACTTTAAGTCACCAGGTGTCTTTCCTACCATTTCAAACCTTGTTTTAAAAGCTTACTATTTTCCACTAACAGCCCCACTACCACTTGTAACAGAGCATCAGCACCAATTTAATCAAAGCATTTAGAGGAAAAAGGAAGGATGGAAGAGAAAGACAACAAGGGAAAATGGGATGCATGCAGCCCAGCACTATAGTGCAGAGTGGTTTTCCATACTTGCTTAAAACTTAGAAAAAGAGTAAGGTGCCACTTGGTAAAAGGTTCACTTTGGGGCAGCACCTACAGAACATGTACAACATGTGGAGTACTCAGCACTCCACATCAGCTCTTCATCTTACTTGGAGAAAATTGACTTCCCAGCTGCTCTTTCTGAAGTATAGGTATGCTGCTGAGTAACTTTTTCCACACATTTAAAGGGATTCAACATGTAAGCTTGTAGTATCTTTACTGCAGAAAGGCAGCTCAAGTACAAAGCTTCTGGGTAAAGTCCTCATTGTCTCTACAGCTCAGTAAAAAGCTGAGTGGTAGCTTTTAAGACATACCTGGTTTTGCACACTGAATACAGATTTAGTAAGAGGGCTTTCATTTTTCAATACCTTTTCTTAACTATACTTTTAACTATTGGCCCATGTTTTTCTTGTTAAACAAGAAAATTTAGGCGCCCGACAGTTTTTTTTCCCCTCTTAGTGACACGTTGGTACAAGTATCTGCATTTGCACTGTACAGGGTTTCTTCTGCTGTACTTCCAATAGATAATGAAAATAATATCCTGTAGACACCAACAACTTGTATGATCAAGTCTAATAAGCTCTTTGGCTGATTAACACAGCTTCTACCACTATCACTTCCAAGTAGGAGAAAAAAAATGGTAAGCTATGAAGCAGAAGACTGATAAATAAGAATGAGAAGTCTTCACCACTGGCACCTTAACTGCCTGAAGAACAAGGCAGAATGGAAGGTTTTCCAGTTCTTCCCGGCAGCAACTTCATCTTCCTGTCAGTCTCAAAACACACCAGACAAAAGCAACAAGAGCTCTGCTTGCCCCCAACTAAAAGCAATGACCTGGCCACATTATGAAAATTTGCAAAGATTTTCAGCTTCTTTAATAACCACGTGAAAAGGCTCTAAATTACAACAGGTTCAGGTTCTATTTCGTCTGCAACCTCACTACAAATATCTTAAAAAAAATGCAAGAACTTTCAAAATGCTGCTAGAAAATACAAGGTAAACAAGAGAGCTGTAAAGCCACTGGCATTCTTCTATCTTTGGCAAAATTACAATCATACTTCTGTACTATTTACCTGTTTTGTAGTGGATGCTTAATATACTGTTCAGGGCTGGCAACCTCCTGGCTAGGTGCTGGCTCGGTTTTCTCCTCTTCTGAAGGCTGAGGGTTGGGAGTGGTTTCCTGTTTGAAGAAAGGAGCTATTAATCCATTCCTTCTCAATTTTTATTGATGCAATTTAGTTTTTTGAAGTAACTTTAAGAAGTTGGAAGCTAAGAGTTCCTCTAATTCATCTTGGATTAAGGGCCCAAATTACATCATGGAAGCACAATCTGCATCCCTTTATTCTTCAACATCTGAAGAGGTCCTACAATAAATACTAACCGCAGGAATTCACATTCTGCTGTTCAGTGATTTGCTTCCTGTGTCATTTGTTTCCAGAATGGCTTGCTTAACATACTTGTCTTATTTTGAAACAGTACGACTTATTTCAGAAATACACAACGTGCTATGTTATCTAGAATATGCAAATCTAAAAATTAATTACCAGAATAATTATTTTAGAAGGCGTTTTTTAAAATCAGTTTCTGAAAAAGCATCATTGGAAAATATGCACAGACCCTGTTTCTTTCGAAGAATCTGTTATTACAAGTAGGAGGCATGCCTACAATTCTCAGGTCTGAAGTCAGCTATTACAAGCAGCTAGAAACCAAATCAGTAAGTAGTTACCTTTGTATTTGCAACATCACTACTAACAAAGCTTCAGGCACCAAACAGCAGAATTTACACACATATCAGTTCTCAAATTTCAAACTGAAATATATGTAATTACACAAGTTTATCACAGATTAGACTGATTCCAAGTATTATTTTTTCAAATCTCTAGAGACAGTGCTAGAGATGTCAAATATGTAACACAAAGAAGTGAAATAATGTATTCCCTTCGCATGCAAACCCCCTCCAGCTTGTCATTCAGTTTGAGAAGCCACTGTGTCAGGTTTGAAATTCTAATGCCATTCCTTCAAATCAGGGAACACAAAGCTTTATTGTGAGGCCAAGTGTCCCCGCCAGTTACCACCATCTCTCCCTAATCTGCAATCCGTACTAGAATATTACAGAGACAAGGAATGAGGACTAGAGCTCGTTCCCTACAGCTAACACAAAAATGCCCACACAGCCAACCCTACGAAAGAAAAAACACTGCAGTAATATAAACAAATAATAACTACAGCAGACCCAAAGACTCTAGACATTCCTAAATGCAGCAATATACAAGTAGTACTTAAAAATTAATTTAAACTTTGTGGTCTTAAAGAGAACAGAGCAATGTAGGGGTGGGTTAAGTAATGGTAAATCACCTAATTAATGGCACTGTTTACTCCAGACTTCCACGTTACTCAATTTATCATCACCAAAGCTGCTGAAAAGCGGAATGGGTTTGAAGTGATAACAAACACTGTCCCAGCTGGAAAACTTTTCTGGTAACACTTAAAGATCCATCTTACAGGGATTTTCTTTTCATTATCAATGTATTTAGCATTATTAAGCATGCTATTGTGTTTTATTTCTGAGAAGTTACAAACTAATGCTTGAAAATAATTAAGTATGCTTTAGTTTAATAGCTCACCTAGAAAAAAAATCTCAGCTCAAAAGCTGATTTAAATCATGTTTAAGAATGCTTTCGTATGCTCCCACACTCACAGTGAAAGGACTGAAATGCAAAGGCCTGACAGGGGCAGTGACAACTAGGAGAATGCTTGAATTGACACAGTACAAGGAGCAGGTACTACAATTTCCAGCCTCTTGCTAAAACTAAATGCTTTCTGAAGACTTCTTAGTGGTGGGCATCACTGACAAACCCACAGATGCACAGTGTTGAACAATCTGTCAAATCTCCTTCAGCATAATACTATAAAAAGCTAAACAGATCTTCAAAAAGCTTAGTAAGTGCTTCAAATTCTATCTAGAATAAAATTTCTAGTGTCGGCTCCACTTATTTTTAAGTTGATGGGATCAAATATACATCTTTCTCTTTAATCACATACAAGAACCCCACAGAACAAATTAAGATGGTCAATGCTAATGGTGACTGGCTTGAGAGCGGCCCTGAAGAAAAGGACTCGGGGGTACTGGTGGACGAGAGGCTCAACATGAGCCGTCAGTGTGCACTTGCAGCCCAGAAAGCCAATCGTATCCTGGGCTGCATCAAGAGAAGTGTGGCCAGCAGGTCGAGGGAGGTGATTCTCCCCCTCTACTCCGCTCTCGTGAGACCCCACCTGGAGTACTGCGTCCAGTTCTGGAGCCCCTACTACAAGAAAGATATGGACGTGCTGGAACGCGTCCAGAGGAGGGCCACAAGGATGATCAGAGGGCTGGAGCACCTCTTCTGTGAAGACAGACAGAGAGTTGGGGTTGTTCAGTCTGGAGAAGAGAAGGCTCCAAGGAGACCCCATTGTGGCCTACCAGTATCTTAAGGGGGCCTACAAGAAAGCTGGCGAGGGACTTTTTTGGATGTCGGGTAATGGTAGGACTAGGGGGAACGGACTAAAACTAGAGATGGGTCGATTCAGAATGGACGTTAGGAAGAAGTTCTTCACCATGAGGGTGGTGAGACACTGGAACAGGTTGCCCAGAGAGGTGGTGGATGCCCCATCCCTGGAAGTGTTCAAGACCAGGCTGGATGGAACTAGATGATCTTTAAGGTCCCTTCCAACCCTGACAATTCTATGATTCTATGCACACAGGCTGTAAAATACACCAAAGAAGCATTTCAGTATTTCCTCCTCCAAGTTATTGTTTGCATTATACTACAAAAAGCCAACTACAGACAACTACAATTTAAGTGTTGCCCCTTCAGGGGCTTCTCACTGGAAGAGTTAAGAGATATTACATGTGCAAATACAACGCGCATGCAAGAAAAACCTTGCTGGTATTTTGGAAGTAAACTAAGCAATAGGTTCTGTGATAAAGCTTGTTTTCATTCACAATACTCCGCAGTTGTGACATCTAATTGATTTACAAATGCTATTACACGGAAGATGTTTACATCAAATAGACTCACATAGACTCACAATTGACAAAAGCAGAGTATCTTCCAAAAGTAACTTCAGTTGAGAATCTCATACATGTTTGCTCAGCAAATAACTTTCAATATAAAGAGCTAATCCTAAAGTCTCTCTGGTCAGTCTTCCAGAAGTATCATAACTATATAAAGTGGAAGAATTGATACAAAACTACTAAGCACTTGCAGGGCTATGCCATTTCATAACTTCTAATACAAGACAACATCATAAAGGATTTAGGTAGCATCTCCAGATAATTAAAAAAAGTGTCACAAGCCTCGATACCTGCCCTGCATACCGATGGTCACCCTTCACATAACTACATGAAACTTCATTTCTGGACAAATGGAAGACACCTGACTCAGCACAAACATTTTAGTTAAGTCACCACATTAACAATTCACTTAAGATATTTTGAAAGCTAACCTAGCTTTAATGAAATTCAGACTAATCATTATTCCAAGCTCCTGTCCAAAACAGTATGACAACTCACCTCCAAGGCCTGGCTAACTATGATCTTGATGCAGGATTATGCCATTGTCCTCAAAAACTAACCCAGACAGAAGAGATTTTTTTTTTTCTTCAGCACCAAGCTGCCCATCAAGGACAGGTACAGCCGTACACATCAGAATAAATCTGGAAAAAGATGTAAAGTTGGAAGCAGAGCTTTCTACCATGGAAGAGTTTTCTGGCTGGTCTCAGACAGAAGCCTGAAGTAGCTTCTTTTCACTACCTTTTATTTCCCAGTGACGTAAGGAAAACAGGGTAAGGACCATTTTCATTTTTGGCTGGTTAATCGTATCAGCCCCCATTTCCTTTCACTTTACCTTTATTTCACTATTCTGACCACCAAGCTAAAGTATTTGTAGAGCAAAGCACTTTTCATTATTAGTCAAATACAGAGTATGTACATTCACTAGTTCGCATTCAAAGTCAATTTCTTTTATCCAACCTCTTTCCAGCTACTGAAATTCTACCCCAAACCACAAGCATGCAGGTTTTAAAAGATTCTATAAGCACAAGATGAATTAAAGTGATATTGTACACATTCTACCAATTCACACCTCGCAATCTTGCAATTGCTACACTATTAACTTACTAAAGTCAGGCTGTCTCCATCAGCAGGTTTTGGACTACTAAATTTAAAGTCCTTCATAATACTTTACTACCGCTCATATCTAATGCATTCTTTAGCCTAAAATTGACTTTGCATCTACTATTAAACTAAGCCACCACTGGGTTTGCTACTTTTAAAATAGATGTAATAAAATAGGTAGCATTACGAGATAAACTGGAAAGCTTCATATGGCCAATCCTACTCCTCATACACAAGACAGCACGTAATTAAAAGTGACATTTATTCACTACCCACATGTTTTTTTGATGTAGGAATCAGCTTGCAGAAGTCCATGAAACATTTGCCTACTCAGCATTTAATGACTGTGCATATCTGCACGTTACTTGGATCCTGACACTTGCAGATTTAATTGATGTTATTTATTCTTTCTCCACAGCACTTAATGACCAACATATCAAAGGAAGGTGTGCATGCCACTGGAACAGGAAACAAACAGCACTTACAGTAAAAACTGCTTAATCAGGTTTGTCTATTGAAGAGAACAACTAGCTTGACTAGGTTTCACCCAGCATTTTTAGGTGCTGCCCAGATCACATTCATGTCATCTAATTGTCTACAGAACTTGTTTAGGAAGTCCAGTTGAGAGAACACAACTTTTATATCCCAAAAGAAGGTAATGTAACACTATCACACATTCTTGGTGAAAGTTAAGAGGATCAATTACTGGAAGAGGCTTTCAAAGTCTTCTTGAATTAAACCAAAATAAGCTACATCTGAGAGTTTCCACCTTCTTGTTTAGGGTTTCCAACAGAATGAGAAAACTGCACATCCCAGTTATCAGATATCTAGGGAAAAAGCACGTCAACTATCTGCTGGTCCTTATGCTTCTTGTGGATAACTGCCACTATGCTACAGTTCGGATAAAAATTCACAAAATCAAGAGCTTTATTTCAAAATATTCTGGACAAAAAAGGCATTTAAGTCCACTCACAAACAAGTATTATGTGCTGTAAGAAAACAAAACAAATTGCCATCTGATAGGCAGTTCTGAGGAATTAATATAGAGGTAAAAATCATGTGTTGTATGTGTAATGCCAACTGGAAGAGAGGTACCAATAGCCACCTGTTACCAATTAAACAGTGTTAAATAGCTTTCCAGACACCAGGACAGAGAAAAATTTTCTAGGCATGACATAACAAGGCCTAATATGGAGCAACTATCCTAACTGCATACATTATTACTTAGACCACCACAGATTTTTAGAAAGGCATCCACTATTAGAAAAAAAAACCATGGGACCTGATTTTAACTGAGTGACATCCCACCAAATTAGAACAGAAGTGCAACACATGTACAGGAGGACAGGAACAAAAGACTGAAGTAGAAGTCGCATGCTTCCTCCAGGGTCAGAGGGGCACACTGGTTTGTTTCTTTATGAAATAATAGTCTCAGGTTTTAAAAGACACAAAGAATATTTACAGCCCTTTTCACTTCTGAAAAAAGGGGTTACACATGCTTGAAAGCACCCATCAGATTTTCAACATTTAACTCATAACCTTATGACTAGAATTAGCAAACAAGTTACATGTGCTACCACTTCTCACCCCAGTCTGCACCCTGCTGCCCTGAAATCTGCCCGTGGGATAAGATGACTTTCTTCATCTGACATTGCTAGTTCTAAGGCACTCAGACAAGAAAACAAAAACTTTCCCCAAAACTGATGAGGAGAACAGTTCAGATGACTCAAGGGACAAAACCCACGTGTAACACCACGTGTAACCTCCCTGCACACTTCTATACAATAGACACAAAAGTACCCCAAATTACTGCAAGTATATTGAGCCACTCCTGCAACCAAGCATAGAATTTTACATCAGCTGAAAAAGACAGACACATTCAATCTTCAAAAAATAATTTACAACAAAATTGTACAATGTATGGATGCTCAAGAGGTCAGTCTTCAACCAAAAAATAAAGTCCTGGACATACCACTGGTATGCCCGATTATTGTAAAGCATGTAATATACACAAGCTACTTTGATAAACAGCACCAAACACACAAAAAACTGACCACTATTTGTTAGATTATTCATTTAAACAACTGTTCTGCACATTTAGGAAAAAACAGCTTTTAAACAGTTACAATTTTTCTGCCTTACATCCATCCACTATATAAGAATCAAGGACAACTGCCACTTTCAGGCAGCTAACAGAACACTTGTGTTACACAGCACACCTAAACCTGTAGATCACACACTGAGTACCTTCATAAGATGAACATTTTAAAGAGGATTAGTTTTAGGACTTTATGAAATGAGTGACTGCTTTACGTTTCTGGACTAAAAATAGTCTCCAAACTTACGCGTAACCCTGAGTTTAGAGTATTTCAAAAGTGAAAGACAACTGTTTGAGGAAAAAGTCACATTTAAAATCTGCATTTCTCTTTCACAATGTAGGCTCTCTACCAACATCCCTCATTTGATTCTCTCCTCTCTACCCCCTAAAATTCACACTGATCTTTACAAAGCTGCCAAAAGGGTCACATTTTCTCATCAAAATTTCCCATGTACCTCCACACCTGCAGGTAGTATCAGTAAATGAAACGCAACTCAGTCTCATATGCTATTTTTATGCATTACCTTGAAATAAGCTTGACATTTTATATGCAGTGCGAAATGTAATTTTTTGAAATTGCTTTCAGAAAAATATTTACCTCAGAAAATTTGCAAGTTGTCGAACATCTTCCTCCTCTTAGAGGACACTTTGTATTCAGTCAGAAATGTAATTTATAATTAGAAAGACAGTTTATGATAAACACTCTCAGTTATTAAACAGCATGCAATATACATTTACCCTGCATTATTTCAGAAAAATACAATGAGCAAGCAGCTGTGTTCACAATACTACAGCTGAGTACTACACTGATTTCAACCACAGCAGGTCACTGACTATATTACAGGAGAAATAGCTAGTAAAAAGAGTAGGTCTAAAGTTGAACATGGCCTACGCTTAATTTACATCCTAACTGTCTGTCAGTAATACAAAAGAAATACCTTCTGCCTACCTTGAATTTCAGGAGCTATTTTGAACTTTCCAGAATTTCAATGCCCTACACCACAATGTTTGTAACCCCTTGAGGTAATACTGTTTCATTTAAAGAAAGTTTTGACTCTTACCTATTGATGACTACCTGTTTAAACAAGCATTTTTCAAGTTACATGCAACTGAAGTTTCACACATGTATCTTAAAATGCAGAGTTAAATTGACAAGAATTGCATCTGCACAAGTGTAACGATAACTGTCATGAAGGAAAAAAATAATAAATAAAAGAACCATGATGCCCATTTCCAATTTGAATGATGAGAGATCAGATGCTCACCTGTAAATTACATCCACATGATTTATATGCACCTAGAAGTTATAGGCTTTGTGTGGCTACATTTTAAAGTCACCTTTGGTAAGCTACTGTTTACTAAAGCATTACTAATTAGTTTTGTTGTTGACTTTGTGGACTTTTGCACAGTGTTATCTGATCACATTTAATCCTCAGAGGCTACAATATGAGCACGCTCTAATAGGACACGCTTCTGCATATTCTCACAAATTAATCTAAAATAGTCTTAAAAGAGAAACAATCTGGATAGCACAAGAAAAAACTGACTTGTAACCTACCAGTGTTGCAGAGGTTTAAGTTTTCCCTGCAGTGGAGAAGTAAACCACTGTGCAACAGGCCTATATTTACTTAGAATAATCTTGCTTTTCTTAGCAACTTCCATGGCACTATTTACAGCACTCTAAACTCAAGTTTCAATATTCCTAAAGAGTTTTAAACATTTTTTCCAGCCTCTTAACAAGACTTAAAATGTATGTTACATTTGAGAGCATGGAAGTACCAGACACATCCCCGATTTTAGTAAAGGCCTACATTAACAAAAAAAAAAAAAAAAGACAGACATTCCGTAGTGTTTTGCAGTTCCTGGGACACCTTTTCACACTAGAGAAGCATCACAAATGAAATCTCTACAAACCTAGGTCCAGATTTTGAAGGTCAGCCAAAGAAAAGCTTCCCTATGATCAAGAGGTAATCCAATCCCTAACCACACATACAATTAAATTGTTCAATTGAAAAGCACGTAGTATTTCTGCAACATTAGCGTCTATGACCTCAGTCACTACGCAAGCCTAACTTTAAGCTTAGGTTAGGAGAAGTGCGAGACACCTAAAAGGACAATAAACAAAAATTTTATTATTTAAATAAATTTGAAAATAAGCAAGCACAGCTGGCATTTATTTCCTAAAGTCAAACATACTTCAACTACGGCAGAACATTCAACAGCAGCATTACTTAAAGTGTTGTGAATGCTGCCCTATCTTCCACTTTTACTGGCTCAGCACAACTGTTTGCCACTGCATGGTGAACTGGATGTGGGAAACAGCATGGCAAAATCAATTGTTTATTTTTGGCTAAATTAGGCCCCAGATGTAGCTCAACATGCAACCTCACGCTTATGCAAGAACAATGGTGAGAATGGTGTAGAGACAGGCTTATGCCAGCACCACAGCCAAGAAAAGACACAAACCCATGCCTTTAGAGTCATTTCAGTTTCCAATGGCCATCAGCATGACAAATTATTTATCACAATCCCCACAGTCATCACAAAACACTGAGCTGACAGGAATCTCTCATCTTCAGATATGCGCTATAGCTCAGAAAGATCAGCTTTTGAATGGGAAAACAAGTGTTTAACACTGTGGCTGGAGAACATGGGAAGGGTGCTCCTGGTGGTCCAGCTCACTGTCTTCACAGCTGACATTCTTCCTGCTCAGAACTCCTAGTCAGGCAATTTATAAGTGCTGACCAAATTCAATCTCTTCCTTGTAAGTAAAGGTGGGTTTTTTTTTTTGTTCATGGAAGAAAATCATAAGAGGAGGATCAATGTCCCTTAGACAAAAGGGTAAAAATAATTTTTGTTTAAAAACAGTGAAGTGATTTTCAAAATTAATCTCTTTTTGTCTAAATGTCACAAAGCCTCTCCAGAGTATGCACTGGCTGTTTATTCCTAGTGTTTTGCACTTCCTGGTAAGCAGCAGCAAGAAACTAGCCTTCCTTAAGTTTCTCATTTTCTTGAAACTGTCATACACAGTCCACTCCTCGTGATGCACAAGCACGTGGGATTAGAATAAAAACTACGCTTGGACCACTTCCAGCTGCTTCAGTTCTTTATGGAACTGCAGGCTGGGTCAGTGTTTATAAAATACAGCATAGTATCATAAACATAACCCAATACCTAGAAAAAGAAAAAAGTACTTAAATTATCATGAAAACTATAAAAAAGGTTGGATAAAAATATCATTTTGAGCCAGAAAGGTGACATAACCGGAAAAAGCCAATTTCGCTTGCAACACGCCTCGAGTCCTACCAGTCACACTCTTTTCTCGATTCAGCCGCCAAACTCCCCAGCAGCGCATCTGCCAACGTACCCA
>VYZM01014165.1:159329-170167 GCA_013398915.1 Dromas ardeola
GAGAGAAAGGCGGGCGGGAGACGGGAATGAAACACTCACCGGTTCCACCGCCGCCATCTTAGATCGGTCTGATCGCAGAAGCGCGGCGGGGAGGGGAAGGGGGCGGGTGCAAAAAACACAGGTTCGAACCCGGTTGGCCGGCCGGCGGTCACGTGAGCCCGGCGGCCGTTGGGGAGAGCGGGGGAGGGGGGAGGCGAGGCGCCGGCCTTGGGGCGCCGGGCGCCGCGCGGCGGCTGCCGGGAGATGTAGTCGCCGGGCGCGAGCGGGAGTGAGGAAAGGGCGGGGCCCCCTAGCGGCCGCGGCGCGCGCAACGCCCTCCGGCGTGACGGGCAGGACGTGTACACACACCCACACACACACACACACACACACACACACACGCACACACGTATGTATAGATACGGCCTCGTGTTCCCCCGAGCAGCGGGCACCGGGTCCCGTTCCGTCCGTCCGTGCAGGAGGCGGCGGTTTCAGCTGCCTGACGCTCCCTGGGGAAAACCTGCCGGCGCCTGGGCACCCACCAAAACCCATCATTCACCCCGCGCCGCGAGCACAGAGGTTCATCAAGATCGTGCGCTGTGTTTGTTTCATTTAACTTGCTATTTTGCCGGTTCCATATTTAATTGACTCGGTACTCTCACCCGCCGGTCATCCAGACTCACCAGGCAAAAAGAAAAAAAAGGCAGCGGAGAAACGAGCTGCTTCTCAATCCCGATGGCCAGGAAGGATTCCAGCCAAGGAAGGATTAGGCAGGTTTAGATTAAGTGTGGTGGAGCTTTGAACGTTACCAGCAAATTGCCAAGCCCTGGACGCCTGGTCCAACCACCCACAGCAGGGACTTGATCCGTGCGCTGCAGATCCCTCGCAGCTCACATCCCCCATCTCCTCCTCAGAGCTGGGGGGAGCAGAAGGCGGCAATACTCGTCCGGACCCCTTCCCCGCATGGAAACACACTGCAGCCAGGCTGGCGCAGGCGTACGGCACTACCAGCTGGGGGCTTCGGCTGTTGGCAAGCAGGGCACAGAAATTCACAGCTCTCAGGTACCTCTCTCCATCTGGCACAAAACGCTAATTCCGCGTCAAGAATTGTTACCCGTCTCTAAGGACATGTCTGCCCCAGGGCTGCAGAGGCACCGCGTGGCTTCAGGACAGCCCCAGACTCTGCCAGCTCCCACCCTCCTGAGCCACGGGGCACTGCCGTGCTAAACCCCTCCGGCAGCTGAAGGCACCCTGAGGCTCACCTGGGCACCCTGTCAAATGTCTACCGCTCGGTGGGCCACGGAACACCTTGGGTTTTATCTGCTGTCATGCCTGCACGCAAACCGCCATGCGGACCTGTCTTCGTCCCTTGGTTGGGATGCGTTGGCAAGCGGAGAGGCAGGATTACATCCAGCATTTGTGGTTCAGCAACGACTCTAAAGCTACTTTGCTAAAAAGCTGTTTCTGGGAGAGCAATCACGTCTGTTCCTACTCGCCCAGAAGACAGTATCTCAAAATACAGGATCCTGAGGTGGAGCCCTCTCAAAGAGAGGAAAAGGCAAAGAGAGAAGGGCTGTTATTTTAAAACCAAGAGGCCTTAATGCTTGACACTGCTGACGTTTTGCTCTACTGCTTCAGCTGTCTCAGTCTCTTTCCACCACCAGTTAGAATTATATTTCTGACCATAATAACTACAGGGGTTGCAGCAGTTACACTTTCCCCAGCCCTTGGCCCTCAATGAGACAAATTAGAAGTTCTGAGAAATTTATATCAGCCACTATAGAAGAAAACTATCGCTTTGCTGCGTGCAAATAGCAGGGTGCAGCCCTGCAGAAATCAAGCGCAAAATGAGACCTACCACAGCTGAAATTTTTTATGGTTCCACAGGAGCTTGGAAGGCTGTAAAGGATATCTGAATTGCCACGGCACTCCTGATTTACAAAAAGGGTCTAAAAATTAAATGGAGCTATTTTAAAAAGCAAGATCTTCAAGCAGTGTAGTGGAGCCCGTATTTCAGACTGCTATTCATGAGCAAAAATGATACCCGATCAGGCGAACAGGAGAAATACAGCAGGAGAGGGACAACAGAACGTTTGAGCTCCAAGTTGGCTCCATGAGAAAAGGCTGCAGCAGTGCAGAACTCCTGTGAGCCTCCAGAGAGGCATTTCGTTTTCCTTCTGAAATGTTCCTGTCACAGAATGTCTGGTAGGGGATCTGCACGCATCCATTCTGCTTTACCCGCTAAGGCGTTCGTTAGCGAGCAGGGTGTTTTCAGGCTTTGAGACCAGGTTCATCCCTGCACATTCATGCAGAATCCCTTCTTCAGGGTGACCTAGAAATGGAGGCACAGCATGAGGAACGGAGGGTTTGTAATTATAGTGGTTAAAATGCTTTCAGTCCCCCCTAGAAATCTACCCTTTAAAGCTCTCTCCCTTGAAATCACTTTCCAGAGTCAGGACCAAAAGGAAGTAAGAAGTTACACTCCTGAGAACAGAGGAAGTTAAGAGAGGTGACAGAGGGACTGAGATGCACTTTATTCAGCACTATGTTTTAAGGGAACTGGGTATCTAAGGAAGGTGGTGGAAAGAGGTAAGAGAAACAGCCATTTAGGTAAGAAACTTGTGACTGGAGATAAATATTCCAGATGCTTCAGAGAGGTGCGCATTCCCTTATCTGCCCCAAACAGATGAGTTACCCCTTGGAAATGCAACTAAAACTACATAAGCCACTTTTCTCCACATGTAGGTCGACTCTTCAGGGAATTCAGTAAGGCAGAATTTCCCCCTACCAGTCATGTCGACTCTTACAAGTAGATCATATTTATCCGGGTGTCCACTGGTTCTATTGCCCACCATAGATCCTAGTGATCTGCAAGGCAGAGAGAGCAGACTTCCCGCCCCCGCCCGTCAGGCTCCCTGTCTTCCATGGAACTCTGTAAAAACTGGCATCCCATTTGCCACCCAGCAGACACCGGGTATCGGTACACTTTAAAAACTGTCGTTACACACACCTGTTAGCAATTTCCATCTGGTCCTAGTGGTTTCTTACTGTTCATTTTATCAGTTTCATCCATTCTCTCTTCAAAATCCCTTCAAATTCCAGGATAACCACTGGCTCAAATAGTTTATGAACTTCTCTGCAATGGCCTTGTTTTCTTTGAGTACTCCTGTTAATACCATGCTTATCATTTAGTCACCAGACTTCGGGAAGGCATCCTGTTCCTAAGGATTGACGAAAGATTTATTATTAGCTTTAGCTTTGATTCCTTTGGAGGAGGACGCAATCTAACTGTTTTCTTACATTTAATCTGCAGGAATATGTGGGGTTTTTCTATTTTTCTGATTTCAGTATTACTTCATCTTTTTTTAGAGAAAGCTTCTTGTTTCTAATAGCCTCCTTTAGCCTGTTTTTACCTGTGCTGTCTCCCTTTTGCCCATTTTCAAGCCTTCATTAATAATCCAAGCGTGTGTAGACCTTAAGTTTCTAAAATGTGCGTCTTAAAGTAGCTTCCTTGTTGCCTCTGAAAATTTAATTTAGCTGCACTTTTAAAGTTACTTTTTAACAAACTCTCTTATTTTTACATAGTTCCTGTTTTTGAAACTGAGGACAAATTGGGTGAATTTTTTGGCTGCTGCTGCTCCTGTAACGATATGGCATCAAAGTATGTTAAGGCGGTTGTCACAGAATGGCTCTTCAAATATGAGATTTCAAACCAGATCCTCAACGCTACTCAGGGTGAAGACAAAAGCTGTCTATCTTCTTGTGGGCTTTCTAACAAGCTGTTCCATGGAAGAGACACTGAAAATGTCTAAAACGTCAGTCTCTGTGTTACATCTAGGTGTAACATTTGTACAATCTACATACAAGCAACAAAATCTCCCATTCCTGCTGTATTTTCTGCCCTTGCCGATCGACTTGATCCTCCTTGGCATTTCACTATTAGTAAACCAGACCCAATATTGGGTTGGTTAATTACGGAACAAGTCAGTAATTATTTGTACTCCTCTAAAATCCCCCTCTTTAGGCTTGACACATTAACCTATGCAGATATGATTTGATTTCTAATAACTTTGTTAACTAGATTCGATTTAAAGAGAAACTTTTCCAAAACCAAAGTGGTTTGAAGGGGAGGTGAACTTTCTGTCACTCTGAAATCTGGCCAACACAGACAAAACGTTGCCTGGCTCCATAACTCTTACAGGAGTTGTGCTACTGTGAGACTGTTACTGTAAGAATGTTTATAGAGGTGCAAGTAAATCCACATCCACAGATACGCTGTGCCAGCAGAAAAAGTACTGGAAAGGGCTTATGGTACTCAGGCAAAGGGCTTTGCTTCCGGACTTCAGGACTTTCACAGGACTCCAGACAGGGGATGGATATATGAATGTTTTAATAAAAAGTTATCTATTACTGGCAGTATCAGTACACAATCCTGAAGAGAGGCCATAGTTTCCAAGCCACCAGGGTGGTACAGGGTATCGTATTTGTTGTTTCTTTACTAATAGGAGATAGAATAAAGCTGCCTTCTATTACATTTATTTGTAGATCACTGAATGGCCATTGGTTATAATGAAAATGTATTGGAACAGTAAATTTTCTGCTGTATTTTTTCTGCCATGGAATTAGTGTTATGATTTGATTTTTATTTAACAAAGGCAGAATGTTCAATAAAGTAATGTTTTATCTGCCACCTGACAAACACTGAAGGAAAACACAACAAATATATGTTTAAGTTTTTAATATCTTTTATAGTATCGCTTTATAAAATAAATAGTGAAAAAGTTTTCAAAATAAAAGAACTGGGAAATATCTTCCCAGTGATAAAACAGAAATTAAGATAGAAAATATTTTTCCTTATGCTGCATAATGCTAAACCATGTTATGATGGCAAAGTAAGAACATAATCTATTAAGTTTGTACATTCAGAAATTACGTCAATACATGCAGAAGCATTGTTGTTTGTCCAGTGACATACTCTTCATTTTATCTATTTTATAAAATTTGGTTCCTAGCAATTCTTTACAGACTGTTTAATGTGAATACAGTAATTAATAAAACTTCCTATTTATTTGCCTAATATGTCGCCAGATGGATCTGATATTCCATTTTACTTGGTTGGCAACCACGCGCGTTCTTTGACTGCCTGTTTTAATCCTGCCTTTAAGTCTCTTAACATAAATAAAGATAATCCATCCAGAATCCTCTTCCTCTCTGATCATTTTATCTTCAGCTTCTTCTGCGTTTAACCTTATATTTTTATTCTTAATGAACCAAAAGTACAGACCTACATTTTAGAGCTTTAAATGTAATTTTACTGAGAAGAACTGTGAATGAGCGTTAACCACCAAATGACACTGAATGTCACACAGCATTTGGCTGTATTCTCATTTTTCTTACGCATTACAGGGATAACGGCATAAAGTTCTCTATAAGAACGGTATGCTTACTAACAGTTTTTAATAAGATAGATTAATATATTACATCTGAGTTCTGAACATGACCTACCTTATTACAGCACAAATAGGAAATAAGCATGTGTTGTGATTTGGTACATGTTCTTCTTTGATTTGTTGAACTACAGAGGCACAAAGCCTCTAAAGATGACATCAGAAGTTATCCAACAACTTATAATAGCAATGAGAGGATTATGAGCTACAGTAATCTTTTCTTTGAGTCACTGACACACATAAGCAAGATCCTCAGAAGTGATGTGGCTGCCTTGCAAGTGCCATCATCTTCAAACTAACTAAAAGGAAAATCAAGATAGAAGGCAAAGAGGTATCATAAATACATCCACAAAATTGAAGTTATAGTGGAAAAAGAGAAGGGTCTGAAGTAAAGAAACGCTGAATATCTCTTCTTCAGTAATCCTCGCACACTTTAAAGCTCTATCAGTTTTCAGTGTGAATTTAAGTAGTTGTTACGAACATCTGTTTCATTCTGCAAAGTGCGGCATCAGTCAGAGGTGTGCAAGGATAAGCTCTAATTGATCTGCACACCTGTATCTCACTGATTTGAGTGGAAATGGAGCAGATCACTCACATCGGCAATAGAACACTTTTAGTATCATTGTGTTTTATGTGATTAAAACTCTGATCATCTTAGTTTGATTTTGAAACCTGAAAATAAAAAGAATGTTTAATGTCTCATAGTATTGTCCATGATATCTAAAGTGGAAACAAAACACTGTATTTAGTTTTATAGTTTAGTTTCTAGTTTTCAGTTAGTTTAGTATTTTACTACTATTAAGTCTATTTTTTTATGGGCTTGTCTTTGATGACAAAAACTGGGTGAAATCCCTGTTGATATCAGTAACATTCCCGCTGAACTCGCTGGGCCAGAACTCCACTCTGTGACTTTTACTGTGTTTCCATAGTATAGAATAAAAAATTTTACAACCTCAAGACACATTCATGGATTCTTTCAACTATTACAAGCGGTGGAGTTTCTCTCTTTAAAGCTTGCAACTTATTGGTTAAATAGGAATGCTTTTTATAAAATACCATTTTGTTTAAAAAGATGCAGCTTGTTTTCCTTTGTTCTTGTCCCACGATAAACTACCAGCTTCCTATGCACATATTGGAAAATGCTAAGATTCTTGGATACGGGAAGAGTGTTCTTGAATTCAGAGAGAATCGTTCTTAAACCATAGCAGAAATTTTGATCCACTATATTAATACGTATGCTGCAAGAGGCAGCATGGCTTGAACAGACAAAACAAAAGAAAAGAATGTGCAGGATCTTCCTTTCCACCACAACTAGACAAAGCAGCTTGGAATTAGCTCTGAGTAAGCCTGCTCCAGTCTGAACGGTGGCTGCAGTGGGCCCTTCAGTAATTTAGTTCGTATCTCCACCAATGGAAGGAGTAAGAGTGATGCAGGGGCTTACAATATACTGCAAGCTCTTTTGACTTTGAGAATTAGACAGACTTTGAAATCCCACACAATTTTTCTTTAAAGAGGAAAAATGGAGACAGGCATTTCTTTAATGCAACTCTGTTCATTTATGAAGGATGTTTATAAAGTTGCTTTTTTTTTCACTGGCCATAGTAAGACTATTTTGCGTCGCCTATAGGTTTGTCTTTTCTTCTGGGTACTGTTTCCTACAAGGGCTCTCTTTCACTCTTGTGTTTTAAGATCACACTACACGTATTTTGTGGCCATCTTTGAGATATTTTCTTTGTGTGCATTTGTGATGGTTTTGCAGTTTCTCTTTTTTACATGCACGTAGAGACACATGCAACTTACATAACTGTTGCATTTGGTACGAGAATCTCAATAAGTGCCTCTACCATCTGGCCAAGCCATAATAGTGCACATTTGCATGTGGTCTAGCTCCTGGGTGGTATTTTTGCATTGTTTCAGCTATCGCTAAACAAAGAGCCATTTAATTGTGTCTTCAATGAGCCTGAACAGAAGACAGCTACTACACCCAAGAGCTTCACTGGGAAAGTGCAATTGCCCAGCCCCTATTACTGCAACACAGAGAAGCAAAGCGAGGAGGGGGAACATGAGCTAAGGCACTCTCTTAATTAAATAATGTCAAATTCAGTGGCCATTTTCTTCCCAACTAGGAGCTGTCTTAGCTGCCAGCTGCTCTAGCTTTTTTGCAGCAGCTATCTGACCCATGAGACATAGCTAACCTCTCCTCCTGCCCTTGTTTGCTAACCTCACGAACTCCCAGCCTCGCATCACTTTGGAGAAGTTGGGAGGACAGCAGGAACACAGCACTGACATAAATCAAGGGCCATGAATGGGCTATAAAATTTCTGACTCACGCGCCTCTGTGTGCGTTTGTCTGTGACACAGAGGGACAGGCAGCTAGAAAGTGACATGAAAAGCCTGACAGAGAAAAAAGAGCTCCACTTGGGGAAGGTCACTGCAAAGGTCAGTGAACTTCCCTGGTGAGAATGAGTGTGCCACCAGATAATGGGAAATGGCAGTGGATGGACCTCCAGGAGGCGTGAATCAGTTCACTTACCAAATCAGAAAATCAAGGCCAAATTGGAAAACAAAAGCATTGAAATACCACAGAATCCACATAATTTTTTACTATGGGTATGATAATATAGGGCGGTTTAAAACTAAAAACCACCACAACAACAATAAAAAAAAATCTTAGGTCAAAACTTTCAGAGTTAGTTACCCTAGGTGGATCAGCATATGCAGCCCGTGTTCTTTCCAAACACTGAGGAGGACAAATAAGCAAGTTTGTTAATTCCTTAATTAAGGGGTTCACTATTCTTTAAATTACATATATTTTTAAATTGTTTTATTAATATATGCATCCTTGGCTTCTCCAAGTAAGCAAGGAAACAGCATGCTTTTATTTTCCATTGCAGAAATGCAGCAAATAAATGAAACTGAGTAACAGAAGGAACCCTGTGTACTAGTTTGAGGTCCTCTTTTTTCCTAACATGCATCATTATCAGCCACTACAAAATGAGCACAAACATATACCGACATTGTCCCAGTAAGGATACTGAAAGATACAAATAGGAATAAATTGTAAAGTTATATTCAGACATGAAATTAAATGTGAATTTAATACTCATAAAATTTAGTAAAGTATCCTAAATTATTAATGATGATTATACTGAAATCGCATCAAGAAGCAGATGATGCCATTTGAGCAGAAGAACGAATATGCTTCAGGTTTTTTATATCATGTCAGTGACACCAAGTACTTGTAAACCCCGCTTAGCAGGTAAATGATGTCTATAACTCCTTAGGGTTCTTTAAATGTCACAAAGTGGCAACTATAGTGTGCGAAGGTACCTGTCCTTCGATTTGTTGGTTACTTGGAAAAGGAGCATTGATTTTTCACGGGCTGTACACAATACAATACCTGCTAGCAACATGGATCATTTAAAAGTGATTCTGCCTGTTCAGGAACATTTTGCTTTAGGGTTAAAGCAAGCCTTTAATAATGACTTGGATTTGGAATATGTAAAGTCACAGTCTGTGAATGTGTCCTTTAAAGATATTTCATGATGTTGGTTGGCAACTGGTTGACTGTCTTCAGAATATGGACCTAAATGCTGTCACAGCATGAGCTGCATGCATCAATAGGTAACTTCTTTCTCTTGAATAAAATAATAGTTGTAATCTTTGTATTTTACAAGCATCCCAGAAACGTTTCCTAATTCACTCTCACGGTATTCTCCTTCTATGAACAATAGGTGGATACAAGTATAATCAACACTAGAGAAATGAAGGTGAGAACTGTCAGAAAGACAGATGTTCACCTGTAATTACACTTCAGTAATAGCACGGCATCAAATTCCTTCGGTTGTTTGACCATGCTAGTGAAAGTGTTTATCACACAACAATACAGGATCAGATACTTTGTTATCTGTTGCCTTGGTCCCATAATTAGCTGGGCTACTTAGCCACTTTTTACCAATTAGATTGTCATAAGATAGCAAGTATGTTTACATGCATACACTTATTTTGACAAAAGAATAGGATGTATGCTTTTCTGTTCTGGAGTTAGTTAGTGGAAATTTTCACTTAACCTTTAAGACTAGGAGATATATATTTTTTTTTTATTAAAGATGCAGCCAGAAGACCACAGGGAACAACAATTACAGAAAATGCTGAGATTATAGTTTGGTTTTTCAATCACACTTTCTGAGGACTTACCTGGATGCCAGGAAATTAGGAGAGTATTTTGTGTACTAAGATGAGAATAAGAATTGGTGTAGTTTCATTGAAGTCAATGACATTGAAGCAGGAAGACAGAATCCGATCCTGCCATGTTTTGACAGAAATGATAGGCTGTGCCTGCCAGCTAGCGGGAAGACAACAGAGATTTAAACAAAGAATGGAATCCCAGCACTAAGGCTGGAACTAGCATATATGTGCTCTGAAGACTTTTGCAGCTATTCTTGTACTCAATAGGCATCTCTCTATGTTCTTTTTAAAAGCCACTTCATCCTGATTTATGAACCAGTAAAAAGTGTCTTGCATTGATATTAAGTTAGAGATGCTTCAGTACCATCAATGGCTTTGACAGAGAACATAAGCACAATTAGCTTTACAGGCACAGGTAGTATTTTTTCGAGATCAATCCATGTAAATGGGAGAAATATAATGTATGTATTATGTATGTATGTCCCATCCCTGGGAGTGTTCAAGGCCAGGCTGGATGTAGCTTTGAGCAGCCTGATCTAGTGGGAGGTGCCTCTGCCCATGGCAGGGGGGTTGGAACTACATGATCTTTAAGGTCCCTTCCAACCTAAATCATTTTATCATTCTATGATTCGTCACTGCTAATTTTATGCCAGATCACTGGTACGTAATCTTTCTCTTTCCAGGAAGAAAACCTGCGTCCTTCCTGTGATGATGCCACCGCGACCCTGCGGCCTGTTTTCCTAATTTTATTTAGGGCCTTACTGAATATTGAATTTGTGATATTTATTTATTTATTTTTTCCTTCCAAACAAGAGCTAAAAATAGGCAGAAAGGATTACTTTAAAGTATACACACAGACTTACAGGCCAACAGGGCACACCGTAATAGGGACGATCCGCTTGCAAACTGTGGGATACAGCCCCACTGAGGTGAAACCACGAGAAGGCAACGAACTTCCTTCTTCCTGCGCGGACGGAAACGCACATATTTCAGCCCGAATTTCAAGGAGATGGGATAAGAGGGAGTCTGGCTTCTCCTCTTACCTCAGCCATCCTGTCACCGTCAGCCCACAGCTCTTCCCTCCCTCCGGGGGCGTTACGGCTCCCGAAGGAGCAGCGGCGGCTCCAACCGCGGTTTTCCCGCCTGGCCCCGCGTCTGTGAGGAGGGAAGGGCGGGCGGGGAGAGGCGAGGAGGGGAGGAGCGGCGCCGAGCGGCCCCGAGGGC
>VYZM01014165.1:180832-193231 GCA_013398915.1 Dromas ardeola
GAGGCAGTGCTACAGAAATCTCTGTTTCTGTTTCCTTTTCTATTTGTATGAAGTATTCCTTGAGCTACATTGCCAGGTATATGAACAGAGAAAGAGGAATACTGAAATAAAGGACGAGGATAATAATCATTATTATAAGGCATTGCCAGGCTTGTTCTAGCACAGCATTTTGATGTCTAATGTAGTGAAAGGCAGTAAATTGGGAAAAGTTCTTGTGAAGTCTTTGTGATTAGACAGTTGCTGGAATGCAAGCGTGCCAGTCAGAGTGCAGCTGTTCTGTACATTTTGGGGCGTACCACTTTGGAAAAAAAAAAAAAAAAAGAAAATGCTTTTTTGCGTTGATGCAGCCATTGATAGGAGGGTGTGTTGTAGCGAGGATTTTGCTAAGTTTATTTGAAGGTAATAAGAGAATCTGTATGTCTTAGTTACAGCTGGTAGCTCTGGCACAGAAATACTGGTAGATTCTCCCTTACTCGAGTAGCAAAAAAAATCCATGACTTTAAAACGAAACAAACAAAAAGAGAGAGTAGACCCCAGTTCTGCCCCCCTTGCCTCCTCCCTCCACCCCACCCCTGCCCAACTTCATCAATCCCTGCTTAAAAGTTAGGTAGGATTAAAAAGTAAGTGGCATGGCAGAAAGTCAAATCTCCAAGTCATTTACCTCCTCCTTTCCTAAAACTCAGTAAAACTCCTTTTTCCATCATAAATGTTGCATGATTAATAGGTTGCAGTAGCACAAACAATTACAAATGTTTTCCCTCTTTCTGCCTTCCTAGTGTAGCAGCCTCAGTTCACACTGGCATTCTGTATCCTATTACTTTGTACCTGCATGGGTATAAAATTGTCTTTGTTAGTAGTTCTAGTCATTCTCTGGTGCAGTCCCCTAATGCTGTTGTTTATCTGACAGCAGAATTTTTTATGATGCCACTAAATCCGTGATTTTGTTGGCTTCCTGGATAACTGCTGAACTCAAGCTGAGTGGGTTTAGTTCTGATAGCCCTTAAGACCTCAATGCAACAAGCTGCTGAAGCATCTCAAGGGGATCTAAAATATCGCTTTATTAAGTCTTTGGATTTTTAAACTATTTCTTCTCAGTGGTTCATCTAAACTGAATGTCATGTGAGCAGATGGCTCAGATGTTAGCCACAGAGACTCTGAGGAACTCACATTAGGGCTTGCTATGGCAGACCTTTTGCCATCTCTTCATTCTTCTGAGATATAAAAAGAGAAAACAAACAAGTTATCAGGTTATGAGTTAAAGATTAATGCTACCATGCTCTTTCTTAACCCTTGCCTCCTCTTTCTGAGTAAATATTTTTCCTTTTGGTAGTGCTCATGATCTACTTGCTTCTATCCTTTATGTAAAAACCTTCAGTTTGCCCGGTTAGGATTGTGTTATTTGTGAATGAAGTCAGTCACTGGGCCGCAGTCATTGGACCACAGTGACTGACACTCAGACATTAATTTCACGAGGTTGAGAGAGCTGGGAACCTCCAGCAGTTTGGGACCATCTTGCAAGGTACGCACACTGCCTGTCCTGAAATGCAGAAGTGGCAGCACCCTCACTCTCTCCATTAGATCTGGAGGGGTAGCAGGCTTTCTATATTGAAACTAACATTTGGATGCCCTCCTTCTCACTCCAGGTCATTTCTGTCACTGAGTGCTAAGAGAAATCACAGAAAAGGAACATTCATTCACAGTGCAAGAGTATTAATTGAAGGGATAATGGCTGTTTCTGTAGAAATACGTAGAATGAAAGCAAGCACAGAACTATGTTTTAGAACTACAAATGAAGAGCAGCTTAAATAATTACCACACTTCGTTTGTGTATTCAGTAGTGCCGTCCTGACATTCCCCCAGTTTGCTATTAAATAGAATTGGCAGGATGTGAATTTTGAATGTGAAAAACTTAAGGGCAATACACAATGATAACTGCTAGTTACACTTTCATATATCAGTATCTAAAATACCAGAAAGAGTAAAATGTACGCTTCTGTACTTCTAGGTCACTTCCTGGACTCCACAGTTCTTATTCATAGTAGGACTGATTTTGCTGCTGCAATTTTTTTTCTTATTTTTTTTATCTTTTCAGAAGATGAAAAAGCTAAGCGTGAAGTTTCCTCTTGGACCCTGGAAGGTGACGTTAACACAAATCCCTGGTCTGGTTATCGATATACTGGTAAACTCAGGCCACACTATCCACTGGTAAGCAATAGGTGCCACTCTGTACTCCAGCACCACTGCATTCCGCAGCAACTAATGGACTGGTCCTGACCTGATTACCTCCCACATTTGAGTTGAGAGAGGAAACCTTCTTAAACAATCTGAACCTGATGTCAGGGACATAACGTTCTGTGATTCTGTGACTGTGTCCTTGTTGTGGGTCATTTTGATTTAACTTGATCTGTCTCTTGGGATATTTAAAATGAAGGAAGTGCCTGTGAGGTGACATGCATCAGTAACAGACTTAGGCTCATACCTTTTGGCGATACCTTTTGACATTTATTGTGCAAAATGTTGCTGCTAGTTCAGATGATGTCTTCTCCCTGATAGTTCAGATGATGTCTTCTCCTAGCTGTTTACCATTCTCGCAAACAATGGAGCAGTTTGCTTCAGAAACACTCAGGTGAATTAATAAAGAATTTAAGTAAATGGATTTATGTTATTTTCTGCAAATGGTTTGAAATAACCTGGAGAGTAATCTGGTGAACAGCTCTGCTGGAGGAACAGAGGTTATAGTATTCTCCAGCCCTGGAATGGTGAAGAATAACTGAGGTCAGTAACATCTGCAGGTGTGAAAGGCAGGTTTAGAAGATGACCTCAGTATAGCTGTATTTTTTAATTGGTACAAGTGTGTACATGGAATAAGCCAAAGTTTTACAGGAATAATGGCCTTTTATTTACATGTGTGTCTTCTAATTGGCCTGTGCTAGAAATGCTGCCCTTGTGGCATCCTCTCTGTAGTCTCCTCCATCTGTTACAGGCTCATCAGAGAACGGTTTAACAGAGCCTGAGCCCGGGTGTGTTTGTTAGTGTCACTGGAGAAAGGGTGTTTGGGTTTGTCACTGGCCAAGTAATTTAGTGGTGTTACTGCAGAACACTTGCTTTTTTGTCTTATGACTGCTGTAGGATTGATGCAATGAAACTATAATAAGAAGTGGTAATGACTAAGATGATGATTAGAAATAACAATCTTGCTGCTACACACTAATAACCAGAGAGAGAAAGGATGTACTTGGAACCAGTGCATTTGCAGTCTGGAAAGTAGCAGAATAAACACTGCAGTTTAACAGGGATAATGTATTATAAAACAATTTCATTTACTTGACACATAGAAGTTTGATTTTTACAAAGCTGTGAAGTTGGCTCTTGGAGGTTGTATAATAAGAAAGCAATAGAGTAACGGGAATCTTTGAGAAAGGAAAATTGGAACTGTTTTGGAGTGTTTGCATACTTCACAACTTTTTCTAAGTGGAATTAGCCATATTTCACTGTATTTAATTTTGCTGCATGAGTCTTTGTTTTTGTGACTGCAATAAGTATTCTTGCAACCTAACCAACTTTGACTATGATTTATTTAGACGCCAACAAGACCTGTGCCAAGTTATATTCAAAGACCGGATTATGCTGATCATCCACTAGGTAACTTGAAACAAATCACAGTTAGAGTGTTACGTTTGCTTTCTATTTTCCTTTTAATTGAAAAAGCCTTTAAAGCATGAAGGAGATACTGGAGAAGGGAACCTCTTCTTTTGTCTGTTCTTCTCACTCTGCCTCTTCTTCCCCCACATTATTTCTGAAAAATCAGTAAGTTAACATTTACAAGTATTTTTTGGAAGTTCAAAGTTTGCAGTGCGTTATCTTTCAAAGGGATTCAGGGAAGAAAATAAAAAAAAAAACACGCAAGTCCGAGTCCTGTGCATAACTTCAAAACAAACAGCAGTAAGTTGTCTGTCAGAGGTGAATTCTGCTAATTCTGTCACCATTTTCAGTGACATCAGTGTATCTGCTGCAAATGTGTTGTAAAGTAACAGAACCAAACAAAAACGCAGTAAGCAACCCCCAAAACAAAACTGATATGAGTTCCAGCTATTTTTGAACAGAGAGGGAATATATTCAAAATTACTTGCTTATTGGTTTGTTTTGGTATTTTCCCCTTTCTGTATCGGTATCAGTGCTTTGCATTTCCCAAAGAAGCTGCTATAAAGTCTGGTAGAATTATTTTTAAATCTTCATCCATTCTTTAGTTATTGTTTGCAGAATGTAAATGTTTAAACAACACAAAATACTGTCTTTTAGGGGGTCGTTCAGCTATAAAACTGAGCTTGCACAGAATCTGGTAGGAAGAATTAATTGAATATTGCAGTAGTGTAACTAGAGATATTCACAAGCTAACATAATCCTTTACGGCTCTCTTAGAATATTATTTACTACTATTTATTATCTTCAAAGCAGCTAAAAAAGAAAAAGGAAAAAGAAAAAAAGGCTTTTTAATGAATAAAATAATTTTCTTGTAAATCTGATTTTTAAGGCTGTGTTTTGACTAACTGGACATGATGGTTTTGTGCAATAAGTGAACGGGCATCCTGAGCACATGTGAGCATTATGATATTGGTGGGAGGCTTATGAATTAAAATTAATCTGGATAATGATGATAATGCTATGACTTGGTGTGTTTACTTTACTTTAGCCTGGGGTGAGAAAGTACGTACTTTTAATGCCATTAGTAAGCTAAGTAAGTTCCTTGATTGGACATGTGTAGCAATCACTCCTCCATATAATGTGGTTTTTTTCCTTTCTTTTTTTTCCTCGTCCCCCTTTTTTCTTTTTAGGAATGTCTGAATCAGAACAGGCTTTAAAAGGAACCTCTCAAATAAAAATACTGTCATCTGAGGATATAGAGGGCATGCGAGTAGTGTGTAGGGTAAGGTGGTTTTGTTTTTTGTTATAAAGTGCTATAAAAGTGTTATAAAAATTCTTTAAAAATGTATAGTGATTTTACCAGTTTGTGACAGTACATTTGGGAGTACAAACTTTCAGAACACTTTTGAGCACTGGAAAATAGTTTGGGAAATTTGGTATTTTCTTGCTCTTTCTCTCCTTGTGATTCCCAATTCAAAGTAAACTTCTTGCAAGAAGAAAGATGACTTTTATCTGTTTTCTGGCATTGTTGTTACTAGTGAGATAATTGGTGGCTGAAACATTGTTACTGTTAAGATTATATTTTATAGTGCATAAATGAGAACAGAACTTTTTCCTCTCCTAGAGTTAATACCAAGTAAAAACTAAAAAGTGAAAGCAAAACAGAGCCCTATCCCTAACAATTTTTGGAAAAGAGCTGTTCAATTGTAATCACTTCCTTGTGCATAAAGTCAAACTTTGAAATGTATGCAGAAAGTCTGGTTTAAGTTTATGGTATTCAGCGAAATTGTGGTCAAATCTTAATTGGGTATTTTCACATCTCACAGAGGTGGCTTAGTAATACAACCTGTAGACAACCTGAAGTCTTTTTAGAGCCCAAGTCTACCCAGCTTTCGTAGCAATCTCAGTGTAGCTGTAGAAAATGGGTTGCTAATCTTCTAGGGAGTAGTCCTGGTCTTATTTTAAATCAGTACTTTCATTTTATTTGCAGCTTGCTAGAGAAGTATTGGATGTTGCTGCCATGATGGTGAAAGCAGGTGTAACTACTGAAGAAATTGATCACGCTGTCCATTTAGTAAGGTTATTTTGTTGTTCTTCTGGTGTTTATAAGTGCTTTCTTCTGTCTCTTTACTTTTCAATGATGGTTGTGTGGTTTTCTTTGTTGTTGCATGAATTCCTTTTCTTTACTTTGAACTGTTTCCCAATTTGAAGCTATTGGGTAGCGCAGATGTTAGAAATATGTAACAGTGCAATGGTGGATTTAAAACGCAGGAACTCCTGGGCCTCTCTTTCTATCAGCTCCTTCTGTTATTTCCAGCTTCAGATTCCCTCTTAAGTTTCTTCACCTGTTTTCTCAGTTAACATAATAAAATTTTCTTTCTTCCAAACCCTTTTTGCTCCACAGATACCATTATATAAAGAACATCATATGTAGGCCATGGGCATTTTGTTCTCTGTGATGTTGGTTAGGACGTACAGAGGAGAAAGTTTAATTATTTATGATTGGGAATCAGAACTGAGGAACCTGAGGGAGAATTGAAACAAGATGTTTGATGCAATCAGGCAAACTAAAGCCACAATCCAGTGAAGTATTTGAAATACATGTTCAAGTATTTTCCTGGCTTAACTATTCATAGATACTTGAATTGTGTAATTTCAATTTTTCTTTGCTGTCTTCTCTATAAGGCATGTAAACTGATAATTGAGGATACTTGTGTGCACTGTGGGGAAGGCAATGATTTTGATATAGTTGAGTTTGCTAGAGAGCTTTCTGGCTGCTGTTATTTTTATCTGCATTTGCAGCTGTTGAGCCAAGATTGTAAGGAGCATACTCTTGTTTGATTAGGCCAGAGGTTTCTGTTGAACTTCATTAAACACTAACTTACTTGCTTGTGCATAATGTCCAGTGTGAACAACTAGTAGTTCAAATGGCATGATCCCTCCTCAGGAGTTTTTGGAAACTTTTGCATGGCAGATTGTTGATACTGACCGATATGCCTAATTGGTACTTCGCAGTTTTAAAACAGTATTATTTTTTAAAATAAAAAAAGTTAACAAGAGTATTATTTTTCCGGAATTGCTCAGTATGTCACAGTGTGTATGTGTATGTATATGTAAGTCTATATAAAATGTATGCGTCAGTTTTGCAAAAATACCCAAGAGGTTATTAGAGTAAGTGCAAAGGAAGCAGCTTAAGGTTTTAAAGCTAGGGTTGAAAGAGTGGTGCTAAATGTTATTTTGTCTAGCTTGCATCTTTTGCAAAAATAGTTAAAATCTTATACCAGGTGCTTTAAAATAGCCATTAAAAAACGGCTGTTTTTTTAACCAAATAAATATTGCCATGCATTGTTTTAAACCTGAATATTTCAGCATTGGTAGTTGAACATAAAAATGAGTAGAAACAAAATTAAAGTAGCTTTACTTTCTTCCTGGTAAGAAATGCAATGCATAACAAGATACTGTAATGTCAAAAAGTGATTGAAGAATCTTATTTTGAAGAGTCACTGCCTTTCAACCTATAATTCTTACTACTGTAAAGCTGTTGTGCATATGTTTTTTCTTTGTACAAAACTTACTAATGCAAAGTGTAAATTGTATTTTCTAAATTAGGCTTGTATTGCAAGGAATTGCTATCCTTCCCCTCTGAATTATTATAATTTCCCTAAGTCATGTTGTACATCAGTGAATGAAGTGATCTGTCATGGAATTCCTGACAGGAGGCCATTGCAGGAGGGAGATATTGTTAATGGTAAGTGCTATGAAAATTAACCTTCCGTATTTCTACCTTCTATCCAGCTAAACCATGCAGTAAGGTGAGGTTTCACTATCAGGCAACAGATTGCAATAGTTCCTTAAAAGAGGCCTTTGTTCTCATTTACCAATTTACCTATTCTCTTTACATATTCAAATTAATGAGTTTATTTAATAAAACAATTTCAAAAGTTTGGTCCACTTTAAAAGCCTTAGAATTCTTCTACCCTGGTCTGTGCATTAGTATAGGGCCTAAGTATTCCACTTGCAGGTTAGGTTCCGTTTGTTCCAGGCTGTATAAATAGTGAATAAAATGTATATTGAATTATTCAGCTGGATTAGTTCTGTGTGAATTCTTAATCAGATGGCTCTACATCCTTAAGATTTTGCTACGGACATGACGATTATGATGACTGTAAAGGATCCTAATGGTGAGGCATTGTATAGGTGCATATTAAAAAACATACCCCCTTTTTTGGGCATCTCGCAGCCTAACAGTACCAGCTGCTTTTTGTTCACAGTACTCAAGCTACTTCCGCCTTCTTGGACGGTGGGGAATACTTTTATAAATTACTTGTCTGTTTTTTTGTTTTCTCACTCATTTCTTCTTGGGTTGGCAGTAACCAAGTAAATTAACCACATTTGTTTTGTACAAACATTTGCACCTTTGTTTATTGCGTTGATTTGCTTTTTTCTTATCTGTAAATAAATACCCAGCGTATCCTAAGGTTTGGCCTACCTCTAGAGGAAAGTTGGAATCCTTTTAGATTTTCAGATATTTGATGTATTTTAATGTGCAATAATAGCTACTAAGTATACAGCTCAGTGCTGTGGGTGGGTACCAGGCTTTTCAGAACAAGCCTCATGATTGCTGCTAGGTCAGGTTTGGTCTGGCCGTAGCGTACATGTAACCATTTAGCCAAAGCTACTTTACCTTTTTTCAGTTTCAAAGGTGATGCCTTTGCACAACTCGCTATTGTTACCAGCTTTTCTGGCATTGATGGAGTCCAAACTAAGAAGCCCAGTTAAGCTTACTAGGTTGTCTTCATCTACACTGTACCTTACCTCTCCACTATTTACATGCCAAGGCCGTACCTCAGCACTAGAAAATACCCTTTCGTAAGAGGGTTTAGTCATACCTTTGTTCACATCCCTGCCCTGACTGCACTTGCCCAAGCCTTAAGCCTTCTGCTTTGTTTTGATGAGGAATAACTAGTTTACTCTTTTGTAGCTGTGTAGGTCTTGTTACAAAAAGGTCCATATTTTGTGGATTGAATGTTCATTCTCCATGGGCTCAAAAAGTTTCCAAGTCTTGCAGGCTTCCTTTTGGTAAGGTAGTGGCTCAAAAGCCTCTTTAAAAGGAAGAACAAAACATGGTACAAAGGAGAAGACAGAAAAAGTGCTTTGGAGGGAATGTGCCCATTTTTCTCTTTATTTAAAAATTTTTAGCCTGCTGGAAGCAGAAGGTGACCAAGTCAGAGTCCAAAACCGGTTTTTAGAATCACAGGAAAAAACGTCATCCAGAAGGTGCTGGCAGGTGATGTCTAGTCCAAACCCCTGCTCTGAGCAGGGCATGATAACATTTTGTTATCATACTGTTCCTTGTGAACAGATTCTTAAACAAAGCTGATATCTCTGCAAAGTGAGATGTTCTGGCCGAATCTGGCAGTGTCAAGAGAAAATCTTGTAAACGTGTCCTATAGAGATAGCCTCTTTGCAGCAAGTAGTCTGGACGCAGCTAAAGGGCTCTGATACACAGTTCACAAGAAACTTACTTGAATAAGTTACCAGGGTGCTTGTTTCTGTACAGTTCTGTTGTTACGTTACTGGATATGTACACTGGTCAGAGTGTTCCAGTAGCCCCATGCAATCATGTAGTGAGTATAGTGTAACCCTGCACACGCATCCACAACAGGCAGTATTGGTTTTGTGCGGTCTTAATTTAATTCTTAAACGTTTGCCAGCAGTACAGGTTTACTGTTGACACCAATGGTTTTTTCCCTGCATTTTCCTATCAAGATTGTACTGGTCTCTCTAAACAGCTCATATACCATATTCCTAAAGTACAGTTTCTGTTATGGCTATTTACCTGTGAGTGGTTCTGTGTGTATATTTCTTCACGAATACCAGTTCAGTAACTACTCTAGTGGTTTTGGTACTCTAGCAGCTATTAGACCTACCAGACTACTGACAGTCTGTTAAACACAAAAGTACCCATTTTACCACAGGAAGTGAACTTGATATTTGCATGTGTTTGCTATATATCATGACTATATGATGGCAGGTTTTAATTTTCTACTTGTCTGCTATGAGAGACAGGATACTAGAATAGATGACAGCTATGTCTAAACTGGTGGGCCTGTTCCCATGTTTTGTAAAAGGACTGTTTGCAATAAGCATCTTGTATAGATGTTCTTAATCCAAAAAATCATATCTTTATTTGAAATGAGTTAAACTAAAAAAAATTTTATTTTTTTCTCATTAAAACTGCTTATGCTGCTATTTTTCAATAATGAGTTGTATCACTTTTAGTTTACAATCAACTTTACACACAAAGCAAACAAGTTAGAGTTTTGCTGCAACATAATTCTAATCTCTTATTATATGTTTTTCTAAACCTTGGTTGTTTAAGCATGCCCTTCTCGTTCTTGCTGTTTGCCTGATACTGAATGTTTGAATTCTTTAATTTGAAAGAAAAAAGAAAAAGTTTTAAGTCATTTGGTGTATTTTTCTTAGTCAGGAATACTATTGGAAAGTTGCTGTGTATTTAACGTACAAGAAGTTTTACCTTTTTGGCTGGAAGCAATGCGTTTTGGCATTACTTTTTTTGCAAAGGTGTGACATTCTAAACAAGCATAAAAATTACTGAAGTTAAAATATGGGTTAAAACATGATTACATACCTTCTTAAATTTAATTTCCTCCTATTAGTTCTGGAATTGATTCTAAGAGAATATTTTAAGCAGGTAAATCACCACGGAGCAAAGAGCTTTTCTTTCCTGTTTTTTACATTTACCTAGAAAACCAATCATAAGCTTGCTGTGTCTGTGTTGCATTGGTGTGGGATTTTTTCTCGTCCCTTTTTTTTCCCTCCATTAAATGAAACCGTTGACCAGTGAAGTATTATCTTATTAATTAATTCTATAGAATCTACAGGATAAGCATGAGAGAATTGATTCTGCTGGAAAAGTTTACATATGGAATTCTTCCAAAGTAATCTTATAACTTCACAATTACAGTACTATGTTTTTACATGTATTTGTTGTCCTTTCACAAATCAAGACACAAGAAGTGAGAAATACAGTGCTAATATTACAATGTGTGTGGTATTTTTTGCAGTGGATATTACTGTCTATCGTAATGGCTACCATGGAGATCTGAACGAGACGTTTTATGTTGGAGAAGTTGATGAGGGTGCAAGGAGGCTTGTCCAAACAACTTACGAGTGCCTAATGCAAGCCATCGATGCAGGTAAATGTTTTGGCTAGGGCCTGAATTGTTATGGTTTTGGCTCTCAAACATGAGTATTCATATTTGATATTACCCAAGAGTGACTTCTACCATAGAACACAGAAGTGTTAGTGTGTGTCACCAGCAGATGATGTATATTGTGTAATACAGTGATTCTTCAAATGGCACAGTTCTGTGGGTGGTGGTTGCAACTTTTATTTGAAATGTGGGTTGACAAGGAGAACGTAATTGATGCTGGGCTGATCCATGTATGATGATATTTACATGGAAACAGCCTTTTCAGACTACTAGTTAGGTGAATCCTTGATCTAAGTAGTTTAGAGAACGTGAAGAGCAAAGTGTGTTTTGGAAAACCAAAGTATGGCTCCCTACTTTTATAATTTGTATGGATTTACACGGTGAACTGATCAGGTAAAATGCTGTTTGACCACTTAAACATATCTCTTTACCCCTGCCAAACCTGATGGTTATTTCATAAAGCTAATAACGAGCTCTTGATTTTCAACTGTGGGAGTGTGCCAGAGAAGACAGATCCATATTCTTCAGTACCCACAGAACTTTAATTATGTTGCTTAAGTATAACTCAGGACAGATTCATTGAGACCTAAAATGAGATAGAAAGGTAGGTAAAGAATGTCATGTTCAGCTTCACTTACAAAGGAATGTACTAAGTTCTCTTAGACAAACAGAGAAAACAGAACAAAAATCTTCCAAGTCCCTGGAAATATTTGTATTGTCTGTATCTTTTATACCATGCAGCTTCTTAAAAACCCCGATAAAATTTACTCACTTAATAGCCTCTAAAGATTGAAGTTTAAGGTGCTATATATGAAGCCTTTAAACTTGCATTTAATCAAAACTAAATGAAAAAAAATTATGATGAACTTACTTTGGTTAATACTTTGGAGATAGCTAACCAAGCTGAAAAAAAAAACAAAAATCCATATGAACGATGTTTTGCTTAACTGTTGTGTGATCAAGAAAATACTGCAGAGTTGAGCTGTGAAGAATATAGAATACCTATTTATGTGGGATTACTATTCTGAAATGACCACTTTGATTTTCAGAGCTAAATCAGAATAATATTTATCTTTGCTCCTGTACTTTATAGCAAATGTTACATGTGTTGTCACTTACCTTTTGTATCCTGGCTTTGGTGTATAAACTATGACTGAAATTCACCTTTTATGAGAGATTTAAATTCTCAGTGTAAGTTTTCTTTACCAACTTTTTAGATGCTGTAACAGGTTTTAATGGGGTTTAGACATTATCTGCTAGTAGGAATTCTGGCAGCAAGTGTCACAGCTGTTAAAAAGGGTCACCTCTCCCCTGTTTAAATCATTTTAATTTCTTGGCGTTGGACCAGCAGAGCTCTAACTAAGAGAGACATATGAGAGAGAGAAGCAGAGGGCTCCTTCCTGCATTGAGAGGAGTTGCTTGGTATTGTCAGGCCCAAAGGATATGGTATTACTTCACAACTATTTAGCACAAACCCAACAGATTAACTTTTTCCTTTCCTCCCCACCATGTCTTTTTT
>VYZM01014165.1:199206-213325 GCA_013398915.1 Dromas ardeola
TTCAGTTTTGGTCTATAAAATAAAAGTTGCAGCTGCTTTTAACAGAAATAACATTTATTTTTGTGATCCAAAACCAGCATAGCATTCTCAATTATATCCAGGTTTGCTTGCGCTACTGCAAGCCCTACTGGTTGATGCATGCAACCAGTTAAAATCACCCTTAAACCTGCGCCTGTGCCACTTGAGTACCTCTTTGTCATTGCACCAATACAACCAAATTAACACTGCACGTTTTTAATATAGGTAATCTACGATGCTATGCATTTCTGCCTATAAATTGAAATCACAGCATGAAAACCGTTTATACTGAGTTCATACTACTACAGTACTTTTAAACAGGTGAAAGACTTAGTCAGCATCTACAGCAGTTCTTTCAACATGAGGTAGCACAAAACTTACTTAATAAAAATGTTGCGAAAGGCTATTTTTTCACCTGTCTAGCTGTAACTTTGCTTGAACATGACATATTAGACTGGTGCTGACTGGGTTTGGGAAATGATCTATTTTTGATTCTTACAGAAGTTGCTATCCACTTAAATAAATAAAAAACCCAAACAAAAACCCCCACTGACTTAAATCTACTTTCTTATGTAATTTTTAGAAATTGTATGCACTTTTGCTAAAAACACAATCCTGCAATTAGTTCTGAAACAATCTCTTAAAGTATTTCTCCTTTATTATCATATAAGAGAGTGTGGAAACTCATCATGCTGTTTCTAACAATTTACATGAATATTTAGGGAGAGAAGATTTGATAGCTACTGTTGAATAAAAGTAACAGCATGAGGAGAGGGGACAAGCTGCGTCTTTTACATGACAGCCAGCAGACTACATGCCCATTCACGTGCAGTCATTTGGTGGAAACATTTTGTCCACTGAAGTCCTTAACGGTTGCCAAGATGGTACAGTTCAATACAGTATCTTGATCACCAAGAATGGGGTACAAGCTCTTTGAGTCCCTTTGTTAGCTGAGCAACTTGAAAGAGACCACTTCAAACATGCTCCATTCAATCCACTGCTTTGCAGGACAAAGTAGTCTGAAAACCCTGCTAAGTCACGGCTAGGGTGTCAATTCTTCAGGCTGGGAAGAAGCTGTAAGTCTTTGACCTGAGCGGTCTGGTATCACTAAATGTCTTCATTTTTGACTTACCCTGGTACTATGAGACTAGCTTTCCACAAACACTCCAACATGTGGATTCTTTAAAGTAATGATGTAATGCAGGCAACATAATTGTACTGTCTTGATCTAGTCTGTGCAGTCTAGAGGAACAACTGTTACAGTATAAATACTTTAAATCTGTTAAGATCCAGTTGGGGGTAGTTTTGCTAAGATGTTGCGCTAATATTCTATGGATACCATCTTGTAGTTATAGAATACTCTCGCTGGAACGGCTTGACAGCAAGTTCTACTGGAATTCTCTAGTGTTCAGCCAGTGTTTCTGGAGCTACAAGGTACTTCACTGCTGTGTTGGAGGGCTCACGTTCTTGGTACAAATTAACTTTTTATTTCTTCTGGATGCTCAAAATTGAATTCTTACGACATTCACAGAAGTTAACTTTGTTGTTTACTCTGTCTGAAATGAAGTTAGAAATGCAGCTACCACAGCTGTTTTCAGAATGCTCTAGGGATACCTTTCCAATGACAAATGGAAAAGATGTGATTGTCCCAGTTGTACAGCAGTGTCTTGGGGAAAGGTAGTTGTTAGTGGTGAGAGGGAATTTCTTCTAATAAAATTACTGTTTGCATTCAGCCTTCTAACAGCTGTTTTGACCAGGCTCACTTAAAACGTGAAACGTCTGTCTTAATCAATGTCCTCGGTTCACTGAAAAGCACATGCTCGTTATGTATATAACTTTTCTTTAACTGGGTGGCCTTTCTGCCTCTGCTTTGGAGCCTGTTTTCTGCCGTTCCTCTGTGTTTTTCTGGACCTGTGGCACTGCTTCCAGCTTTCAATTCAAAGAAATTTTATCCAGGCAGATCACTTCAGTTATACTTAAGAAAAAATCCCGCAACTGCAAAATTGAGATTTAGCCCCTCCCCTTCCAACAAACCAACCAACCCCACAAAACCCTGACACCTTCATCACACAATGCTCTTTGTTGTTCCCCTGCACCCCTCAAGCAGACTGCTGCTCTAATAGTAATGTTCCCTGCTTCAGTGGCATGATCCTGTTTCTGACTAAGTAAAAGGTAACAATCCCACCCTGTTCCGTTTTTGCAGTGTTGGCTGCAAAGGCTGCTTCAATTGCCAGTAAGTTTAAGGAAACAGCAAAACAGTGCTACTGAAGTGTTGAAGGACTCCACTAGGGCAAGTGACTGCAGTAGTCTACGCTATCATCTTTACAACAGGCCCGCCTGCAGCTACTATAGTGAGCCAAATAGGAAGTAAGGCAGAATATCGACTTCCCAAGTGAACACGGGTACACCTGGACGCTTAGGTCATACATCCAGCCACACTCCGCTCTACAGTTGGCTTCAAGGTAGAGCTGGATGGTACAGATGGTACAGCCTTTGTAGTCCTAGAATAGCCTCAAGAAGCTTGACAGCTGTTGGAGTTCTTGCCCCTCTTTCAGTACAGTTACAGCACATCAATGCTGCTTCTCAACTCAGCTATGCTGAGCAAACTGCCTAGTGTAACGAATCCCACATCATTTACTACAGACCCTGAAGAACACTTTTCCTCTGTCATGTATACACATGCTGTAAAATCACTAGAGGAAAACAGTAAGACACAGCAATCATAGTCATAGTCTTAATGCTCAATAATTAATAATGCTCAATAAAAATACAACACCGTGTTTAGAAATACGCTTTTATTAAGTAGATTGAGTTAGGCACTATTGAATTTGAAGAACAAGTACAGAAATAGACGTTCCACAACCAGTGCTAATTATATAACACTATCCCGTGGTTACTGAATTTTTGGTTTTTTAATATTCAGAATGCTCACCCTAAAATACATCACCTTGCTAGTCCCAGTGAGTTTTCATTTGCTTGATTCTACCCTCTATCAGAAATTCCATTATAAAGTGATCGTGTTGGTGGCCAACTGGAAGGTCCACATTTGGCTCTACAGCTTTAGGACAGCTCGAATGCTTAAAATGGAAAAGAAAAAGAAAGAGTTACTTGTAAGTCCATTTTCTGCCCTTCTCTCCCCTCCCTTTCATTGCTGAGGCATACTGCAACTTAACTTCTGTTTCACTGAAGTTATGCTTATGCCTATAATATTTGTTAAAAATCCTGGTTAAAATGGGTTAGTAATGCTTGTTATCTTTGGTTTTTTTAGTCTCTCCTCCAATAAGATATACTCAAAATGGAAGCTTTTTCAAACTATGTGAGTCTCAGTTTTCAGTAGGTAGCCAAGAATACTGATCAGGAACATTAATGTTCAGAGGCATTCCCCCTTTTGGCTCCTTGGAGAATTTTAAGTAACTTTCATTATTAGCTTCATAGGACACACTCATGTAGGAATAAAGCACTGAAATGATACAGAACTTTGGAAAAGTGGATCAACTGCTGAGTGAAATTTGCAGATGCAGCGTTTCCAATTGTAAAAAGTACAAATGCAGTCACTGTTAACTGACTTATCCAAGACAGGAATACATACGAGATAAGGCAGATAAAGTTATTACTGTTGAGAAAGTTATATACAATACATCAATATAGACTGAGATCAAATACAAACACCATGCTGGTTTCTTGAGATAATGCTGGTAACTATTTATCCATCTGCAGATGAACCTAAATATGGATAAACAGCTTCCTGCATTAGTGGAAATATGCAGGAAAAGATTTCATTTTTTACTAGAACAGCTCTCCAATTTTTCTTCTTGTCCACCTGCTGATTCTACCCTTCATTCAAAACACATTCTTAAGAAGTACATGACCTAGACTGCTAATAAGCTGGTTTCTGCTCTTAGAGGCACTGGTAGCTATCTCATTAAGTCTCTGAATTTCCAACAAATTACAGAGCATCTCATTAAAACTCTAATTTGAAAGAGATCTGTTCTTGAAAAGGCACAGCAGGACAAGCTTTAACACACCTCAGGCTAAAACCAAGTCTAATCCTTTCTGCATTAGATTTTAACCTGCAGATAAAAGTTCTGCACCACAGTATCCCCATGCTGGTCCCCATTTTCCCCTCAAGCACATCCGTGCTCGTATCTGTGCAGGGCATTACAAGGATCACCCAATATATCCTCTGGTAAGAATACCCTACTTTGCACTGCGTTTGCAAGTTGATCACTACTTGCAAAGACTACTGCTATAAGGGCAGCAAGGCTCATCACACATCGAGCAGGGTTTTCACCAGCAAGTAGGGTCACTTCAATATGCATTGGAATTGGGCCTCACTAGGAAGTTTAATATAGCTATGGCCTAAGTCTGCAGTGTGAACCGTCCAAACTGCCATTTATCTTAGTGAAGACTGAAACTGCTCTATGTTAAGAAGTACAAACCCATCATATGAATGTTCTAACCCACTTCAAACTAGAGAAAAAAATAGATTTGAAATGTAGCATATCAAAAAAATCATTCCAAATGATTGACTGTGCTGGTAATCTATCCTAAATAGTCTGAAAATATACTGGAATCTATTATTTAATTAAAATAGACGAAGAGCTTAATGACTTGTAAAAACGTATTAAAGTGAACGCTCCTTCAGTCTCTTTACATTTCTTTTTCTAAGAGGAAGAATGTTTCAGCAATGTTGGAAGCCTAAAACTGACTTGTCCCTTTACATACTTCTGTAATTTACCTGATACATTGCCGCTGGCTTTTTACTCTTTGACTGTGTTTTGGCACATGCCTAGAAGCTTGGGGAAAGTGTATCTGTTTATCTCAGAACGAATGTGCATGGTATCTGTCAGCCTTTATCCTCCCTGTTTAAAACATGACAGTGGGCAGGGAACCCATATTTTGACAGTGTCTCCTCAAGAATTGTCTTCTACACCTTTCAATTTTATGAACGTTACCTCTTTCCTGTATGCATCAGCTCAAAAGCCTCATTAATTTTGTCAAAAGGCAGGGTGTGAGTCACAAATTCATCAACCTTGATCTTTTTGGACATGTACTCAGTCACCAGTTTCGGTACACTGTCTACACTCTTCCAGCCTGAAAGACAGAAAGCATGAATTTGTTTTTCCCCTTTCCACCTGCTGCGGAAAACAGAGAGAAAGAAAAAAATACAACCCTTACACGGGCACTTGGGTGTAAATATGAAAAGGAACTGAGATCAGTGACACATTTGTCCCTCCTGCTCTAGGCAGGCGGTGAGTAAGGAATGCAAGAGGACAGCTAGGTCTGGCAAGAGCACACATCATCCAAACACCTGAGTTTTGTATCCTTTCACTAGGTATTTCACCATTCAACGTAACAGCAGCCCTCACCTAGGAAAGCACGCAGCAGGCACCTCTATCAGACCCTCTATGTATCTTTATAACCCAATTAAATTTTGTATTACTTGCAAAAAGGGCACTGTAATAATAACATCAAGTTTGGATACTTCCATGAACTTCAGCAATTACCGAATCCCCAAGTTACCGGTAGCTGTAAAAGTCTCGACATGTTTTTGGTTTGACAGAAGAAAATGTGTATCAAGCACTTGTTGCTTTTTATTTTAAAGCTCTTTATAGCACATTCCCACATTAGCCCCACAATTTGCTTGGTGATTAAGCAACACAAACGTGTTTATGTGAATTCCGATCTCCCCGAAGACTAGGTCATTTCACTGGACCAAACGGAACCAAACCTTCACTTGCTGATAAAGCAATCCCTCTATACCACTCCTTTGGTACTGAATCGCGCATATAGTTATATTCTCTCTTCAAAATATGTGAGATATCATACCATTGTGTTTATTTGTAGCCTGTCTGTAGGAATATCAAATTTTAAAAGTCTTTATCTTAAAAGTCAGCACAGCATTTATGAACAGCCTGTCGGTAGTATGCTTCTTGCACAAGCAAAAGCAAGGCAGTGTGTTCTTCCCACCTTTAACCCATAGTAAATTATTTTTAACCCCATACCAAAAGAGAGTTACCTCCAAACGCGGTCCCTTTCCATGTCCGCCCAGTTACTAGCTGGAATGGCCGTGTGGAGATCTCCTGACCAGCGGCAGCTACTCCAACTATCACACTGACTCCCCAGCCTTTGTGGCAGGCTTCCAAGGCAGCCCTCTTCACAGACGGATAGGACAAAGCAGAGCGTTTATTGCTAATGTTTGTGCTGCCGAGACTGGCACAGGTTGCACTTGCTTTCCCCCGGTTAATGAATCACCATATTAGTATTTAAGGAACAATAAATACACTGGAAAGTACAATAAATTTCCCATTGGTTCAGACTCCTTATACTATTAAAGATTCACGGCTCTTTTTATATCCCGTCTGACTTCCAGAGAAGTCACTCTGAAGCACCAGTGGGATTTGGTATAAGCTGTAATCAGAGTCAGTGTAGACCGTGTTACTGACAGTTGGGAATGCTGTTGTAATTCCTGGAAACCTAGCCTTACATTGAGTCATACAAGGCTAAATTCATTATTTGAGGAATTAGGGAAATACTGAGTGGTCCCTGAGGTTTTACTGTTAATTGTAGAATATGTTTTATGTGGGGTTTGTTAATTTTTCAACTGTCAACATATGAAAACTCACGATTTCAAAGAACTCTCATTAAGGAAAAAAGTTTGTACATTTTAAGTGCCATTTTCAACCTAAGAAGTAGCATCTGCTTTCATTACACAATTAGGATTGGATATAAATTGGCCTTTTTAGTCACAGCAGTTATCATTAGTATTTACAAATAAATAAATTAGTATGGCACATTTTCTGTAACAAGAAAGCAGCTCATTTTGCTATTTAGCTAAACAACTAAGTTGCAGCTAGCTATCCCCTCCCTCTACGCGCTACTGTTACGCAAACACTCACCATGACTCCAACGTTACCAATGCACTCAAATGAGTAGTCTACACCACCATCGGTCATCTCAACCAGCACCTCCTGTATGGGCTTCTTGAAGTCTTGAGGGCTAATGCACTCAGTAGCTCCAAACTCTTTGGCTTTGGCATACTTATCCTTGTTAAGGTCGATGCCAATGATCCGGGATGCTCCTGCTATTTTACAGCCCATAATAACTGCCAGCCCAACTCCTCCTAAACCAAAGACAGCACACGTAGAGCCACGTTCCACCTAGGAATAAGACAAGAGCCATGAACAACACTGAGAAAATCCATCCTTCCACATGAGTGGGAAACAGAGTTTAAGAAGTCTGTAATGAAGGTAACATGGAAACAAATAGATACGGCTGTGAGACTTTATCACTTAGACAGGGGAAACTATACAGAAATTTCATCCAAAAGCTCTCTAGGTACTACGCTTTTCTTTTTGCCCAAAGACTTGACTCCCATAACCTGCCCTAGACTCATACACACTCACTATCGGCTCTGTCCCACGCTGAGCTTCAAATTATCATAACGACTCGCAGCAAGACGAAGATGAATTGGAGAAGTAATTTATATATAGCTGGTATCAAAAGGGATGCAGAATCTTCCACCTACATTTCCTCTAAAGGGCATCAGGTTCTTCTAACCTGATCTGGCCTTTGTTAGAAATTCTTAGCTGAACTTCATCAGTTGAAGAGGATGAAGAAACAGAAATTTGGTACATCACGTTTACAGTCCTAATCTAGTCCCTGAGCTGTCTGTGTACTTTGGCTCAGATATAGTTACAGACAAAAGCCAGAGGCAACCACAGCCTTTACCTTAGCAGTGTTAACAGCAGCCCCATAGCCAGTGGAGATGCCACAACCCAGCAGGCACACTTTATCAAGAGGTGCTGCAGCATCTATCTTGGCTACTGAGATATCAGCCACCACAGTATATTCGGAGAAGGTGCTAGTCCCCATGAAGTGGTAAATCTGCTTTCCTTTGCAGGTGAATCTGCTGGTGCCATCAGGCATGACTCCTTTCCCTTGAGTAATTCTGAAGGCAGAGACAAGAAAGTACAGTCAGAGTCTTAAGCAATATTTGTTAAGTAGCACAGAGATGCAGTTGCATACTTGCAGCGTTATGTTTTAATCATTCCAATAAACCCAGAAGTTGATAGAAATTGGATGCTAAACTCCTAAAACTTCATGCTGTTAATTCCTCCAAGGAAGCACTGAAAGAAATAGTTTATCAACACGCGGACCTTGTTAGCTACCAATGCTAACTGCTTGTGCCATACTACCACACCCCCGTCCTCACCTCCATCAGTGAGCTTCCCTTGAATAGCACCTGGCAATTATGTCACTGGGGTTTTTTTGTTTGAGTTTGGGAGTCTTTCAGAATGGGAGCTGGAAAATCAGCCGAGAAGCAGGTGTTACGGGAAAAAAGTTTTCTGTGTAATTCTGTACCACTTGACAGCTTTGGTTTTGACTCCCAAGAGCTAAATCCTCTGAAGTGCTTCCCTTAAGTATGGATTAAATATGGAGTCAGAGCATGTATGTTTTGAAAGCTGGGGACACAAGCTAGCAGTTTACACCTTCACATACATGAAGGCCGAGAAACAGATTTATTTAAGGGCAAAAAAAGAAAAGAAATTTTAAGGAAGAATGGAAAATAGCACATAACTGACTCCCTAAAACACATGCTTTATCAGTCATTAAATGATGCATCAAGAGATTTATTCTTCAAAGATAACTCCTATCAATTACTTTTGGTAACTAGAACGGGTATACATTGAACAAATACCATACTATGCGTCAAAATAAAAAGCGTACAGACCTTATCTTCTGGCACAGATTTGTTTTAGGATTCTTACAGAACTTGCACTCTCCACACTGGGGGATGTATAGAGGGATAACAGTGTCACCTAAAAAAAAATAAAGAATATTCTGTGGCTAGTTATCAAGTCAAGCAAGGTGTCAGCAAAAACCTGAAGTTCCTCAATTTTCGTGGCTTTTATGTGAGCTTGTGTTCCCTTAAAACCTTCTTTGTGTATTAAAAATTGTTTACAGTACAGAGTAGCATTGTTTATAGAGGGTGCTAGGTAAAACACTTTTCTCACATCTGAGCAGACAGCCTATCAGAAGTACATAATTCCAGAACAAACAGGAATGTTATTGTAAAACAAAACAACCCCAAATCAACACTATACAACATGATTAAACGTTTTTAAGCCCTTTAATTAAACCAACAGGTAACAACTATCATTTGGAAAAAACCCAACAGTCTTCTAACTATATTGATCCAATTTCAAGTAAGAAATTGGTACGCTGGGCTCTTTCAAGCATTAAACCAAGAGCACATTGATGTGTTGTATCTCAGAGACAGGAGAAATCTACGCAGGCATACACCCCAGAGTAAGACATAATATTAACCCCTGCAATGTAGCATTTCAGGGGCCCAATTTAACAGTTGACCTTGTAGTAAATAACACTGTTAAGGAAGGAAGAAAGATATTTTCTTACCCGGCTTTACTTTTGTTACTCCTTCCCCAACACTCTCTACAATTCCTGCTCCTTCGTGACCCAAGATCACAGGGAAACATCCTTCGGGATCAGCACCACTCAGAGTATAGGCATCAGTGTGACAGACAGCAGTGGCAACTATCTGTGAAGAAATATATAATCTGAGGCACCCTGAAGAACAGAATAGTAGCAGAGATCTAAGTATTTCCCTTTGGTTGGAATTTCAGAACAATTGCTGGGACAAATCTGCCAATCCTGGCAGCGTTTGTGATGTGGCCAACACACTTTCACTCCTGGCAAGGCACAGAAGTGCCAAGACAACGCACTTTTTCTTACTTTTAAAAAGTAAAGTCGTGATAGTACATCTTTTCTCATTTCCATCAACTAAATTCTGATGTTGAAACAGGTAGAAGATGACATCTGGTTTCCTAAAGCTAGAAATCAGTACTCCAAGTCATGTCAAAGTAGGTTGGCTTCTCAGATTTGAAGTTAGTTAGTCTCTCAAAGGTAAAATGACCAGAGGGACCACACAGAACTCTCAGTATTGCATAAATCCAGTTTAAGTCTTAAGCACCATGCAGAGGCCCTTTCCACAGAGATAAATTTCACCTTAATGTATACTTTTTGGCAGATACTGGCTACTGGAAAGTCCTGACCAAATGAGAAACTTGGGTATGGGGAACCCAAGAGAGAAATCACAGCTCGGCAGCCAGTAAATTACGGCCTGACTGAAGTAAAATCCGGCATGTTACACAGCTGCAACAGGTCACAAACTGCTGCCCTTCAAACAAGATCAAAGGTGTTCCTAGTTCAGATATTTTCTAGGAGCTTAGCCTGTAACAGCTGGAATTGATCCCCAAGACCAGCCATGATCTTTAGACCAGACCGTGAAGTGAGACCACTAGAAATTAAAAGCGTTTTTCATAAACAGAAGATCTAAATACCATAATTTTTCTTCTTTGTAAAGCCAGCTGAGATACTAATGAACTAATGCTATCCACTCAACATTTCCTCTGTTGGTAAACAAACTGTTCAGCTTTAATAATTAGTCTCCCAAAATACAATGCATACAGCTAATGATTGATTTAATTACCTTGATACGAACTTCATGAGCTTTTGGTGGAGCAACCTCCACCTCCTCAAGAGAGAGAGGTTTACCTGCCTCCCAGGCAACAGCAGCCTTGCACTTAATAACCTAAAAGACAACAACAAAAAAAGAGGACATCTGTTGTATGGTCCATTTAAAATAATTCTTGTTCAGCCAAGTGAGAAAATGAGAGAAACACTACTGGCTTTTGGAAAGAATCCCAGATCTGAAATTCATAATTTCAACACAAAAGCTTAATTGCCCTACATTTGCTTTCAGGAAGCTAAATAATAATGAATGAACCGAGATCTGAAATTTGGATGTCATTCTCTTACTGAGAAAAAAATATAATAAAACCAGCAGTGCACAGGAGATACTCAAATACTGCAGTGAAATGAGCAATAGGAATGGAAAGATTGCATAATAAAATTGATGCTTTAAAACAAGAGACTGGCATTCATTTGAGATGTATTCTTTGAGCACAGAGGGTTTGAAGTTAAAAAAATTCAGAAGGCAAACTGGAGGTCACGTAATGGTCCAAGACCCCCATCAAGAGTGAATTACTTGTCCCTTATCAGGACGGCTTCTGAGAAAGATTTTGACAAGGAGATGCATGTGCATGCAGCTGACATGCAAAGCCCTCCAGTGATGCACAGGGACCAGAGAGATTTTGCTATATGGTTATTGTCAGTGAGTTATTGTGCAGTAACACCTCTGCAGAGCCTGTGTGGATTATTGTTAGCAATTCTTCATTCACCGCTTTCAGTGCTGTGACAAATCCTGCTCTGCAACCACACCTATACACCCCAGGAAACTTGTCAAGCCAAATGGTGCAAAGCCTGGATGAAAGCGCGGGATTTGTGGATCTGTAACGCCCATCCTATCAGCAGGTACATATGCGCAACTGACCGAGGAAATCAGCGGGCATTACAGACACACAACCCAGAGCGGCTTCAGATGCTGCAGGGGTAAGCAGCCGGAGCACCCTTAGATGTCAGTTTTACAAAGCACGACTCCGGGTCCGTCCTTCAGGATAAACCGGGCAGGGTATCAAATAATCTGAATTTTGCTTTCTGACAGCCACAACATCTTTCAGCAAATACAATACGCAATAGCTTGCTGCAGGACACGCAGACAAGTTGTGAAATCAAATTCAAGACCTTATCTACATAGAGCCTGACGAGGAATGCTGCTGCAGGCTAGGCTGCTTTGGAACTGATCCCTTTGCAGTCTGCTCCAGAATAGCGTCCATGTATCTTGGAATAATTCAGTTATACCAGCAGACTTGCTCTGATTTTCTTCCATGCAAACAAGGTCTAAGCCATTGCTACGACAGTTGGAAATATGAAGCATTTCATAGCATGCACTATAAACTGATACAAGAAAATGACATTTTGTGCATTCAAACTAGCTGTGGTGTTCCCATGGAATCACTGGAAGGGGATTAATGCAAATTGCCACGACCAGACATACAGCCTTCCAGCCTTCTTGAAATTTCACTGCCTGGAAGAAACAACAGCGCCAAGACCACTTGTTGAGCTTGCCAGGTCTGATTCATCACCTGTGTGTGCAGGAGAAAATAATCGGTAGTTTATGACTTTCTGTAGTATTTCTGTTGTACAATAAACAGTATCGAACTTTGCCAGAACCAGTTAATACCCTCGCTGTACCTGTAAGGGCAGAACTGCAGATGTTGACCTTGGCTTAAACTTGCTAAAATAAATACTGCCAACCCTCACAGCCCTCAAGCTTTCTAACAGAAAATAGGTACTCATTCCTACCGCCTGCAGGGGCCCAGATTGGACAGAAACACCCTTAACCTAGAACCGTGAATTCCCCTTGCCCTGCTTTTTACGATCATAGCAAATATTATAAAAATGCACCAAATGTGACATAGTAACTAACTCTGGAGTCACAGTATGGCCATTCGGTCATAATCTCTAAATGGACCAAAGATTTTGCCAGAAAATCTAAATTCAAGGCACAAAGTGCAAGAGGAGCCATCATTCAGTAAATCATTTACTGGTTTTCAATCCATCCCTTATCCTCCCCTCATGAAGTTCTTGCACAGGAGACTGTGCGTTCCTAAAATCTGAATTTCCACAAACTTAGTTAAGCACAGGATTAAAGAGAAGAGCAAAGAAAAGACTCCTTACAGGATAAATTCTGATCTTCCTAAAACTAACATTACACATCTGGCAGCATATTCTGAAATAACGACTTCTGATTCAGAAACTTCCAAAGAAGCTGGTTTTTGAAACTGCAGCCAGGTCATACAGCCATAAAGGCCTCTGGACTATTCAGAGTGGATATCAGAAAGGCCCCATCGTCTGACCTTTCGATACTCAAAGCTTTCTGCTGTTGCTTTGCTGAAAATCTTGAAGCCAACAACTGGAAAAAAAACCCCTAACTTTCACCAGCATTCTGGTTTGAGGTAAAACAGAACCAACAACCAGTTCTTCATTTTCTCTATTAATATATTAGCACAGAAACACAACTGTTGAGTCGCTTGTAGCGACACACACCATCAGCTATCTCACTCAAGATGAAATTCAGCAGCGACAGAATTTGGCCTATCCGCTCTGAAACTGCTGCTTGTCCAGACCAGCCCTTCAACGTCTGGACACATGAGAGCACCCAGCCTGCTCAGACCAGGGCACTGAACAGCTGCACAGAAATTAAAGCAGCATTAAGTAAATTTGGACTATCGTGGCATTTTGAAAGCAATGCAGCAAACTTGCCAGGCAACGGTTTTGAGAGCAAGCTGGGGCTTGATGGCTTGAGGCTGATGGAGAGTGGCCTCAAGGATTGCTCTTGCTGCGAAGGGGCATCTTCCCGAACATGCACCCATTCTCTCTTCTCCCACTCAACAGTCACGGGACAAAAACACACAGGGTGGACTGCGCTTGGCTATTTCCCCAACCCACCCACCTCAGCAGGCAGAGGGCTCTTTACTGCCCTGTGGCAACTGAATGTGCACTGAGGAGCCCACACCTTCCCGGCCCTGTGTGCAAAGCCATCTGCTTTCCCTTCCTTCAAGCTTATGAACTCAAATCTGCCCACAGCCCATAGGAAACCACGCAAGCTCAAGGTCTTCTGCTTGTTTGTCCATCACTGTGACTAACACACGGTTAAAGCACCAAAGTGGAATCCTCAGATCCAGAAAAGGTGCAGAGGGGGTGATTATAACGTGTGGTGGTGAGCAACACGTGTATTTTTGTTCCCAATCCTGCAAATCTTGGAATGGTTTGTGTTGGAAGGAACCATAGAGACCATCTAGTTCCAAGCCCCCTGCCATGGGCAGGGACACCTCCCACTAGACCATGTTGCTCAAAGCCCCATCCAGCCTGGCCTTGAACACCTCCAGCGATGGGGCATCCACAGCTTCTCTGGGCAACCTGTTCCAGTGCCTCACCACCCTCACAGTAAAGAACTTCTTCCTGATATCTCACCTAAATCTCCCCTCTTCCAGTCTGAAGCCATCACCCCTTGTCCTATCGCTACATGCCCTTGTAAAAAGTCCCCCCCCATCTTTCCTGTAGGCCCCCTTTAGGTACCGGAAGGCCACAATAAGGTCTCCCCGGAGCCTTCTCT
>VYZM01014165.1:213953-254175 GCA_013398915.1 Dromas ardeola
GGGGAGTCTGTGGGGGCGGTGGCTCCTTCCCTCCCGCGTTCCCCGCCCTCCCGCAGCGGCGTTAAAAGCCCCTTGCAGCGCTCTTCCTCCCGCAGACCGCGGGACGGGTGGGGGCTCACGTGGCCCCTCACGGTGTGCGTGGCGCTCCCTGGTGGCGCGGCTGGTGGTGTGGCTCCTCGACGGCTACATCGACGCGACCCCGGCAGGCAGATTTGCGTAGTCCCACCTGTGAGGGAACGGACCCGTTGCCCTGGGTAATGGGGTCGAGTGGCCCGCTTCAGCCGACACCAGGTTATCCCGCTTCTTTTCTGAGCGACGGGGTGTAATCGATCCCTTCTTCCCCATGGGGCTATGTAGGGGCATTCCCCCCGTGGGGGAGTCCCCCTCTTCCAGCCGGCCTGGAGGTAACTCGGTAGTTCCCGTACCTCACCTGGACACGGGTGGGAGCTGTCCCCGCATCTCCAGCGTGGGTGCTTCCCACCCGAATCCATACTCCCATTCTCGGCTGGCTAAACGGCGGTGGTGGAGGCCTTGCTGGGCAGCGGGCTGCCGCCAAGGGGGTGAAGGCGGCCCCTTCCCAGCGTCGGCTGAGGGGCCTGCAGCGAGGTGGGTGTTTCGGCAGGGACCCCCGAGATCCCATCTGGAAACAAAAGGGCTATTGTTCCAAGATGGGTTGTTTGACCAGCTCACAGTGTTGCTCCATTTTCTGAAGAACCTTCTTTCTCCCAGCAGGATGAGGAATGGCTTCTCGTGAGATCTGCCGACATGGTTGTGCAGGATCAGGTGCAGAGTTCTGCCGGGGGCTGCTGGCATTTTACACGAGAGGTGCTGGTGCTTGAGGAATTGCAGGGTGAAACTAAGTCCCCCTCGGTAAGAAATGGAATTTTTATTTTCCAGTGACATGGTAACAAAGCTCAGCAAATACCACAGTTAAACAATAGTACCAGCTTGGGGAGAAATAAATTTTAATAACACAACATCAACAACTATAGCATTTAATAAATAACATAAAATAACATAACACTTAATAACATATCTAAAATGACAAATTAAATCTGTAGGCCCAGGAAAGCTGACACCTAGCTGGAAGGTAATTTGGGCGGTGAGAGTGCAATAGAGGTTTCAGATATGGTGAAAGGTGTTGAGGTGGCGTGAACAGACGTGTGGTTAGGCTGCCTGTCCCATGGTCTTCTTGAGGCTTTCATGGAATCACAGAATGGTTTGGGTTGGAAGGGACCTGTGACTAACACGGTTAAAGCACCAAAGTGGAATCCTCAGATCCAGAAAAGGTGCAGAGGGGGTGATTATAACGTGTGGTGGTGAGCAACACATGTATTTTTGTTCCCAATCCTGCAAATCTTGGAATGGTTTGTGTTGGAAGGAACCATAGAGACCATCTAGTTCCAAGCCCCCTGCCATGGGCAGGGACACCTCCCACTAGACCATGTTGCTCAAAGCCCCATCCAGCCTGGCCTTTGAACACTTCCTACTAGTTACTTCAGTTTGTAATCACTAGTTACCACTAAAACCTCGTTACTGAATTGTGAAATGGACAGGCCTTGTCCATTTCCTTGGTTAAATTCAGCTCTACCAGCCTTTCCTGTGAATTTCATGCTCTTGGTCACCCCTGGTTTTTCAGTGCTTCCAAAAAGACTCAAAACATTTTACCTTTAGCTAAACTTTGCAGATGCTCAGCTTTTGTTAGTATCTGACATTCTAGAAACTGCAGGTGCTGATTCTTCTAGGCAAAAGCATAAATACAGAAATCATAACTCCTTAATGATCATTGCCCAATTTCAGAGATGACAGTGGTTGATTTTTTTCGTTTTTCCTTCCCTTGCAGTTTTGTGATGCTGTCTCCAGTGTTGCTGGGTACTATTGAAAGCCCCTGGACATGGTAAGTGGTTTTGCAACTTTCTTTCTATTCTCAGTACCATCAGTTTACCACACTGTGCTCTTGACTGAACTGTCTGTGCTTTGTCATGCGTGTTTCAGGTTTATACAGGAAAATTCTGTAGGTGAGGGCTCACAGTGATACTGTGGTTTTTACACTGGGTTGGTTTTGGTGTTGTTCTAGCAGATGCTACGTGCTAATCAGAAGCATCAGTTTGGATTGAGAAAAGGGGAGGGATTGGAAGCACTGTGAGCATGTGGGAGAGAGGCCCGGAAATCATGTTTTGCTTGGAGGATGTTCTCTGTTTCATGTGGCGAGCAGGGGAAAAACCCGAAACAACTAGGGATCTGCATTACTTCCCCCCCCGCCTTTTTAAATCGCACTATTGTGGCCATCCTGGAGGCATTAGTTTTTAGTGAGGGTTTTCTGTACCTTAGTTTGACTTTGAAGTACAAGAAGATGCAGGGCAAGAAGTCACTTGCAAGCTTGGCAGCTAGTATATGCTGAAAGAAGCCAGGGTGCTCATCCCGGGGCAGTCTGAGTGCCAAGGGCAGGATCAGAACTAGGAGGTGATGTTTAGGCGCTATAACTGCTGGCTGCAGCCTCACACGTGGGGGAGCGTATTGGCGAGGCATAGGGAGGCTGGAGGGGACTGACGTGCCTACCCATAGGTGAAACCGAAATGCGTTCATGCAAACGCTGCCTGGTGTCTTTTCCCCAAACAGAAATGGTGCTAGATTGGCCCAGAGGTAATTTGTCTCCTATTAATACAATTAATTAATTTATTAATACAAACCAGTGTCATTTAACTAGTTTAGATAGATATATTTCATACAAACAACTCCATTAAGCCTGGAATAACCTGTGCACAGGTTCCAGCTGTGGATGCTTGAGCGTAGCAGTCTTTTTGTGGGGTATTGCTCTCAAAACCATCCTTTTAGATTGTGATTTAAGCTTTCCTACATTTTCCTGTGAAATACTGGAGGGTAGTACTTGCGTAGCATTCAAAAAAAGTAGAAATTCTTGTCATTCTTAAAATAAAATTTATTTTTGTAAGGTACAAATACAGCTGGGTGAAAAATGAAAACATTTAAAAAATCAAAATTGTTTTCATTTCAAATGTTCAAAGCTGGTTGATGTTTCTTTGGATAATTCTTAGTGAATTAAAATATTCTGGTTTTGTAACCACAAATATAAATTTAAAATGTTATCCAGTATTTCAAGAGGGAAAACTTTAGGAATAATTTCACTAATTAATCCTAAAATAATCCTAAAGTATACTAAAATAAAATAACTTTTCAAAACAAAGGCACATGTTAATTAGATGTAATCAAAATAAATATGAAAGTGACCATGACAGTTTTGCAGTAGAGATACATGAGGCTGGGATACTGAAAGATTTTTAATATTTTAGATATGGAGATAAGTCATTTGGGGAGTTTTAAGATTAAATATTCTCAGGTATTTGCTTTCATTGAAAATCAAATAAAACACAAAAAGCTGACCTTTTATGTGCTGATTCTAATATGTTAATATTAAACTAACTACACGAACGTGGGGGAAGAGTTACGCTGGCACCTCCTTGCTTGCACTTGACAGCATTTTCTTCAGGTATATATAAATGTCTTTGCTAGTCTTTCAAATGTAATTATTTGGTCAGCTGTGAAACCAGTGATGTTTTAGGAACCAAGCAGAATTTAAGGAGCTTTCTAACTATCTGCTGAAATTTCCAGTCCCGCCCAGTTTGTGATCATTATCAAAGGGGCAGGAGAATCTCCGAGTTATTGGAAAGTTAGCAGTAACACATTCGCTGGCTCGAGGAAAGGAAAGGGCAGCTGAAGAGCTTCCCATTGGCACTCGTGTCATGGCCGGTAGCCGAGCTTATCAGTGAGGATGGCAGAAGGTTCTGTGGAGCTGGCAGCTGCACACGTGTGTGCCCACACACACCGCTGTGCACAGGGCAAACCTCGGCCCCATGGATGTCTGCCGTGGGCAGATGCTTGAGCTGTACTGAAATGCAACTCTTCATGGCTTGGATGCGCGAACGCATCACTGGGTAAAACCTGGCTGGATGGCCGGGCCCAAAGGCTTGTGGTGAATGGAATTAAATCCAGTTGGTGGCTGGTCACAAGTGGTGTTCCCCAGGACTCTGTACTGGGGCCAGTTCTGTTTCATACCTTTACCAACTGTCTGGACGAGGGGATTGAGTGCACCCTCAGTAAGTTTGCAGACGACACCAAGTAGGGTGGGAGTGTTGATCTGCTTGAGGGTCGGAAGGCTCTACACAGGGATGTGGACAGGCTGGAACGATGGGCTGAGGACAATGGTGTGAGGTTCAACAAGGCCAAGTGCCGGGTCCTGCACTTGGGTCACAACAACCCATTGAAACACTACAGGCTTGGGGAAGAGTGGATGGAAAGCTGCCCAGAAAAAAAGGCCCTGGGGGTGTTGGTCAACCACCAGTGGAATATGAGCTGTCGGTGTGCCCAGGTGGCCAAGAAGGCCATTACCATCCTGGCTTGTATCAAGAATACTGTGGCCAGCAGGACTAGGGAAGTGATCATGCCCCTGTACTCGGCATTGGTGAGGCCCCACCTCGAATTCTGTGTTCAGTTTTGGGCCCCTCACTGCAAGAAAGACGTTGAGGTGCTGGAGCATGTTCAGAGAAGGGCACCGAAGCTGGTGAAGGGTCTAGAGCACAAGTCTTATGAGGAGCAGCTGAGGGAGCTGGGGTTGTTTAGTCTGGAGAACAGGTGGCTGAGGGGAAACCTTATCCCTCTCTACAGCTACCTGAAAGGAGGTTGTAGTGAGGTAAGGGACGTTCTCTTCTCCCCAGTCACAAGCCATAGGACAAGAGGAAAAGGCCTCAGGTTGCACCAGGGGAGGTTTAGATTGGATATTAGGAAAAATTTCTTCACTGAAAGGCTTGTCAAGCATTAGAACAGGCTGCCCAAGGAAGTGGTTGAATCACCATCCCTGGAGGTATTTAAAAGCCGTGTAGGAGTGGTTCTTAGGGACATGTTTAGTGGTGGACTTGGCAGTGCTAGGTTAACAGTTGGACTCGGTGATCTTAACGGTCCCTTCCAGCCTGGACGATTCTGCAATCCTATGTTCAGAAGCTGATGGGCAGTGTGCAGGGAGCGGTGACAGGTAACCACCAGGTGTCACTGCTGTAATGACAGAACTCGTCACTACGCAGACGTGACCACACAATTTTTCCCGTAGCAACATTTCAAAAAAATTGGTGAAGTGCAAGTTACAGTTGTCTTCAGGCAGAGTTATTTTATAGCAATCAAATCTTGTTTCTTCTAGGTTTAGATTTTTTTTTTTCAAAAATGAAAAATAACGTTTCCGTTAAATTAGCAAAACTTAGAAGTAATGTGTGATGGTACAAACAGAGGAGGTGCTTTGCTTCCAACCTATCAGTGTGGTGAGGTTTTTTTCCCAATCCTGCACAGATCTATTTATGTGTTTATATTTGTTACAGAGTTACTCGGCTAATGGATTACATTTTTTGAGACTTGTCACTAGTGTAAAATTAAGGCTGTGCAGGCGCACATGCAGTATTAGGGAAACATTGTTTATCGGGAGGAACTTCTTGTAGTGTTTTCTTGGTAGGGAAGTGCTAGAACTCAATTAAAACATTTAACGAGTTATTTTGGTGTTATCTCATTATCTGCAGTCTTATTGTTTTAGGCTTAAAAAGTCATTAAGAGAATTATAAGTAACTTTTATAGCAGGGCAAAGTGAGTTCTATGTGCAGAAGTTACTGTAAATTGGCAGACAAGATGGAATTTGTTAACCTTTGATAACTCACTTGTGCATCTGTGATGCACAGTGTCATTGCTGATTGTGCTGAGGGGTTTCCAGAAGTTCAAAGGGCTATGGACTGGGATAAGAGTTGCTCAAAAGAGATCAAGAGGCATTACAGTGTTATGGGTCCAATGTTCAGCACTAAGAAGGGTCCATTTAGCAGAATGACCCGCTCACAGTGGCAATCCTGTTCTCTGGGGAAGATTTTGAACAGTTGTGCTGTAATATTCTGTGGGACTTGGTGCTGGAAATACATTAAAAGTACAACAGCATTTGCAAAAATAGAACCACATCCATGTATGCATGTGGAAATATTACATGATGATAAAAAAGTTACCTATGGCTTTACATAATATGCTTCAAATAATACAGCGTTGGCTACTGTCCCTTATTACCTTTCAATGCTAACCATTCCATATTTGTGTGAGCTGCACTTTCTTAAATACTTATTAAGTCTTAGTACGTATTTATTACATATTAGGTATTAAATCAATTTGTTAAATAATGATACCATCCAAAAATAAGGCTTATGTTCAAGTGAGAGTCTTCAGAAATTTGAGATCAATCCTTAGAAAATGAGGACAGTTTGGTTGCTGCAACAAAAAAAATCAGCCACGTAAAACTTTGCTTTAAACTTAAGAAAAAAGACCAACCCACAAACACAAAACATTGGTATATGGAACTTGGATATGTATAGTATTCACTTATTGTCTTTAGACGTTCCTGTTCCATTAGAGCTTCAGGCAATCCTATCGCTGTGGGCTGTTCATCAGCTTAGCAGCATTGCTCTCCTTTGGCAGGCTGTGCAAGTGATGGTTTGATTGGTTGGCTCAGTAGCTGTTTTGTATCTCTGTAGAAAACTGTCCTTATGCTGAAGTGAAATTTGGGGAAGTTTTCTTCTCTTGCTCTTTGCTAAATTGTGCTTGACGCAGATGAAGTCATACTGGAGGAGAGCATGACCAAAACATTTGTGAAGACAAAGTATTTTCAAGCATCCTTCAATAGAGAGACCTCTGTCACCTGTTTAGTGATTCTCCTACCCCGTGCTTCTTGTGTCTGCTCCAGTCCTACGTATTTCCTATTATATAAGCTGAAAATGTTATTACTCTATCCTGTCAGTTTATGATGGTTGTATAGTTCAGCAATGAAGCTTTTTCAGCAAGGTAGAAGTTTGCTTGAAGTTACTGCAGTCAGCTGGGGTGTAGATGTACACAGCCCTAGGTTCTGTAGGCTACCTCTTCTTGAAACTCTGTTACTGTTGTCTAAATGCCCAGGCACATACTTCAGTTTCAAAGTGGAACAGACTTTGGTGTGCGTTTGCTTTCCTCATAAAGACTCAGCACCAGGTGTGTAAAGCTGTGGAAATACATAGCCTCATTGATTGCATGTTAATTTTCCTTTTTAGATATGAATTAGTGGTGGGAATGAGGTTTTCTTGGAGCATTTGAAGGCGTGTCTTTTTTTCTTTTTTCTTTTTAAATGCATCCAAGATGATAGACTTGTAAGAAGTATTCAGCTTCTGTGATTAAAATATGCCTCATGAACAGTATAACGTGGATTTGATTTCTTGGTAACTTACCTCTTTCCTGCAATCATAAGGTCAAAAGCACCATTTTGTTAAATGGCAATGTATAGGACACCAAGACATGCAGATAAAATTTCTTTGCTGTATAGTCAGACACCAGCTTCGTTACGCTTTCCACACACTTCCAACCTGCAACAAAATCCAAAAAACTACGTTCTGTTAACAGTGAACAAACTGGATTTAATTAATAAATCAGGTTACAAGAAAACACACCTTGATCAAAGATTATACACCTGCCTGATTTTCTGCTTGATTCCCTACTTTAATTTTCAAGCCAGTGGTCACACTTTCCTTTCTGATGCTTTTCTTGCTTTATCAGCCACATACCTATTTCACAAAAACTATTATTTAAAATCTGATTGATGAATGTTTCATGAGTATAGAAAACTCATTGAATATGTTACATCTCTCAAATGCCTAATTGTTGCTGAATATTCTGTATTTGTCCAGGTTAAATATACCCACCACACTGAGCACTAATATAATGATACAGTAATATTAATAATGTAAATACTCTGAATACTGTATATAACATGCCCCAACAGTCCACTGGTTTTGAGGGATACCTGCTGAACAGAAAAGCACCAGACCTATTATTAGTTAAATGGCAGATCTGCGCTGGTGGTATTTTTTGGTTGTCTTTGCTGTGAGTTTTGGTTAAAAAGATGTGTTTGGCCAGGTTACCTTCATTGCTGTGTTAGCAGTCAAGTGTTACTCCATAAATTGCTCATTTGTAAGGAGTCAACTAAATTATAAAGCTGTGTGTATTTTTTATTTTAAGTATCACATAGTGTAGTTTTTGCTTCATCAGATGACAACCCAAATCACTTCAATAATACCCTGGAAAGAGGATATTTAATACATTAAATGCTGTTACTCATCCAGTTACACTCTGCAAATGAAAAATTCCTTTGTTGTATTCAAGTGTGTGACTCCTAATAAATTGCAAGTCTGAATATTTTATCACGTCTTTTTGTATCCAGTCTTTTAAGAAACTGGGAGGCAAATGGCAGACCCTTACAATGACCTTGTTCTGATGATAATCACTTCCAGAAATTTCAAGCCTCTACTAAGTGTACTAACTGCTGAAACACTGTAATGAAGGAATCTACATTTTATATAGAATACACATCCTTTTTTGCATCTACTTTTTCTTTTTTATCTTTCCAAATTGTTTTTCTTGTTTCTTTCTCCTGGATACCAAAGATTATTTAGAATTAGATTTAGATTCCTGAAGCATGCATCATTTTGTTACTATTATTTTCTAGTAGAAGACTTGCAGACTTTCTAAGTTGTAAATTTAGTTTCTGAGATTCCTGAGGGAAAAAAATAAATCACTTTTGGAATAAATTATAGTAAGATCTTAAAGTAATTTAAAAGGAAGACTAGTTACACTGCGTCCCTCTACACATTGCTGACAGAATATTTAAATAAACAGCATATTTGGTAATGATCTACACGGAATGGTCAGTCTAGTATCTATAAGCCACTGGGTATTATATACCATCTTGGGTACCTTTACATATGCTCCTTTACCAGTAACAGCCCTGATAATATCCTCGAAGGTTATTTGCACAATACTGTAACAGATTCTAAGTCTTGAATGTCTGTGAACCGCAAGAGAAAGCTTACCCAATTAATGAACGTGTGTGCTTACAGTTAATAAATCTAAGGGAAAAAAACAACCGAAAACCAGTGATGCAATCCCTTACCACCTCCCACGAGGAGACAGATGCCCAACCAGTCTTTGAGCAACAGTTACCTTGGAAAGACTACCTCACAGTTTTTATTGCTAAGCGTGACAGTACATCAGCACAGAAAATCCCTCTGGCCAATGCAGGTCAGCTGTCCCTGCAGTACTCCCTTCCAGCCACTTGCCTACCCCAGCCTGCTTGCTGCAGGGAGCAAAGGGAGAAACAGGGAAGGCCTTGACACTGTGCAAGCACTGCTCAGCAATAGCTAGAACATTGGCGTCTTACCAACACCATTTTGGTCACAACTGTAAAATGCAGCACCACAGGGGCTGCTATGAAGAAAGTTAACTCCATCCCAGCCAGACCCAGTACAACTCTGCAGGGCAGGGGGTGCATTTCTATTCTGTGTTCAGAGCGCCTAGCATGATGTGCTCGTGGTCTTGGACAAGGACTGGTGGTTCCTATGTAGGACTACCGAGCGACATTGCATTGGTAGAGAAATGCTTTGTCACAGTCAGCGGAAGAACCTGTGGAACTGGGGCGGTTCTCGTGAAAGTGAAAACCTGGGAACTCAGATCAAAACTGGAATAGGGTATACTGAAGTTAGGTGCCTGCTCTTCCGGCCTATTAGGGAATAAAGGGTTTTTTGGATATTGCTTTTGAGTGCAAGTATCTAAACACCATGTATGTCCTGTTTCGGAGCTGAACTTAAGTCAGGGATGGTTTGTGGCAGTACTGTGCCAAACAAAACATTTAGTCTAAACCCTTCTAAAAATGCAAAAGAAATTACAATACATCAACCAATTTTTCTGAAAATTGCTACTGCAACCATTAGTATTACGCTGTAACATGAGTAAGTTCTATTGTGTTGTTGATAAATCGTTATTATTTTTTCTGCAAGTTAGGTGCCAGTTACAGTTTTCTGCATTTCAACTGAGTTTCGCAGTAAGATTTCACCTGAGAAATTCAGGCTGTGCCATTGTAACCCAGCTCTTTTATTGCATTTTTTTTTTTAATAATCTAGGGGTTTATAAAAATCTCCATGATTTCTTTAAGAATTAATGTTCAGGACATACATACCCTGGAAGCCTTCAAGAAACTTATTTAAGTCCACATAAATGCTTTAGCACTGGTTTAGTAAATAAACACAGATGTAACACAATGGAAACATAAATTTTGCCTGTGGAAGCCAAAACACATCATCATCTGCTTATCACCAACTGTACATGGATAAAGTATGTAAATGTAAGCTTCAGTGCTTGGTTGCTAAAGGGGATGAATTCTTGCTCAAAGCAAGAAAAGGAACTACAGAGATTTGAATAGCAAAATAGTGGCTGACAAGAGATGCTGTTAATACTGTTCTGGTGATAAAAAAGATAAGATGATAAAAATTATATGCATTTCTATTGAAACACACCTGTTTACTAAAACAGATATTCTGATGTAGAACAGAAGACTTTCTCTGTCTTGCATTAGGACACAAAGCCCAAAGGATGTGAAGAAAGCCAAACCAAAAATAAGTACGTTCCTATAATTCTGTTGTGGTTTAACCTCAGCCAGCAGCTAAGAACCATGCAGCTGCTTGCCCACTCGTCCCCAGTGGGACTGGGGAGAGAATCAGAAGTGTAAAAGTGAGAAAACTCGTGGGTTGAGATAAAGACAGTTTAATAGGTAAAGCAAAAGCCATGGATGCAAGCAAAGCAAAACAAGGAATTCGTTCACTGTTTCCCATCAGCAGGCAGGCGTTCAGCCATCTCCAGGAAAGCAGGCTCCATCGTGGTAATGGTTACTTGGGAAGATGAAGCACCATAACTCCGAACTTCCCCCTCTTCCTTCTTCCCCCAGCTTTATATGCTGAGCATGATGGCATATGGTATGGAATATCCCTTTGGTCAGTTGGGGTCAGCTGTCCCGGCTGTGTCCCCTCCTAGCTTTTCGTGCACCCCCAGCATGCTCACTGGTGGGGTGGTGTGAGGAGCAGAAAAGGCCTTGACTCTGTGCAAGCACTGCTCAGTGGTAACTAAGACATCCCTGTATTATCAACACTGTTTCCAGCACAAATCCAAAACATAGCCACATACCAGCTACTATGAAGAAAATTAACTCTAGCCCAGCCGAAGCCAGCACAAATTCTTACCAAAATTAAAACAAAGTAAGACCCTTCCTGCACTTATTAAATGCTATAGAGCAGAAAATCTCTCAGCAGGTTTATTACAAAGGATGTTTTCAGGAGATAAACAGCCTTTATTGCCAATGTTTAATTATGTTCAGAGCAAATTTGTGCTGTGTTTTTTCCAGAATATGGCTCCCATCTTGGTTTGTGCAAACTTTGGGTAATATGACTTGGGTAATATTATCAGTTTAGTACTGACATAAAGCTACTAGTAATGTTGATACTGAGAGTATCTTTGTATAGCTAAGTGAGTCAGTGAGTAATTTCTTTTAATGCTTTTTTTTTTAAATTCTATTCCTTACGAGGCATTGCTTATATGGCACGGTGCCTGCGTGATCTTGGTTGGAACAACAGCCACCTCTGGAGAAAGCCATTTGCAATGGAAGTGTTCATGCAAAGGGCTTATTCACAGCTATAAAACTTAAGTGGTTGCTGATGGAAGAGTTGCTTCTGCTGATTATCTAGACGGTTGCTAGGCTTCTCTTTACTTTAGGCTTTGTAAAACTTTAATCACGCAGCAAACACAGAAGGAAGGAGAGGAAATTAGGAGAAATAAGTACGTGCTTAGTATATTTCCATTCTGAACTCACAGGAATCAGCAAAGACCTTCACTGTGACACACGTGCCCCAGCAACGTGTCATCCTGCACAGCTGTTTAGGCAGGATAGGATCCATGGAGCAGAGCCTAACAGCAGCAGGATCCTATCCAGCAGCAGGATCATATCTGGCCTAAACAGCAGCAGTTCTCTGAGTGCTGTGCACCAAATGGTGTACCTGAGGGGCTAGAGAGATTCCTCAAATGAAATGCTCTATTTGAATTTAAGATGCAATTGCAATAAATCTGAGTCTATTCTTTTGCTCCTGTAGCAGCTGTATCATGTAGCCGTTATCATAAACCTGTCATGTTCTGTAGTAAAAATAGGGCGGTTTACTGCCATTAAGATTATTTACTGTAATTTGATCTGATTAGTTGTCTTTTAATTTCTAGGCTACTTTTCCCCACTTGTTCCTGTGCAAACAATGCCAGTTAATAGTAATAGTACAGCTAAGACTAGAATCTGGCATTATAGGAAAAAAATAATGCTTCAGTAGAATGTTGTGGTTCCTAGTTTTTCCAGAGTAATTGAAAAATGTACTTACCGTGTGAGTTTCTATTAATTTCCCTTGGATTCACTACAAATACTGGATGCCAAAGTCTCTAAATAAAAACTAAAGGGAAATTACTATTTCTTAGGTTTGAAAAGACTTGCTGTCCTTTGTCTCATTGGGTTCAACAAGAGGAAGTACGAAGTCCTGCACCTAGGGAGGAAGAACCCTATGCACATGATGGGGGCCACCCGGCTGGAAGACATCTTTGTAGAAAAAGACCTAGGGGTCCTGGTGGACACCAACTCACACGTGAGCCAGCACTGTGCCCTTGTGGCAAAGAAGGCTAACAATGTCCTAGGCTGCATTAGACGATGTATTGCCAGCAGGTTGAGGGAGGTGATCCTTCCCCTCTATTCAGCACTGGTGAAGCCACAGCTGGAGTGCTGGGTCCAGTTCTGGGCTCCCCAGTACAAGAGGGACGTGGACATACTGGAGAGAGTCCAGTGAAGGGCCACGAAGATGATTAGAGGCCTGGAGCCTCTCTCCTATGGGGAAAGGCTGAGAGAGCTGGGACTGTTCATCACAGAGAAGAGAAGGCTCAGGGGGATCTCAGCCATGTGTACAAATACCTGGAGGGAGGGTGCAAAGAGGGCAGAGCCAGGCTCTTTTCAGTGGTGCCCAGTGACAGGAACAGAGGCAGTGGGCACAAACTGAAACACAGGAGGGTCTGTATGAATGTGGTACGGTTAGAGCTGTATCTGCAGTGCTGTCAAGAGCTACAACACAAGCCAGCCATGCACAGTATAGGTAACTGATATAATTTGCTTCAGTTTCCATACGAATGTTGTTAGTGCTACCTGGTAGTGCTGTTGGGTAAAGAAGGGAATTTTTTCTCTCTCTGGGAGATGGATTTCTTCCAGTTCACTTTTAGCATGAAACCTGCGTTTCTGGCCAGGTTTGCCAAGTTGTGTATTTCATAATAGGCATGGCAAAGGGGTTCTGCTGCCAGTTCTACAGGGGAAAAATGTGTTATATACAAGTAAAATGTAAACGATGGTACTGAGAGCTGTACTCATTGCAGCAGGCGGTTCCAAGGATTTCCATTGTAAAATAGATGAGGTGGCTGTTTCAGTAGTACTGTTCTATAAATAATTTCTGTGAAACAGAGATACTGTGTACACATGTTAATTATTGACTTCTTGCTTATGACTTGGATGCCCCAAGCAGGCTTTTCTTCTCCTGTAGGAGACTCTGAAATTAATTTATGAGAACTAGGAGCTTTCACAAACAGAAATGCTCGAGGCAGAGTTTTGAGGATGCCTTCACTCTGATGTATTGAGCAATCCCTACCTCTAAAGGCAGAGCAGGAGGAATGGGGGATAGAGGTGCCAGAAGTTCATATTAAGAAAGAAAAGACAGGGTCAGACAGCAGCGCTAACTCTGAGTCATGGGAGGCGTGTCAACACCAAAATAAATTCCACGGAGATAATAGAGTTTAAACTCCATTAAACTTTATGGAGACAAACTCCATTAAGTTTTCTCAACCAGAGATACATGTGATATTACCGTGGAAGGGTGTTTTCTACAAATGCACATGGATATAAACAACTTGCACTCTGGCTCTGTGCACAATGTACTCATAGCCAGGCATGTTTCCAAATCTGACAATGAAGTAACTAAAATGTTCCGGCCAATGTTTCCATCACGGTGTACGATGGTGCAAAAATCAAGACATGCTTTCAACAAACTTAAATATAGAAATACACAATATATATGTACTATACATGTATATATAAAAAATATATCCATGCTACAACTTCACCAAAGTCCCTACTGGATGCTCAGAGTCAACATAGTCATGGTAAATCATTTGCCAATCCAAAAAGGCTTTTTTTTTTTCTTTTCTTTAATAGACTATTGGTTTATAAAGCATGAAAAAATTAGCAGGTTGATTATTTGATATAAGATTTCTAAGCCTCTAGGAGGAAATCATAATTTCATCTCTACATGTGCACAGAGAAGTTCAGGTGCGCTGACTCATTTCATGGAAGGAAGCTGTTTTCTTTCTTCAGTGGGCAGAGGTATTACTTTTGCTCTCCCATATCACCCTCCAGTTTCAGGGGAAAATACTATGCATAAGGAGCAGTAGTTTTAAAATTCTTGACTGTGCTAAAGGGATTGGAAATTCAGTAACAAGATCGCTAGATGATCTCCAGAACACCAAACTATTGTTGAGCAATCTGCAGTACTCTAGTCATTAAGTTGTGGCTGAGCAACAGATTCCCTGAGAAGAGGCTGACAATCTGCAGTGTTACTGTAGAACAGGCACCCAACGTGATGGGTGTTGTCTGCAGTGAAGGGTTTTTTTTCCCAGTCTCACCCATAACTGCAAGCTCCTGATGGTCCCCATGGGAGCCATGATGGAAGTCTTTCTGGGGAAATACTGTTTGAATGCTCCACTGTCCAATCTATATTGACTCTTTTGTCACTTATCACTAATACAGTGAATTGGAAACTAAACATCGGAGAGAGGCTCACCTGATTAAAAAAGTACCGAGTGGGACACAATGACCAGGTTTTCTCCAGCTGCTGAAGTTGATGCTGCTTTGGTGACATCTGGGTTTTTTCGCTGAGGGACTTTGTGATTGCAACAAAGTATAAGTTTATGCTAGAAAATTTTATCAATCCTACATTTCTGGACGGTATTTTAGTGAAACTATTAAAAAAATCAAGTATATTCCACAAGGGGACATAGCGTAGAACAATCTTTCTGTTCAGGGTGTAAATAGAATAGTGGAAAAAGTATTTCTCCTTTTGTATTTTACTGGGAAAATTTGAGACATTCATTCCACAGTATATTGGCTAAAACAAAAAGATAGATCAACATCCCATTATGAAATGTATTTCATGTTTTCTTCTCCCTAAAGCTGCTGGGCACAATCAAATATCACAATTGCTGGGCACAATCAGAAAGAATAGTGGATGACAAAGTGAACGTGAGTTAGTGGTACCCTGCTATTTGGGGATAGAGGAAAGGCAAACATCCTAGTGGCTGTGAAAGAGGAATGCAGTTGACAAGACGAGAAGTAATGCTTCACAGTGGGAAGGGCAAGGGTAGATGTAGTAACAGTCTTCAGGAACAAAAACAGTAGCTATCAGGTTGAGCAGGAGATTTGACCTCTCTGAGGAGGTTAACTTTGACAGTATGATACAGTCTGAAATGGTAATGGAATAGGTCATCATTGGAGGCCTTTGAGCACAAGTTATCTCTCGGGAATGATGCAGAGAGTTGATCCTGCACTAGGAAAAAAGCCAATCTACATGGTCTCTCAAGAACCGTCGGAGCTCTGTTTTCAGATGAGGTAATTACTTTAATAGTCTTGTTTTATTTTGTCCACATCTGACTGTGGTTTTTAAAAAATTTGTAGGATGTTAAAAAACCACACATTCGATCAGCATCATAAGAGATTTATTTGCTTACCATTTCGTTGATATGACTGACATTTCTAGAAGTGCACATCACCATCCATTTCTCTAAAGTGGTGGTGTAAATAACAGTCTTATGATGTATTGGATTTTTATGGTAGCTAAGTTGTATTTAATATATTTATATCCCCTTCTGGAGTATTTGGCGTGGCTATCATAACATTTGTGTAAGTGAGAGGTTAGGGTATTTTACTTAAAATAAATGCCAAAGGATTATTCAGATAACATACTACATTTACATAGTGCTGGTGTACATGGTTCTAGAAGCAAAGATTGATTGATGTTTGTGTTACTTCTACAGTGTGAAAGACCTGGAAAGGGGACACTTGATGAGCAATGGTGTGTGATTGTCGTCTCTCAAGTCTAAGAAAACAGTAGAGAGTCACAAATACTCAAACAGAAAATGAAAATATTTAAAGTGATGGTCTGTTCAGAGCTGGGTGCTCTCTACATTCACCTATAACAGTATGTAAGCATCAGCAGGGAACAATGTTTGATACTCTGATGCTTCGTGTATATGTTACGGAGAAAACCCATTTGTTTACTTTTAATTTTTACGATCTCATATATGGGCTTGTTGCCCATATAAACTGCTAGGGCAGAGTAGTAAATATTTTTCTGGTTAATATATATTTTGCATAAATATACTGCTATTTTATTGATGGTAGTTTTAGACTGCTGGGTCTGCATTTAAATTCTAGAAGAGATGGTCTTTTTGTTATTTCAAATAAACCGAGCAGTAGAATTGATTAAAATAGAATTGTAGCTGAAACGGATAAGCTAAATAATGGAAACCACTCTTAAGAGCAATGTGTCCTTCCCATTGCTACTCTGGAAAGAAATGTGACACATTAAAATATTGAATGCACGTGGTTGTTATGTGTAATTTGGCAACCAGCTAGACTTACCAACTTTAAGCTGCTGCCAAGGAGAGACTGATAAAAGGAACAGAAAGATGATGGACGAAGATGTTGAAAATGGAGATGATACGGTTAAATGCCAGTAAAGAGAATAATTTTTTCCTAGTCACGCATGTGAACTTGACCCCAGCATGTCAGAAATGACATATATTGATTATAGCTTTGAAATTTTGGGTGTTCGTAGAAAAAGTGGTGAGACCTCTTTTCAACTTAAAATAAAAGTCATTGCCTGGGTGTTGTATCCTTCCTCTCTCTAGACCTGTGTTCTCTCCCTACCTCTCTGCTCCATGCTTCCCTTTTTCTTAACCCTTAACTGCTTAGCCCGGCACTGGAAGCCAGTTCATCCTTCTGCCAGTCCTTCTCCCATTCCCGGGCCTGCTGTGCAAGAATTTGTCTTCTCTGTAATGAAAGTCCACATGACTAATTCAGCCTTGAGGACCTTCATGATCCCACCAGCTCTAGTCTAGAATGAAATGATAGACTAGAAAAGGCCTATCCACTAGAAAGGAATCCTCCTTCCGTGTGGCTGAAAGGGCATTTTTGTATACCTAAGGAATGGGATAATTTCCTAGAAGACTACCAATAATGACATAAAACCCCTTCTTGGATCAGGAACCATTTGAATGCTATAGTGTGCAGAACTCAACTCTTTACTGTTGAACAAAATTATAGCTATATTAATATTTTTTAAAAATAGAAAGATATCTGTTAATGTTAGGATGCAAAAAAGATTAGTCCTGATCAGAAAAAAATGCACCATTCATGAATGAAGAAGGCATTCCTCTGTACACTCATGCTTAGGACACCCAGTTCTACAGTTGATTCACACGTCCTCCGTGCCTGTTATCCTGTCAGTTCACTCACCAGGTTTGGTGGAGCAAAGATGTGGTTCTTCTTAGGATTAGTTGCTTTAATGTGCTTTGCAGTCTTCACTCCACTTTGAAAGTGGACTGATGTTTAAGTGCTTAGCTGAAAACAAAAATATTCTTTAAGCTGTTCAGACAGACCCACTTTACAAAGCTTTTGAGTCTTATTTTAGTTGGGTTTGATTACCATTCAATTTTCTGCATTGTGCAAGAGTTGGAGAGCAATTTCAGAGGACAAATGCTGTAAGGCTGATATGCCATATGGTTGCTAGTGTTTGAAGTTTAAACCAACAAATTTTACAAATACTGTGACAGATAATGAAATCATCAGCTGCTTCCTAGATAACATTCCATACATGGCTTATGTTTTCATCTCACACATAAGGACATAAATGTGAACAGTGCTATGTGCACTGGAATTTTGTGCCTCTTCGGACATGTCCAGTCTCTGCTGTTGAGCGTGTAGCCTACAACATGGTTGTGAAAAGGTCTTTCAAATGTGTAATATTATTTATCCTTAAAATGTCCATGTGATGGTCTCCTCCATCAAACTTGCAAACTCAACATTGATGTGAAGACAACATGGTTTTCAGAATTGCTGCTTGCAGTTGTGAAGTGCTATGGGTAACTGGCATCTCTGCGAAACATTTTCAGTGTCTGTGAATATGGGGGGGGTGTGTTTGATACCGAGATCCTGTTGCTGTGCAGCTTTGTGTATACCTTAAGAAAGGAGGAGGATTTTTTTTTTTATCCAATTAATAGAGGGGAAATAAAATCAAACTTGTTTGTCAGTAGACATGGATTTAATGATTAACGTTTTAATGACAGATTCTGTGTATCTGTGTTCAACGATATTTCGTATCTTGACTTGTTATATGTGTTCACATATCAGACAAGTTTTAATAACTGATTTGTTAGGTCAGATGTTTGTACAGACAGGCGCAGTCCTCCAGGTCTTTGTCTTCATCTCAGTAATCAGTGTTCTGGCCCCCTTTGTGTATTATGTTTGTTTCCTGTCTGTGTCCAAGTGGTGGAAAAACTGAAGAATATTTGACAGAACTCACTTTGTGGAATAGACTCTGAAATGCATTTATGAGGCTAAGTATAAATCTTATCTTTTCCCCTGCCTGCTGTAGTTCAAAGCCTACAATAATTTTTAATTAAAAGATAAAGGCAGCTATACTGCCTTTATTAATGCCTCAGCATTAAATTTTTGTCTTCAGTGTAACTGGGAACCAGTTTCAGAGGCAATTCTTGCATATCTACTCTGAAAAACAAATTAGATCATATCCTAGCAGGCATGGCTTTGCATTTGTTAGCAAGATTGATAATTCATTATTCTTTGAGGTCCTCTGTTACTTTAATTTCCATTCCTCATACAAAAAGGAAGTGGGAGGAGGCAAATGAGGTAAGGAGAGACAGATCAACCCTGACATATTAGACATTGAAGAGATACATATTAGACATTGAAGAGATACAACAAAAGTATTGATAAAGGTCTATTAAACATGTACAATTGATTCTATTCACCCTGGAGAAGGGGAATGGCTATGGGGAAAAACGTGTTAAAATAGAGAACAGGACTCTTACAGCAATTGCTAATTTTGAGTTCATGTTATCATAGAATAGCTCAAGTTGAAAGGGACCCATAAGGATCATATCCTTGCATTTCCTTTTGTGCACAGAACAAATTTAGTTGTCAGACCAGTTGTGATCCTGGTGGCTCCTATGGAATTGCACACCTGCAATGTAAGGACGAATTTTGCTTTTTACTTTCTGGAAGTCTAGGTTTAGTACCTCTAGCACCCACATTTACATATCATGAGACATAAATGCACTTGTAATTTATCTTCCCGGTTATAATCTGTAAATTTCTCTGAGGTTGTTATCAAGAAAAAAAGTAGATCAGGAGAAAAGAACCCAGACTGAGCTCAGGAGGCCAGAGGATCTAAAGAGGACAAGTATGAATTGAAGAAGCAAAAATTAGGAGAGAATAGGACAAAGTCGTGTGATAAGAAACTTCATGTTTAAATGAAAAGGGCTGGAGTGACAGGTTTTACCTGAAGATAACCTCATGTAGCAAAATACATTTTGGTGCTGTGAGTGAGACCAGAGAACAGCAGCAGCAGCAGCAGCTGTCATTTCCCTGCTGTACTATGGTTGAGGTTGCAGCATTTAGCCAGCTGAGATGGGGGCAGAGATGTGTGGGCAGAAGTGTGTAAGGCTGGTGAAGGTGAGAAGCAGCAGCAAAGGAGGGGGCAAAGGCAGTTGCTCACTGATGAATCAAGGGGTGTGATGGAAAGGCCTGTGGTAGGAGGAGGAGGAGCTCCTCCTGCCCAATGGGACCTCTGTTGGTGGAGTGCACTGCATGGGCTAAGTTTGAACAAAACCGTTTATTGGTAAAAGTATTCTCTTGGAAAGAGGCATCCCTCTGGGTCTTGGCCAGGTGTAGGAACTCTGGCAGCAGCAGCAGCACCCATGTCGGCAAGTTCCTTGTTCTCATCTCCTTGCGCCCCACAAAGTGAGGTGCTGGGCGAGAAATGCCTGTGCCAGGAGAGTGTGTGCTGCACTGGTCCCTTGGCTTGGTCTTCCGTGGCTGTGTCCTTCAAAAGAGCAGGACGGTGCGAATACTGAAGAGTGGAAAGGAAGGGAGGAGTTAGAGGTGCTGCGGCTGGGGGCGTTCAGGAGCAGGCAGCGGGGCAGGCAGGTGTGCCTGAGGACCGGCCGCCTCCTTTCTCACCCAGCCTCTGCCCAAGTCAGCTGCAGGAGCCGCGCAGCAATGGGGCAGCCTTCAAACTCTGCCGAAGGGAACCCCTCAGGAGCCAAGGCTCCTTGTCCCTCCCCAAAGCTCTTGTGCTGTGCTGTAAGACATGTTCTTCCTTCCTTTGGCCTTTATGCTGTTGTCGCCAAGGATGCCCCTTCCTCCTCGCTCCCATTTGCCTGTGCCGTGCTCTCAAACAGTGCCCTGGGATGTGGTGTCTGAGGGTCTGTGCTGGCTTCAGTGCAGGGCCGGGGCCACAGGCTCTCTGCCGAGCTGAACCATGAGCAGGAGGGTTCCCCATGCTGAGCGTGGGCTCTTCCCTCCAGGATACGGCAGATCCTCCCAACATACGTTCCCTGCATCCTCCAAAGGCTTGGATGCTTTTTGAGAAGGCAGTATTGCATGCTCTGCCTGCCTGCCAGAGTGTTTGGACGGTTTGAATTTTTGGTGGAGGTGGCGTTTGCTGTAGCTCCCTCCTGCTGGTCAGGGTCTCACCTTTTTCCTGCACGTAACAACTCAAATCCCTCGTTCACTTTAGCGATCGGCAGCGTGTGTGTGATCAGCACGTCTGAGTTGAATTTCTTCTCTAAGTAGCTGGCAACTAATCTGGGGATACAATCTCTCATCTTCCAACCTAGAAACAGGAGAAAGCACCCACGGTGAATAATCAGAGAAATGCTGTTTTGGTAAGGTAGTATTGCTGTGAGGGTCAGGACTGACTGACCAATACTGGTGCCTTTATCTTGTCAGAAATTTTCCTCCACTTGGGATGAGAGTGGGTTAGCATAGGCAGTTCTGTGCGTTGAACTGTATGAAACCATTACAGGTTTATTAGAATGTTTCATGCCTATATATGGAGTGGAAATACAGTGCTCCATTTTGTTTTATTTTTCTTGAAAACCGTCTCAAAGAGGCTTCCTGGGACATTGCCAAGCTTGAAATATTCTTGGTTACCAAGAGTTTAGTGACTATGAGGAAAAGTGTCTTTTGTCCTACAGCTGCAGACATTGCTCAGATAGGAAAACTCATTTTCAAGGGGAGAGTTACTCATGTGGCCTGAAGGGTGCCTGTTCCACAGACGTTTGGAAATGACCGTGAAAGGAAAAGGCTGAAGTGCCTAAAATGTTTTCTTGAGTTTCATACCTCCAAGCAGAGTCCCCTTCCACGTGCGCCCAGACAGCACAAGCATAGGATCGAAGGAAATCACTGAACCAGAAGCTGGTACCCCAACCATGACACAGACGCCAGTGTTCATATTGCAGGAGGCCAGGGCAGCAGTCTGATGGGACATGCAGGTGGGTTAGAGAACACGCTTATGAGTTTGTTAGAAAAAGCATTTGTTCTGTGCAATCATCTGCCTCCCCCTGGTAATCTGAAAACACATCCTCCCTTGTGCAGCAGAGATGGAGAGCTGAGTGCTTGTTTGAAGACTTGTAGGTCATTTTCTCCGAAAGCCAACAGACTGCCTTTCTGGGCAAAGAAGCGCCCAGCAGTGCCGGCAGCAGGAGAGGAACTGCCCGCTGGGGTGACATTTGCCCTGACGGGAGCCTGTGAAGGAGCTGGGAGGGAGGCCATGTGCTGAAATGCCACCTACCATGGTATCCGCATGCCCGATGACCTCAAAGGAGTAGTCCACGCCGTGTCCGGTCATCTCAGTGAGCACCTCCTGGATGGGCTTCTTGAAGTCGTGAGGACTGATGCAGTGGGTGGCCCCCAGCTCCTTGGCCTTGGCAAACTTGTCCTTGTTGATATCAATGGCAACGATGCAGGAAGCTCCAGCCGCCTTGCAGCCCATGACAACAGAGAGGCCAACTCCTCCGAGGCCGAAGACGGCGCAGGTGGAGCCTGGTTTTACCTGCACAACATGGGTCCCTGTGAGTGTCCAACATGAAGGGGAGGTTTCTGTTGCACAGGGTTGGTGAGGGTGTGAGGGTGGCCGTGGGGTGCTTGTGCTGGACACGCCTGAATACCAACCTTGGCGGTGTTGATGGCAGCCCCATAGCCCGTGGAGAACCCACAGGCAAGCAGGCAGACTTTGTCCAGAGGTGCAGCAGCATCTATCTTGGCAACAGCGTACTCCGGGATCACGGTGTATTCTGCAAAGGTGCTGACCCAGAGGAAGTGGTGGATCTGCTTCCCTTTGCAAGTGAACCGGCTGGTCTTGTCAGGCAGAAGGCTTTGTGGTTCAGAGACACTGTTGGCAGGTGCATGCATTTGTTATTCATCCAGTAAAGCACTGGTGGGGTTGTCAGACTTGTTGACAGGCAGCCGACCCCATTTAGGTGTAGGGGAAGGTTAGAAGGAAACTCACTGGCATTTCAGGCAGTAGTTGGATTCGGGGTTCAGGCAGAAGCTGCATTCTCCACACTGTGGAAGGCAAAGGGGGATGACTTTGTCACCTGGAAGAACGTAATCCCATGTTAGGTGCCTCTCTCTGGGCAGGCCCCAAGGTGCTGCCTGTTGGGGAGCTGAATCCTGGGTGTGCATTTGTGTGTGTGTGTGTCTTACCTGGTTTCACCGAGGTCACTCCTTCTCCAACGCTTTCCACAATCCCAGCTCCTTCGTGGCCTGGGATAACTGGGAAATCCACATTAGGAAAGCTGCCTTCCAAAAGGTGTTCATCTGTGTGACAGATGCCCGTGGCCACAATCTGTTTGGAGAGGAAAGAGCAGATGAGCTTTAGAAACGGTCTGGCCTCTGTTGCACTCAGTTTGTGGGAGGATTTTTCACAGAGCTCCTCTGAACAGTTAAGGCCTGTTAGTGGACACAGATCCCTGACAGGTATATTCAAGGTGTAGCCACAAGAAGAGTAATTCCCAGAAGGCGGAAAAAACATATGGAAAGGCGTTTTTACCTTGACACGGACTTCACCTGCTTTTGGAGGTGCAACCTCCACCTCCTCAACAGAGAGGGGCTTGCCCACGGCCCAAGCAACAGCAGCTCTGCATCTGATAACCTGGAAGCAAGAGAGGGGATTACGCTGCATGGGAATGTTTGCCTTTGGCACACGGTCGGGGATGGTCGTCTTAAAATCACGTAAAACAGAGGTGCAGAAACTCGGTAGCGCTCAACTGCACGCGAAGCCAAGGGATCTTCACTAAACACTGGCCTAGTTTAAGGTCTGAGGGAACACCATTTGTGCTTTGTCTCACAAGGAGTATGAGGTCTAGCCTTGGGAAATTACTGGGGTTTTAATGGCTTTTGTGGAGCTTTCCTAATGGCGTCCTATGTTAGTGGACAGATTGTGGTCTGGTGGGGAGTGTGGACCCTACCTATTGGAAATAGCTTTGGTGTTGGATTTGTAAGATACTGGGCTGAAGGTTGCTAAGAGGGGTTAAGGGACGGTCCCCATCTGCCTGGCAACTGGAAAATTGTTTCCCTTGCCAAAGGGATGATCTGTGTGTGGCATCTCCCAAACCCCGAGCCGATCATCCCAGAGCTGGATGGATGTCCGCAAAATTCAGCTTGCAGCTTGAGAGGGGTTTTGCCAGGGACAAGGTGGAATGCAGGAGATGAGCAGCGGCAGGACTGCACATCTGAAGAGCTGTTTCCCTGCCAAAGCAGGAGCTCAGAGCGGGGCTGAGCAGGAGGGTGTTTTTCAGAGCAGCACGATTCAGTGTTGTCATTCCTGAGCTGCCCGGGGAGAAGAGGAGAGCAATGAACTACCTAAGGCAGGTACCGACACGTGCAGACGTCTGAAAGCAGAAGCGCGTGTAATTCAAAGGGGTTTGGATGAGTTGGGGAGTAAGGTTAGAGGAAAGAGGGAAAGGTTAGAGTAGAGGTGCCCAGGCTGAGCCATTTGGAGAGTATTTCCCCAGGAGCCGGGCACCTCGGAAAGGAGGACGGGAACTGAGTTGTCCTTACTTTTCCAGCAGTGGCCATGTGGTCTCAGCAGAGCCGTTGCCGTCGCTGCAGCAGGCTGCAGGTGGAAGCTGCCGCCCGTCTGTCCGAAGCCCCGTGTTGCGAAATGTCCCAGTTGTGGAGTCGGAGCTCCTGGTCGCACTGTGGCTGCAGGTGGAGGGACGGTGTCCTGGCGTGGGACCGTCGCTGGAGAGCTGGGAACAGTGGTTAATCTGTGTCGGATGCCGGACGCTGAGGGGCACGGCGAGTGTTGAGCGGAGGAGCTGGATGGCGGCAGGGAGATGCCAATGGGCGGCAGTCACGGTGCACGGGGAGCGGGCAGAAGTCCTCCAGGGAGGCTTTTATTGGTGGCTCTGCCTTCGGGCCATGCCCTGCCCTCCCTGCCTGAAAGGCACAGAACGCTCAGCGAGATTTTTCTCCTCCTCCTCGGGTTAGTTCGGGCAGGTGTGGGGGGAGGAGATTTGCAGCAGTGCTGGGGCTTCCTCGCGGTCCCCTTGTTGCCAACGGGTAGCATTTGACCTGGCAGCCCTTCACTGCAAGGTGTTTGCCAAAGGATTAAAAATTTAACAAAAGAAAGAAAAAAAACCCGCTAGCGAAAACATGGTAAGGTGGACAAACACACGTGCCCTTTTGGAGTGGAACTTAACTTTCTGTGGTGTTGCAGCTATTTTCACCTCGGTAGTAAGGGGAAAATGAGTCAGGAAGGGGGGCTTTTCCAAAGACACATTTGTTTCAGTCGCGTGTAACCAGTTTTGCGAGGGGTTCACTGCCCCAGGCTCTCCTCATTCCCACCAAGCTGTTTTCTGCTGAGGCATCGAGCAAGGTGATTTATAGGAGATTGGATGAGCGGGACCTTGTTGGAGGACCAGACTAAGATGAGCGCCCCGTGCGTGACCTTCTGGTTTGGGAACTGTTTCTGCACTTGGGAAGACGTCAGCCCCAGGTTTATGTGTTCAGGGGGCTTGCCTCGAGCAGTTTGTGTTGGCACTTGCTACCACGTGTCCCAGCCCTGTTTCGTGGGGCGAGGGGGAAGGTCAGCAGCAGCAGCACTTGACGTTGACAGGCCAAACCCCCCAGCTTTCCAGTCCCCGGGGCCCCTCTCTGGCTTCATCCCTGCAGACCGGCAGCACTACCGTGCCCCAGCAGCTGGCTGTGCTCTTGCCCGGGGCAAGGTGGCCCTGTGGTGTGGCAGTGGCTCCAGCTGTGTGGAGGTGCTGCTGGGCAGTCTTGTTCCCCAGCCCTGCAGATCAGGCCCGCTCTCTAGGTGATGATGGCCAAATGATGCTGTGCTCCTGTCATGGAGCTGAGCAGCTGGTATTAGAATGGCCACGCACTTGCAGATCATTTTGATCTGTATTTCAGGTGCACAGGGATGTTTGGCCGTTTTTCCCAGGAAACGTCGTCTTTTTCATCCTTTTCTTTGTGCGCCTTTGGTAGCCTTCAGCAGACTGTGACTGCTGGTGATGTATGTTTTCCCAGGAATATGGATTTTTAGAATGAAGTTCTTAAGGTTTTCAGTATACAGCCTGGACCGCCTGCTGCATTAAAAAAATATTAAAATATCTGTCATGACTTGTGGTATTATTTATATATAAGGGAGAAATTTGTGTCACTTGTTCTGAGCAGCCGAAGATGTGACAGCCCTTGAAGAAAACATTGGCCTGTTATCTCCCAGTTACCTCTGCAGCACAGTGGTTACTGGGATCCATGCTCTTTGCCTGATAACCTGGAAGCAATAGAGGGGATTTAGCTGCATGGGGATGATCATTTGCCTGTGATGCACAGTCAGGGAGGCTGATCTTACAAGTATGTAAAAACAGAGGTGCACAGTGCGTGTCTCCGCACATTGGAGCATCCGCTGCTGGAGCTACATAACTGTCCCATGCTGTTTCCTGCAGGACTTGCTGGGTGGGTGGGATGTGGTGGGAGAGCAGAAACACAGTAGTCCTCAGCTGCATGCCAAGGCAAGTGGTGTTCAGCAAACACTGGCATAGTTTAAGGTCTGAGGAAACACCATTTGTGCTTTGTCAGACAAAGAGTTTGTCTTTGGGGCAATTACTGGCTTTTTCTTGGCTTTTGTGGATTTTTCGTAGTGTCATGATGTGCTAATTGACAGATTGTGCACTGATGAGAGTGTGGATCCTGCATGTTCACAGGAAACCTCCTAAATGGAGGCTCAGACAGAGCCTTTGCATGTGGACCTGAACCCACCAGGGGTACCTCAGAGTCTGAAAGCCAATGGGAAGGTCTGTCAGGAACGTCCTGTCCGGAGCTGCTCAATCACACAAACAAATTAATCTTCAGCTGGGTGTGGATGGGGATCTGCATGGAGAAATACTCTAGGACAGTATGAACTATCTGTCATTCCCCAGTCAGAAGCCACTTCCTTCCTCCATGTGAAGACTGAACTAGATTGCTGTCTTATAAAATGTGCCTAAGAAAATGATTTCATGGGTTTATTGTTTTGAACCCCAGCAACTATCTTAATAAAGATACTAGCAGCAGGTGCTTGCTATGCTTGGCAGATTACAACAACAGAAATGGGCTTTGCATGATCCTGAAGAGGACAGAAGCAAGGAGGTTCGTTGTAGTTTATACCCTAGCTCTATTTTATTTTTCTTCTTCTACTTTGAAGACTGCTGTTATATTCTCTACCCTTCATGCAATATGGAATGCCTTGGAAAAAAAACATGTATTTGGCAAATGGAGGATACTTCACCTCTTCGTACTCCTCCTTTCTGTCCTCGCAGCTAAATTTAAACAGGCTTTCTTTGGCTTTTGTTTAAGTCATGAGTTAAATGTACCTTAGCTGGTACAGTAAACTAGCTTGGCCTCTGCAGAAAACATTTTGTTAGAATACTCTGAGAACTGAGATATTATTATGCACTTGTTTCTGCCGAATCCATGTTACTACTGATGATATCAATTAAGTAGAATTAAAGCCCATCTCCTTCTATGTTGAATAGTGATCCAGTTCACGCTGTTGGTTCACACACAACCTGCCTTGAAAGAGATCAGAACTCTTCAAGTGAACTGCACCTGAAAAGAATTATTTTATGGTCCAGAAAAAATCAGGTAACCCCACAGAAACAAATGACTGAAGTTTGGGTCTTAATTGCTGTGTAAACTAAGTTTATTATACACACACGTGTCTAAGGATCTTCTTCTGTTAAAGTCTAATCTCTTGGTAAACTTATTCCCAAATCATTAACCCAGCTGGGCCGCTCAAGGACTCGTTCTGCTGACACAAACACGTCAGTCATCATTAGCCCGCAGTCCCTTTATTTCACAGGCTCTTCTACCCAGCTACCATGGACGCGATTGCCTGCAAGGCCTGATGAGTACTTTCAAAAGATAAGTCAACGTTGGCCATGTTTGTCAAGATAGAAATAACCTCTGTTCCTGTTTCCATGTTACAAATGCAGAAAGCAGTAAGATGCTTTACATTTGATTTCTTGCAGGCTGTTACCAGTCACCTCTCTCTTCCCATTTACTCTGTATTCACACTTAAAGGTTAGGAAACCTTCCCTTTATTTAATGGAAACAAGTAACAATACTTCATGCACATTCATATTTCTTCACATTGTTTCCCAAGCATCAGATGCACTTGTATAAATTGTCCAAAGATCTCAAACCATACTGATAAAACAACTAAAACATCCCCAAGAAAGGGGTACAAAGTTGGAAAAAACCCACAAACCACAGCAGTTTTTTATAAAATGCTAGGAAGTGTTAATTTGGTAAAATTTTCAGTGGTGAGACGTTCTCCAGTACCTAAGTCTATGATTTACTTAAATATCATTTAATGAAATTATTAATTCAAACACATGGTCACCATAAATTTATAAATTTCAATCTCTGCAGTAATTTCATTGCATATCAGGTAATGGAATAAGGAGTAATTTCATTGCCTGTCAGGTAATGGAATGCTAAAATCATTCAGGATGGATACATAGGTCTGACCTAGGGTTTTACTGTGCTGGGCTGCATGCACAAATCCGTTACGCTTGTAGTACTGTGAAGGCCCAAAGAAAGTTTACTTCACTTTTCTTTTCTTTAAGGACTGCATATTGAAAGCCATTTTAAAAAAATCCAAATCTTTCGTAACACCTGTGATGGTAGCAAGTCCTGTAATTCATAACTGGGTATTAAAAGAAAACTGCAGCACAATACAGAGGATTTAAAGCAAGAATCAGGAGGAAGAGGTAGGAGGAAAAAAGATTATTTCATTTATAAATGCTGCACTTGAAGTCTGGGGTTTGATCTTGATCCTTTTATTCAAGGGTGGTGGTGGTAGACCTTTCAGAAAAGTCTTGGTTTTATTTCATATCAGTTGTATTGGAAGATAATGAAATTTGTACTGGTGCTGAGCGATCTGCCGCTTCACAATTGGGAATCCTAAAACATCAGGACACTGCGAATGCTGCAATATAAAATGACAAGTTAGTGACTGTAGAAAAGCCCCTGGGCTAACATCAGCAAAACACTGCTGTTTTCTCTGAAAATCTAGGCTACTGCTGCCAACCAGGGCACTCCCTCCTCCCTCCCCCCTGCCCGCTCCAGCTTGCAGCAAGATGACAGAGCAGATGTGCCAACCTTGCTGCAGATGCGGAGAACAAAATTCATGCAAGACTGCAAAGCCTTCACTCATGAAGCCCAAGGCTCCTGGCATTTAATCACCAAATATAGGTGCTTAGATACATCTTTCCAGTTACAAGTGGCTCTAAGGGTAACCTCTGAGCGGTACTGGGCTGAAACACGGAAGTGTTTCACTTAATAAAGATGGTCAGCTGCAACATGCCTCTGTCTTTGGGTTGACTGTCAGTATTTTGGCAAAGCTGATGCCGTCTCTGCCCTCACCACTTTGCCCTGTTTGTTGCACTAAAATCTAAAAATAACATTTAAATCTAAAATAAGGACAGTCAAAAAACGAAGGGTGTGGTGCATGGTTAGAACCTGAGAACAAACCTCAAGGACTAAATTATTCTTTTACATGCTTTTTAAATTTAGAGCAAGTAACACCTAAAATAACTGCTAGGTAATGCAATGAAAAGAAAACATGAATGTAATTCTACAGACTGCGTAAGTTATAAACTGCTAGAACTTTCAAAAAGGGTAGTCCCCACACATACTAAGATAAACAAATGTATTTCCCAGTTCTGCCAAGGAGAATTTTCAGTTATTCCCATGGTGAATCTTGTCAAATGTCTCTGGCAAACGATTTCTAATTTCAGCACCCTATTAAAACAGAGTCTGAGCTGAACACTCTCGATAGTTGAGGAATGAACAAGAGCTAAATTCTGAGTGTGCAATGTACCAAGTACTTTCCTTTTTGAAAAGCTCTGAAGTTCAAGGTAAACCACCCCAGTGACTTGGGGACTAATTGCACTGGGACTCTGTTCCCTAACTCACAAGAGGAATGGTGAGTTGCTCTTCAAATAAACACAGGCTATTTCTGTGTTCCTGCTCCTCATCCTAAAACGTTTCTTGGAATGCGGTGTAGTGAACCCCTGGCACTCCACAGCTTGGCGTTACCAGGCTCTCTTGGTTGCGTGCTCTTTTCCAATGAGTGGTGGGCAGAGACTTCCTCATTTGTGTGGTCTTCTCTCCCCCTGCCACCCAGAGTCTTTGCTCAAACTAGAATCCAAAAGTTCCTCTGAGAGGAAAGACAGGGCCCACTGCATTTCAAAGGCTAAAGCTTTGCTGGCTTTATTACTACAGCTGCAACTGTGGACACGCGTTGGGCGAGATTAAGGGGCATAGTGGGTTGCCTTCCCCGTTCTCTGCTGTGAAGTCATACTCTGTGTTACCGCACGGCTCCTTTAGGTTATTTATACAGAACCTTTACAATTAAACAATGTTTACCTCTTCCCTGTCCTTAGCAGATCAAATCCTTCATTGATTTTAGTGAAAGGAAGTGTGTGGGTTATTAATGGCTCCAGTGCAAATTTTTTCTTCATGTAGTCAGCAACCAGTTTAGGGACTGAATCTTTACTCTTCCAGCCTGAAAAAAATCCACAGACAACGGATAATGAAACAGTAAATGCTTGTGAAAATAGATAAAACTCATGGCAGCTTAATTTTTTAGACAAACTTTCTATAGCAGAATAGTGTAATGAAATGTTGCAGCATGTCTTTACCTTTCTAACACAGAGTGCCAGTAGGAAACATGGGATGAAGTGCAGCTATTCTACATATGACAAACCCAGTAAGCGCTTTATTGGTAGGCTAGTAAAAATTTGAATCTACAGAATCCAAACTTCACCCCACATTAAATACTGTTTCAACAACAAAAGCCAGAGTGCTGACATCCATGTTGGTAACTGGAAACCTGATTGCCTGGTCAAAATTGGGGGGGGCAGGGGGCAGATATGTCTCTTTTTTATTCTTACAATTTGCCAATTTTCTCTTACCATTTTCTTACAATTCTTACAACTAGCTAAAGCTGTCTCAAATAGCAGGATGCCCTTCCAGAGGAACCTAATTTGTCTCTGCTATTTTATTCAGGTATCTATTGAACACATCAGAGGAACTGGTTGTCAGTGGGAAAACCTTTTGTTGGAAACAAGTTTTCTGTGGCCTTCAGCTTTGTGTTGAGCGAGACAGGGCTTGCTGAGTGTGGGGCTCTGCTGGGAGAGCTTAGAAAGGAGAAAGAACTGGAAGGGACTGACGGCAGCTGGCAAGGGGCCGAGCTGGGGTCTGACCTATGTGGAAATCAGATGAGTCTGACCCCCAATGTCCTTTAGGGTCCTGACTCTCCATCTCTCTTTCTTTCCCTCTCTTTCTGTGTTTCTATCCCTCCCATTCTCCTTTTTGCCCTTGCTCTTTTTCTCCCTGTCCCTCTCTTCCCTCCCCCCAATCTTTTCCTCATTTTCTCCCTTTGTCCTTTTATCTTTTTCCTCTTCTTCATCCTTGTATCTTTTTCTCTTCTCTATTTTATCTCTTCTCCTCCCTCCCCTTCCGCTCCTTTTCTTTCTCTCTTCTACCTTTCTCTCTTTTTCTCTCTCCTCCTTATTTCTCATTTTTTCCTCTTATTTTCTTTCTCCTCTTTTCCCCCTTTTTCTCTATTTTTTGTCTTTTTATCTCTTCCTTTCTCTTTCTCTGCCTCTTCTTCTCTCCCACTTCTTATCCCCTCCCTCCCTCCCTCTCTGTTTTTCTCTCTCCTCCTCTTGCCGTTAACTAACACTTCCCATAATTAATTCCCTTTGTGCTTCTTTGTCAGCAAAGTATCTATCAATATTACTTCCAATAGGACAGCCTAAGAAATTAATTCAGATATATCCCATTGGATTCTAGTTGATTTACAATTTTCCCAAGCCAGTTCAATCACATCTTTCCAAGTCCTTACCTCCAAAGATGGACCCTTTCCAGGTGCGACCAGTGAAGAGGAGCATGGGGTCAAAAGTGATCTTTTGTGCTGCAGGGGGTACTCCCACAATCACACTGACTCCATAGTTGTACTGGCAACAGGCCAAGGCTGCAGCCTGCATTTGAAACAGAGAGACATCCCAGAGTCATGCAGGATTTGCCTCTGGGGCATGAAAGTTCGAATTCCTTCTCCTCCTCTCACAGCTCAGCTTGCAATTCATTTTTTGTAACTGAAAGCACATCACACAAGTTCCATTGTATCTGCTCACACCATTTTTATCGGCTGTCATGGGTTAGATATGTCCTAGCTTTGTTCTGCTTCCGCATTTTGTCTTAGTCTTTAATGATAAGCCACTGTTGGAAAGCAGATAGTGGGCTATGTGAAATTTAGCCACCCTGGTTAGGTCAGCAGAACACACTGAAGTTCCCTTTCCTAATTTTTTGAGCGTACTTCTGTCCCTGCATCTCAATGGCAGATAGCTGGACTTAACAGGTTTGAAGTTAGCTTGACACTTTGCCAGCGGCTCTCAGCTCCTCACCCCTTGGTGCTTAGTGGGTTAGTGAAGAGAGAGCTAACAAGCTAATGCCTATTTGACCACATCTTTGGTTGCATACCATAGTTTCAGTACGGCCGATGACCTCAAAGGAGTAGTCCACACCATGACCGGTCATTTCGATCAACACTTCGTGAATAGGCTTCTTGAAATCTTTAGGGTTGACGCACTCTGTGGCTCCCAGCTCCTTGGCCTTGGCAAACTTGTCGCTATTGATATCAACGGCAATGATGCGGGAAGCTCCCGCTGCCTTGCAGCCCATGACAACAGAGAGGCCAACTCCTCCAAGGCCAAAGATGGCACAGGTGGAGCCTGGTTCCACCTATAACGATATAAACATGGCATACTGTTACAGCCTAGGTAAAGTACAATGCATTTTCTTATTATCAATATGTTTTCACTTAAGCCACTTCTTGTAACTTAGAGATTAACTGCTGAGAAGTAATTTGCACATGCACACCTACTAGTGCAGTAGCCAGCTATACTGCTATAATCCTACATGTGACTAAGATAAAATTGTCCCTAAAATACATTTCTGAGACCAAGTTTTCATTACACGTCTCAGCTTCAGGTTTAGACACTTTTTTTAATGATGCTTTATAGTCCAGTCGTGTTAAGACTGTGCCAGCTGTAAAAGTCACATTCACTTATTGCTACAAATCATGAGTGTTTCATTTACAGGCTTCTATGTATTCCTAGACTTAAGTTACAGTAAAACAAATCAGCTCTGTTGTAATGTTTTTCTAGGGGTGATAAAGTTATGAGAGAAAAATTGAATAGATGGTAGTAAGTATTTTTACTGGATTTTCAATTGAAGACTTCAGAGTGCCTTAGAGACAGAGAAATTCAAGTAGGCAAAGTACTAGTATCTTCTTCACACCCTGGACTGAACAGAGTCTATACCTCCCGGCTGCCGTGCTGACAACCTGCTCACAAGCCACACAATCGTGAACAGACCCCTTGAGACGCCAGAAACACCCACCACGATACCTACCTTGGCAGTCTGCACAGCAGCCCCATAACCAGTTGAAAATCCACATCCAATCAGACAAACTTTTTCCAGAGGAGCAGCAGGATCAATTTTGGCTACAGCAGATTCATGCACTACTGTGTATTCAGTGAAGGTACTTGTACCAATAAAATGGTGAATTGCTTGTCCTTTACAGGTGAATCTAGTGGTGCCATCAGGCATTAATCCAGCAGCTGAACCAATGCTGTTTGAAAGATGACCAGAAATAATGGCAAGTGAAATCTGTTGAATGTGATCAGTTTCGTGTAAATAAAAATCAAATAAGGGTTGTAGGTAACCCGGGAAAACTCACTCATTTTTACTGCACAGATTGCCCTTGGTGCTTAAGCAACCGTTGCACTCCCCACACTGTGGAACGAAGAGTGGAATAACCTTGTCTCCTAGAAATAAAACAGTAATGACAGAGGATTAAAAAAGGCAAACAAGAAGCATGCTGGTAAAAACATGAAGCAAGTGTACGTAATCCCTAGGCAAATGTGCACTAGGAGTGCAGTGCTGGTTTTATTTCCTTCTGCTGCTCCTGGAAGATAAATCCTCTCTCTCTGTTATGAAGGACATCATTAGGACAAAGTTATTACAACTAATTTCAATATGCAAAATTCCTGGTGTCTTCCACAGAACTGAGTCTGAGCTATGTCATAAAACTGTGTTAGCTGATGACATTCCCGAAGTACTCCTTCTACAGTTTATTGCATCTTCTACTTCAAAGGAAAATAGTAATACAGAGGTAAAGAAACTGAGATAAAAACCGACATCCACTATGACAGCAGACCGGAGTGCCAAGATAACAGGGCTGTAATTTGTGCATACAAAGAATGGGAAATTAAGCATTAATTAATTTAGAACTGTGACCTGGGCTTAGTAATCATTCTACTTAAGAAACCTTGCACATCTTGGGCCTCTTTTTAGAACTTGAAGGTGTAAATTAAGCAGCATCTGAGAAATGTGATTTTGTGCACGTGTGTGTGTTCAGGCCTGCTGTTTCAACCCACCTGGAAACGTATGGCAGCTAGAATTAGACAACAGTGATTTATGAACCCAGACCTAAGAGAAAAAGCAGTTACAGCTATCACTGAAATCTGCAGTATACATATTTGTTTGGAGTTAAAGCAGAAATTTCTAATAAAGCCTTTTCTTATCATACATTCCAACCTGCTTTGGACAGACTTCATACTTGTTGCCAGTACGAACAAAGACACTGAAAGTACGGAGGTGCTGGAAGTGAACTCTTTAGGTATTGTAACAAACTTCCTGGATAAAATTGAGCATTTCTATGCAGATTTTGTTCACTGAATATTTTGTCTTAATAATTTAGCCCTTGTTAGGATTTGTTCAGTCCTGTAAAAGTGTATAGAAATCCCGTCTCATCTTGCAGCGGTTGGACAAAATTCAGCATCCTTCACTGAAGTCAAAGGATTATTAAGCTCTTAGGAGAATTAGAAGAAGGTGCCTTGACTTGTTGTCTAGTGCTTTGCTTTTCCTTATTCTTGAGAGAGATTAGTTGTGTAAACTGTGTTTAAAGAACCTGCAGCTAATACCTGATTTTCTTTGACCAACAGCATGTTCTTAATCCCATGACAGGAAATGCCCTATTTAGGTGGAAAGCAAGCTGCAGATGTTTTTACCAAAACCAGAAGAAATTGAATGGAAAATCTGAAAACAAATCAAGATTGTCAATACAGAAAGATGTGAACAGCACATCCCTTAAGGTATCCTTGAAAAAACTCAAAGTTGGAACATTTTCCTCTGCAATACAGGTACTCGGGACAGGGTTTGTGTTCAGTGCTGTTTCATACCTGGTTTGATCGAAGTTACTCCCTGCCCAACACTCTCCACAATACCAGCTGCTTCATGCCCAAGAATTATTGGAAAAGGCATAACCAGTCCACCAGTTATCACATGGTCATCAGAGCGACAGATCCCTGTAGCCACAATCTGATTTAAAGGAAAGACAATAATATTTCAGCATTTAACTATGTCATGTCATATACAGAAGTGAAATTATAACATATATTTGGAGGTATACCTTATATCAAACTAGATATAAGGAAGAAATTTTTTACGATGAGGGTGGTGAAACACTGGCACAGGTTGCCCAGAGAGGTGGTAGATGCCCCATCCCTGGAAACAATCAAGGTCAGGTTGGACAGGGCTCTAAGCAACCCGATCTAGTTGAAGATGTCCCTGCTCACTGCAGGGACTAGATGTTGGCCTAGATGACCTTTAAAGGTCCCTTCCAACCCAAACTATTCTGTGATTCCAAGTCACTTGCTTCCTTCTTAAACCTACAGGTAAAACACTTTTGGTTGTGTAATTCATGATTTTCACGGTTTGTATTAGTCTTTAATCTACAAAAAAAGGCTCCTTGTTGAATGTTTCCTGACTATCTATAGAAATAATTCTGACAAACAGCAAGATAGAATGCAATTCATAACAGTTATTTTAAATTTTATTTTTAGTACCTTTATGCGAACTTCATGTGCTTTTGGTGGGGCAACTTCCACTTCCTCAATAGAAAATGGTTTATTGGCTTCCCACATTACTGCTGCTTTGCATTTAATAACCTGCAAACAGAGCAAAGAAAAAGGGAATGGCACTTGCGTTTGCAAGTCACCACACAGATAGATTCTTACATTTCTACATGTGAAACTCCTGCTCATATTTGGGGGAGGAGAGGAAAAACTACAGAAAAAAACCAACCCAAACACAAAACGCAACAAAAAAGCCAACACCAAAGCACAGTGTAAGCCCATTTCCCTCCCCCCACCAAGATCATGTCTGACTTTGTTCACATTTCTGTCATAAAAAGTTTTCAGCAACATGTATAATAGCCTCCTAGGATAACTGGATACCTTACCCATCCTCATCGCTTCTTTGTTCTTGAGTTCTCCAGTAGCAAACATTATTCAGGTACAAGAGTTATTCTTTGTTTCTAACTTCCTTGGAGGATTATTTTTGCCGTGTTGGATTACTGGCATATATTTGTATCTTCTTGGAGATGGCACACTAAACGATGCCATATATCAGCTTGTGATAAAGTCTGTATTGCCTAGAACTGCCTGTGTCAGGAACTCATGAATTGCTAAAAATGGAATTCACAGCCTTAATACAGACTTATGAACATTTTCTTACAGCCCAAGTTCAGCCATGAGGTGATGGCTGAGAGGACACTTACATAAAATGGTGTAGCACTATGCAGAGGTAATCTTGAAGAAGCAACAGTCCCTTTAGTGCGAGATTATCTGTGCTAAGGTACCTTGCTTCTCAAATAGGATATTTAACTCAGGGGGGATTACTTCCAATACCAAAGACTCCTTTTTTTTGTCTGTTAGACTGAAGTTTGCCCATGAGCCCCGCAGGCTTTGTCTGGGTGCTGTCGGGCCTCCTCTGATCACTCAGAAGAGAGAGGAGCATTGTCCGCTCCTCATGCCAGGCACTCAGAGAGAAGGTAGCCCCAGTTTCCACCCTGCAAGCTCACTCCTAGTGTATTCAACGGTAGTGAGGCTTCTCTGTCCCCAGATTCATTCCTGTTCTTCCTCGGTGGTCTTTGCCCACCCTCAAGCTTTAAGTGACGCCGGGCCCTGGAATATGATTTTCCATGACACCCTCATAGGTGACACTCTATTTATAAAGTCCTCAGTCACTCTGTTAAGTCCTGCTGACTGCAAGCATTCAGGTGGCATTATCTTGAGAGGGAAACGGAGGCGAATCGAGTCCGTGATGCAAGAAGTTTAGCACATGCATAAGTGTCCTGCGTGACCCTGGCACTGGGACAACTTAACACCAGTGTGCTGCAAAGTTTTCAGGGGAAAAAAAAATAAAGCAACTTTTTAGTATCAAAGCTTTTGAAGTAGAAATAGAAATGATACCTACCTATCAACAAATTGTCAACTGGTAACAAAGAAAATAATTACTAGGAAATAATAATCACATAAAATGAAATAGTGCACTTTCAGCAGCCAGACCCAAAGTGGTAATGAGCACAACACTTTGAAAAAGACAGACTCAAGAGAGGTTTGCAGTATATTTAACGTTTCGTATGTCAAGTGCAAGCGTGATTAGTAAAAAATTCACAAGTGAGGCCAAAGATCCCATTTTAAAGGGCCACATTTTCAAGGGAACTTACTTAAAAAAAAAAAAGGGCTTACGCATTTATACTGTATGCCAGATAGATAGCACAATAATGATTTCACAACTTGCACATGCAAACATACAGTGTTTGTAAGAACAAAGTTACCTAAGAACTGTGGATTGCTGAGAACAAATCCCTTCTACAATTAGAGACTGGTTAACTACGTATTGTTCTGACAGTTGAGTCCCTATGAACTTTTACCGACTTATTATAAGAGGATCCCACAGATGCACCAACAGCACACTATCACCCATTTCATCTATTAAGGCAAGCACTAGCTGGAGTCACAAGGTTTCTTCTGGTCGTGTTTTCTACCAGCCTTACAAGTTACTGCAGCAGGGGGAGGGTAGGCGTAGAAACACACCCTTTTACAGAGCATCAGGATTATGCTGCTTTGTCACGTAAACTGCACGGTAACTCACATATTACTCCAAGATAAACACAGTGAAAACAAGGCAGTTCAGTTCTATCACAACACTTCGTTTACTATGCTCAGTCCAAGGCTGGGTGGAGGACTGAACCTGGTGAATTTATCTACAAGTGAACTACAATTAATTTTGCACTTGCAGTATCTCAGAGTTGAAGAGAGCTTTTTTTTTTTTCCTCTTGTTTTGTTTGGTTTTAGAATAGCGAAGACATCTGGCAGCAACAGCAAATGATCCTGGTATTTTCTTAAGGCACATTCCAGCAAGGTGCGTGCCTTCAGTTCCATCTCTGGGTTCCTGTCTATCGGCCTCTCTTGCATGTCTCTGGGCGTATGTCAGCATCTCTCAGGTGGCACAAGAAGACTCAGCACTGGTATTCCCTCTCTCTTGTCACTTTATAGCAAAGATGTAAATACCCATTTCAGTCCCAGCTCAGTGCTGCACTGCGTGCGATACTTACTTTAGGCCTTCATTAACTTAAGCTCTACACTTGCTATATGCATATTCCAATTTAATGACTGTCCTAGCATCAGCACAATTACACCCTGAAATTCAACACGAGAGTATGGCTTTTTTTTAGAAGACAAACTGATATGAATTACAAAGAAGCTAAAAATAGTTTAAAACACTGTGGGATCTCAGAATGGAAACTGATAGAGCTGATAAAGACATTGTTTTGAACACTTACTACATTGTATGATATTTTAAACTGTCCAAGCAGAGATTAAAAATAGTTTGCTAACCCTGGGGGGAGGCTATTCTTATTCTGGTGCTGTTACCTTATGTTGCCTCCATGTTTAAAAACATAAATTAATTATTGCCTTGAAGAGTGTAACAACCATTTCCTAGGAGAGTTCAAGTAAAGGCAGCTCTCCCGTACCAGCTTCCTCCTAAACTCCCATCTGTGCTATACCACCAGTACTTACGGTGTCCCTGCAAATAAACTGCATTTAAAAATGCATTACTCAGCTGCAGCAAAGAAACTTTTCTAATATTAACTTTTGCTTACTTTGCCTGCTGTGCTCATGTTGATCGGTGTGTCAGTTTCTTGCCACCACTGATTTCCTGGGCCAAGAATTCAGCCAGCTGCAAAGCAGTCAGGTTGCTGATACAAGTCCTGTCCAATACGCTGGAACCTTGTCTTGTGAAGTGCTCCTGCAAGTGCAGTGCTCTGACCTTATAGCCAAGCCTCCCGGCTCAGAGCCCCACCCCTTTATCAGCTAAAGCGCTAGAACAAAAATAAACAACCCATCTGCTGAAACCTCGCTCCTTACAGTGCTTCTGTCTTCCAGATTCATCTGTCATGCTCTTCCCCACCCTTTTTGCATCCCATGTATGGTTGCCCTCAGCATCACGGGAAGAAAGCACAAGCCCTGCCCGGAAGCTGTCCCCTCTTTCCACCTCCCTGGGAGGCTGTCTCCAAATCCACTGCTCTCAGTGGGACTGTAGGTGCAAAGAGAAAAGGGGAGAGTGGCTCTTGAACTCACAGCAGAAGGGATGCAGTGACAACATGAAGGCTTTGCTGAATTACTTTGGTGACATAAGAGCCTAGCTGATCTATTAAAACATGCTATTAAAACAGCTTAAGCAAGCTGCTTAAGAACCGTACACTGTCGGGCTGCAGCTGTACCTACTCCTGATGCTTAGCTTTACAGTCCAGCTACTCATTAATCTCGGAATGCCTTTCAGTGAACAGTGACCAAGGACAACGTGCCGATCGTGCTGATGGGAAAACAAAAATCTGTAAGTCAGCAAGAAGCGCTGCGCAAGATGCGTGTTTCTTACCATGCTGCTTGAATTGCGAGTGATTGCCTGACCTGTCAGTTCCATCAACACCCGCAAGCACAGTGTCCATCACTGCTCACGCACCCACACATTTACCCTCTCCTGGCACAATGTCCTGGTGTGAGGGACTGGGTGGAGGTCAGCACTGCATGCCTTTGCTGTGGATTTCAAGCCTCATCTATTTTCAAATTATGCCCAGCATTCTGAAATCAAGATTTTGCCTTCAGAAACAAGCAAAAAAGAGATAAAATACTGCATATAACCTGATTAGTACCTACTAAGTACAGCACTCTCTCAGGTTTACCTGTGTGACTGTAATTAATTTAACAAGGGGTACAGGAACAGGAAGCAGGGAGAAACACAGTAGATGTATGTAACCTCAGGCGGGTACTTCAGTGGGGCTTTCTAGTGGCCTCAGAGGCCCAGCTGCAGCCTGATGGGGACATGAGCTGTGTTTGACCAGGGCTAGAAGAACAGAGGTTAAGAGCCCCTGCTAAACAATTTCAAAGACCTGAAGAGCAAAAAGGAGAGCCTGGCTTGAGGCTTCCTATGGAAAAAGGCTAACAGAGACCACAGATGGTGACCTGTCTCCCATCTGGGGAATGGTAGACCTCAGGGTATTCATCCATATAGTCTGCCCTGCTCTTCTGAGACTAGGCTCCTCTCCCCATCCCCCCAAGACTTTTTATATAACCGTAGAATCATTTAGGTTGGAAAAGACCTTTAAGATCATTGAGTCCTACCGTAAACTTAACACTGCCATGTCCACCACTGAACCACGTCCCT
>VYZM01014166.1:0-19911 GCA_013398915.1 Dromas ardeola
AACCCAAACCATTCTAGGATTATTGGCTAATGTAAGCAGAACAGAAAAATGCTGTCAAGGGACTCATCTAAAAGATAGTACTATACAGTTTATCATTTTTTTCACCAAGTAACCCTTGCCCACTGCCATTCAGCTAGTGTGTCTCAATGGGTTGCAAATTATAACGCTACACTGACATAAACACAAGAGAAGGCTGAAGTTCCTCCTGTATAGCTACAGGCTCCACCACAGAGGTTCAGTATAAACAAATCTCTGCTTAGCCTGGGCCTGTTTTCTCAAACACTGCAAAGGCAGCTGCCTGTCACTTTGTAGGTGAAATGCTTGTATTCTAGAAATTATAAATTGGGAGTCTTTGAGAGGACCAATATTCCATAGCTTTTTGTTAAAATTAATAGAAAAATAAGTGCAGAAAATAAATCAGTTTTCCTGTACATATATTCAAGCAGGTATGTACACAGTAAGCTCTATCAGGTTATCAAACAATTTTAGCTCTATCCCCATTTGGTATGTCTATACCATTAACCCGGAGTTTTGAAACTCAAAAGGTTAAAGGTAACACCTTAAAATTATCACATAGTTTATAATTACTTTGTGCAATATGACAAAGGGGATATTTTGAATCCTTTTGGTCTCTGGAAGGGAAGAGGTTATGGGAAGCAGATAAGCACATTATCTAATACTTCATCATAAAGAACAATCACGAATGACTTATGTTCCTTACAGCAGCAACATCAGTCATATTTCAAGATTCCGAGTATGCCACACTTGATTACAGCCTGAAACTCAGTTTCCAATGCATTACCTACATGAGTATAATCAATTATTTGAGTAAAATATCAATCTTTAAACAGGGAAGAAGCCTCCATCATAGACATTTTTCGTTCCTCTTTCTGTATTGCTGTTAGTAGAAAACAGATCAATACAATTTTCTATCTAAAATGTGAGGATTCCCATCTTTCAAATGAGTGCCAGGCAAGTCTGGTTTTGAGATATCTCAGGCTGAAGGAAGTCTCCTGGATTAATTACTCCAGCCTTCCACCCATTATGTGGAAGAAAGGTGGCTGTGGCATCATTCTCCTCTTGGCCCCACACTTCCCGGGAGGAAAAAAAGGGCATGGATGCACAGAGAGCTTTATTGCTCTGGAAAAGGCAGGGGAGTTTTGGTGGCCACCTGTATTTACTGTTTGCAGCTGCCCATGGCCAGCAACCACGCACACAGCACCGGGAAGCCTGGCTGTGCTTGGGCTCTCCTCCAGGAACCCGAGTCAGGGAGCACAGCACCTTCCACATGGCTTAACCGATCAAGTTTTGCACCCAGAGTCTGATACTTCAAAATGAAATAGTCAATTTCATCATACAAATGACCACTAAATCTTTCCGTTACCTACAGAGGCAAGGGCCATGTATTTCCTGATTTCTTGTTGCATTATAGTATGCGTTTTGTACTTCAAGTGTCAATGTAATAAGGAACATCTGCTGCTTTACATGATCCTTCTAGTCAATAAAATATACAATTTATTCTCGTGTTAATTCGTTTGTCTTTTGCGGCTGACATAAATACTTTAGTAATATCCAGTCATCTCTACAGGTTTAATCTATGTGAAAATCAAGAACAAAAAGCAAGGCCCTTGATATGAGAAAATTATAGGCAAGACCATTGCACCCTCTGAAAAAATCTCCAAGGCCAAAGGGAGCTTACTATGAGAAAAGACGGCGCTATTGGATGTTGCGTATTGAAGCTGTTCTACATTATGTTCCCAGCATTAGTCTTTTCTGATCATGAATAGCCAGTTAATGAAGTCTTTTCAGTTCATGTTCTTTTCTCCTCTCACTAATTTACATGAACCAGGAGACTGGTCTTGTCACAGTTCGGAAATCTTTCCCTTCAATCTCAACCTCTCTTCACTCGCAATCCTTTATTTACCTTTACTGGTCAAACTGTTCTGCCCATAGGTTATTTTTAATGAAGGTCATAAATAATGCTGCAGCAATGTATTCTGAATGAAGTACCTTACTGTACAAGTGATCCCATTGATGGCAGAGAGCATATTGCTGTTTCCGTGCATAACCACATATGGGCACATAAGCATATAAGCACTGTTACTTAGCCTGCAGTGCATGAATCACGAGTGGCCTGTCAAGCATCGGTGTCCTGGGCGGGCTGCCCTTTTTCCATTGTCAACCTCTGGCCAAAACCCACAAACTTTTCTTTTTTTTTTTTTTCTTTTTTTTTTTTTTTAACCAGTAGCATGATAACTTAGAAATGGATGGTTTTAAACAATAATAAAAAGAAACATCTAAATGCCACCTACTGTTTAACACCCCTCTAGCCTCAAATAATAGTGAGGAGAAAAGGTGGTCCAAAATGTACAGATATATTGATATATATTTACTGAGATACTGGTGTACACCGTAAATACTGACGTACAGCTGGCTCTCTGCTGCTGACTGCGATACCTCAGGGTATGATGCATTTCAGCCGGCAGCAGAAAGGTACTGGAAGCTGCAGTGCGCTGGGTAGAGCGCAAACCGCAACCGCTCTTTAAGCAACAAAGCGTACTCTTCCCCATCTCAGCAGCCAGCTCGGCTAAAGGGTTTATCAGCAGCTATAGCCCTGCTTATGCTGCTTATGTTTATATGAGGAATAATGAGGTATTTCCTTATATTCAACGAGCCTTCTGGCGTCATTTTTTAAGCTTTCCAGGATGCAAAGGCACCAGTCCTGCTCCTTTCACAGAACTTGTGTTGTGGTAGGCCTTGTCCCTTTCTTTAAAAGTCCATTTTCAAAGAGGAAATTTAGCAGTGACTTCTTTTTTTCTGGATTTTTTCCCCAAGATGCATCATTCCTTTGTAAGTATCTAAACTGTCAAAGAACATATGCATAATCTGAAGGGCTGGTGGTTTCTCCCAGTTTTAGTTTTATTTAATGATTTTCATCCATTGAAAACTTCTTGAAATGCTTGAAATTCATATAAATCATTTCAGCAAACAATGTGAAAAAAATTCTTCATTGTTATTTTTTATTTGTAAAGCGGAGTGTGCGTAGCAAATAGGAGTGGTCAACATTGGTATTTCAGGTGGCAAACAAATAAAGCAGCCATCCCAGACCCCTGCATTTCAAAGTATTTCCTGCAGCATGAAAACGTGCTTGAGACTCTATGTCAGATCACTTTCTACCGCAGGAATCCCTCAGGAATGTTATAACGCATTCGCATTCTTTGCTTCACAGGTCTGAAATGATGACTCACGCATGCTCACTTGATTAAGCAGCAGCTAATTACATCCTATTTACCAGCTAGAAAGGCACATCGTAGTGACAAGACTAACCGGTAGATCTGGGAGGAAATATTTTTGTTGCCTGGAACATAGTTTCACCTTTTATTGAAGGAGTCTTTCGTAGAGACGCGGTGCTTGGAGCAGAGACTCCAGCAGCCCACACCACCCTCCCAGGAAGAGGGCAGCAGAGCCTGCAGTTGTTTTACCAACCTTGCCAGCTCAGGATGTAGCCTACCTTTCTCTCCTCCCCTTGCTTTTCCTCCCCCAAGAACCTTTTCCTGCTTTTTTTTTTTTGCCTCTGGGTGAGCTCTGGATGCCCTTCTCAGCAGCTCTCCAGATTTAATAAGCTCTAAGCCTCAGCAAATCCAGGCTGATAAGAGGAGGAGCCGCTTGGTTCACCTGTCTGCATCTTGAGGACAAGGAAGACGATTCATCCCTGCAGGACTAGCTTACTACAATATCGGTAGTTTTCTTCCTGGCTTTCCGTCAGATTCCCACTGTGGCTAGACAGGATCTCTGGGATAAGCCAGGATTTTCTGTGTAATTCCAAAGGGGGAACTAGTTAATTATATTATAAAAGTTTGAAATGCTATTTCCAAAGGCGATACAGATTGGCTGGAACGCTGCCTACCTGTATAAAATCCTGCCATATGATACATACTCTAACTCCAATGCTTGCACTGAGTCTTTGTTAAAAATAAATCATGTGTCATGCTGCTAATGTACTTCTTGGTTCAGTGACAACTAGTCACTAGTGGTGTGGCTTTAAGATCAGACAAAGGGCTTTTAACTGGAAAACGGGATTGAGCAATAGACATGTTTTTTCTTCTTTTTTAGTTTTTTACTACAACTCAGTGTAACGTAATAAAGTCTAAGCCAGTCAGGCTACTAAGAAGGGATTTTTTTTTCATAGTGTATCAAAATACCACAAAAATTGCAGAAACCCAAGAGGTATTACAGAGATCCGGTTAGATTAGGTGTATTGGCACATGTCTGGAATTTCTAGGTAGAGCCATCCAGTAATAACTGGCTGAATTTCATGTATCTTTTTCTCAAGTACTGGTTCTTACTTTGACCCTTTGGCTCTTTGACTCCACATCTCTCACTTCTTACACTTTCGTCTTTCCAGCAACCAACATTTTCAGCTATCCCAAATTCTCTGTGGCGTGGTTTAACCCCAGCTGCAACCAAGCACCATGCAGCCGCTCACTCACCCCCCGCCTCTTCCCCCCACAGTGGGATGGGGGAGAGAATCAGAAGAGTAAAAGTGAGAAAACTCGTGGCTTAAGATAAAGGCAGTTTAACAGGTAAAGCTAAAGCCGCACATGCAAGCAAAGCAAAACAAGGAATTCATTCACTGCTTCCCATGGGCAGGCAGGTGTTCAGCCACCCCCAGGAAAGCAGGGCTCCATCACGTGTAATGGCGACAGGAAGACAAACGCCATAACTCTGAACATCCCCTTCCTTCTTATTCCCCCAGCTTTTATTGCTGAGCATGACGTCATATGGTATGGAATATCCCTTTGGTCAGTTGGGGTCAGCTGTCCCAGCTGTGTCCCCTCCCACTTCTTGTGCACCCCCAGCCTACTCGCTGGTGGGGTGGTGTGAGGAGCAGAAAAGGCCTTGACTCTGTGTAAGCACTGCTCAGCCATAGCTAAACCATCCCTGTGTTATCAACACTGTTTTGACCACAAATCTGAACCATAGACTCATACCAGCTACTATGAAGAAAATTAACTCTATCCCAGCTAAAACCAGCACATCCTCCACCCTTTATTCCACACCATTTACTGATATGGTCATGATCAGGTCCCACACTATCTAATACATATCATTAACCACCACCCCCCTTCCCAACCTTGGATACAACACACAGATATCATTCCCCTAGTCTATGGACCACCCCTATGAAATGTCTGTACAATGTCCACAAGTGTCCACAAAATGTCCTTTCCATGGGGTGCAGTCCTTTGGGCATCCACCTGCTCCAGCATGGGATCCTCCTGGGGCACTGCTCAGCAGTAACTAAAACACCCCTGTGTTATCAACATGTTTCCAGCACAAATCCAAATCATAGACCCACACTAGCTACTGTGAAGAAAATTAACTCTATCCCAGCCAAACCCAGCACACTCTGACAGTAACATTCAACTGAAAATTGTGTCTGAATTCGAGCACTGTCTTCAGGGCGCTTACAAGGGAGCTGACCGGGGAAATCTGGAAGCAGCAACAGAAAAAGTAGTTGATCCGTTGAGTACTTTTAACAAGCTAATAATAGAAAACGCTCCTGCACTTTGGTCTGTACAAACCAGATGCCGACAAACCACTGCCTGTGGTTTTGTGTAAGCTAGGTACTCCTGGGCAACCGTGCCACACACAACCAAAAAAAAAGGAAAAGCAGGAAACATTATGGGCTGGAACGACCACGGATAAATCATCGTTTCCGTCTGCTGACAAAGAAATGATGCTCATCGCAGTTTGCTGATGAAGCAATATCCAGGGCCATGAGCCCTGGCAGAGGGGGCAAAAAGGAGGAATGGCACCATGGACAAATTTCAGAAAAGCAGACAGAAAGCTAAGGGTAACTGAGCCAATTTTTTGAAAGAGGTGGTTGCTGGTAAGGGGCAGAAAAACATTCAATCATGCAATTATACAGGCATAGAGAAACAAGGAAGCTTTTTCAGATGGAGGCTGAAACTGAGATTTTGCAAGGAAAACTGATGGCAAAAAATTACTTAGTTACACAAATGAGAGGAAATCAGTTTAAGAAAAATGGATCCAGTGTGGCTTCTGAAAACAACAAATATATTTGCTTTAAGGTGGAACTAGGTGAGTTAACAAAAAGCGCATGCTTGATGTGTGCTTGGAGGATTTACTGAAGATACATATACACATTCAGGAAGATTGGGACGGAAACAATACAAAAATTTAGGAATAAGGTAGAGCATTTTAAATTAAAAAAAAAAAAAATTATGAGCCACCAACATGTCCTTGTAGAAAGAAGGCAAATACCATCTTATGCTGCATTAGGCAGAGCAGATTGAGAGAGCTGAGCCTTCCCCTCTGCTCACCCCTGGCGAGACACATCTGGAGCGCTGGGTCCAGCACTGGGCTCCCTACTATGAGACATGGACACACTGGAGCGAGTCCAGCACAGGGGCTCAAAGGTGATCAAGGGGCTGGGATACCTGATGTAAGAGGGGGGCGGAGGGAGGTGGGACTGCTCAGCCTGGAGAAGAAAAGGTGCAGGGGGATTTATCCATGTGCATAAATACCCGATGGCGGGGAGTAAACACAACAGATTCTTCTCGGTGGTGCCCAGTGACAGGACGAGAGGTAATGGACACAAACTGAAATGCAAGAATACTTTTTTTCTTTAAATTGTTTGTCTTTGGCTTTGTGTTAAGTAGTTGGCATCTTTAATGACTTGGTAAAGATATTTATTAGGAAAGAACTAGATAAATCATCAGGAATTAGACATATTTAGCATTTGTGCCATTCCTAACTTTTTTTGTCTCATATTACACCAAGCTGCACAAACATCATTATTTGCAACACAGAAATTGCAGCTTTAAAATTACAGTGACCCTACAGACATCTGTATCATCATCTATCTGTGGAGCCATTCATGCTAAGTCAGCCAGGGCAAAATATAATAATAGAAGAAGTTTGTAAAATAATTATACACACCCAGATGCCGTGATAAGATAAGGTGCATTTAGCATCAGAGCATAATTCACATTCTGCTATGGATTTACTGTTACAAGTAACTAGGAAATATTTCACAACATCCCTGACTCACCCACATGTGGTATGTGATGCAACCAATGGTCACAGAAATTTGAATCTATCTAGCCTTCTACCAGAACACAGCACTTTGAACCCCATATTATTATGCCTAGGCAAAACTCAGCATTAAGGCTGCTCGCTGCCCTGAAAGCAGGTTGTTTGCTTCTCACTCAGACTCTGGACTGCAGAGAAAAGTGGTCATATTATAATGTTCTCTGGTAGCCCTGAGGAACTCTAGAGCATGACTGCTAAGGTCAAGTGTGTAAACAGAAGACGTGGTCTCTGATGACTACCTTGAAGGACTGGACTTTTTTTTTTTTAACTGAAGTGTTTGAATCAGCCATATCACTCTAAAGAAAAGACTGGGAGGGGGGCCATATCTCCATATCTCCCCAGTGACATCCCACAACTTCTCCACAGACACAGGTGTATCTCCAGCATGAAGCACGAGCTCTCCTGAAGAGCAGAAGCTGCTTGGTCATTGCCTTGCTGCCTTTCAGCTGTGGCTAAGGAGAGGACAGAGAAGAGAGAACTTCATTCTCTTGCTTGCTTTCCTGATGAGCAATGTGACCTCGGGGATGAACCGAGCAGGTCTGACCAGCTCTGCATAGCAACTGAAGGGCACTTCCCATCAAATATGCAGCTCCTAGAGCAGCCCACAAAAGAGGAAAAACTACCAGCACCCTGATTCACAATCCTGGCAGCTACAGATTGATCCAATCAGTACTGGTAGGCTACAGCCCTCATGAAATAACAGGAGAGGAGAGGGGGGGAGAGGGGAGGGGAGGATCTGCCTCAAAGTACCTAAATTATCCCCTTTGCTGTTTAAAGTGATAAATTGAATTCCTTACGATTAGGAGGTTGGACGTACCTCTTAAATGGTGAAATGTTTGTTAACTCACTGAACATCAGCCTGAAATGAGGAACAGTGGGTGTCTTTGTAGTGCAGGGCAGGAGGGAACTTTGTCCTGTCTGTCCTCTAGAAAAAATGATTGCTATGAAACCATTTGGGAATTGAGAAGCTCTTTTACCTGTAGACTGCAAAAAATCACCCTTTAACATTTTTTTTCACTTCTCCAGCCCTCAGGCCCACAACCACAAGTTATTGGACTCACCTGCTGCAGGTGGCATGGCTCACGTTTAAAGGCACAAAGGTGAGAGGAGGTGCCTCTTGAGATTTGCATTAGTGAGATAAGACATAGATCATAGAATCATTTAGGTTGGAAAATACCTTTAAGATCATTGAGTCCAACCATAAACCTAACACTGACAAGTCCACCACTAAACCATGTCCCTAAGTGCCACACCTACCCGTCTTTTCAATACCTTGAGGGACGGTGACTCAGCCACTTCCCTGGGCAGCTTGATAACCCTTTTGGTGAAGAACTTTTTCCTAAGAACCAATCTAAACCTCCCCTGGCGCAACTTGAGGCCGTTTCCTCTTGTCCTATCACATATTTTATAAGACTTGCTAAGAAATGGATACTCCACCCTTGAACTGCTTCTTTGGAAGAGCATATTCCAGTTCCTCATTCTTTGCCTCCTGAGGTAAATGAACTGAGCATTGCTCATAAAATTATAGAATGAACTTTCCCATGACCAGTGAAATTTGTTATAGAAAAGATAGTCCCTGAACTTGAGTCAACAAAAGAAAGGCAGAACGACTCTGTAACAAATACAGTATCCACACACCAGCCACTCTACGTGCAGAAGGACACACCACATTCAGGGAAAATAGCTTCCCACCTTTCTTCCACAGCAGCCTCTTCTTCAATGACTGATTGCGTATCAGATTTCTCTGGGAGGCTGGCTGTTTAAAGTTTACCTGATGAGGGCCTTTTGCACAGCCAAAAGATAGTGTGCGGGGTGTTTCTTTCAGATGTTTTCCGTATAACAGTATAAATCTCATCTTCAAATTTTATGGGACTGGCCTGGAGAAAAACTAATATTCCAAGCTAAAAATAACTTCTCAGAGTTAATCCATTTTGATGAAAAAATCTCTGCTTTATTTGCCAAAATATATAGCTCTGAACTGACTTTAAGGCATCTGAAATGATCAGTGGTTAATTCTCTTATGCAAGACTTAAATCCTTCCCCTCCTGCCCAGCAAGCTGTCATGAGAAATATGCTTTGTTAGCTGGGATCATCTCTTTCACATACACTGTCTCAGGTGCCAAAATGATAAAAAGGAAAACCTTCTGCTGACGTGTAAAAGGAAAACCTAGCATTTCAGTCACAGAAGAGCTCTTTGTTTTATATCAGGCTTCTAATTATTACAAAATTTGAAAGAGGAAGAGGCAAAAAGAAAATAAGAATCAGTCCTTCCAGGAGAAGGTACAGAAAAAAAATCCTTTTATTTGCATGTTGTGTCCTCTGGGAACTTAAGGAATAACATAACTGAATCTCTAGGGAAAAAAAAGGGGTTTTTTTTAGTCTCAGAAGAGGGTAATGAGGTGACTCTCTGCGTTCCCTCCCGACCTAAAATAGTCTATGAAAATTAATGGAGTTAAACTCTTAGAAAACCACTTACTACTTAATGCTATTTGATTTATATTGCGGTACTAGTTTAATATAATATCTGGAAATATTATATTATTATAAAAACTTTATATATGTTTGTATTACATATATATAAGAACATATTTACTAAATCATATATATTGTATGCATATGTAATAATTATAATTATTTAGTGTTAATACTATTTATTTTCAAAGTTCATGCCATGCTTTAAAATGTTGTTGTGAATTAATTAGAATTGTACTTTTCTACATTTCAAATGCCTCTGAGATTTCTAATACACTCTGTCCTCTTTCGTTTTAGCAGACTCACATGCTCCACCATTAATCATCCGAGAACTTTGTACAAAATGCACCATGGAAGTAGGTTTTTGTTTACTCACTGTTTATCTTGTTTACAAAAGTACAGCAAAGATAGTATGCAAACATATCCAGAAGAAATGTATTTTGATGTTAAAATTGTAATCTAATTACTTTCTTAAGTAAGCAGTGACAAAGCAAAGCAAACAAACCCAGACACACACACACACAGAGACACACACAGAAACATCAAGCACGTTTTAGGGCACCCACAGGAGAAACGCACGTCTCCTTTCCTTCTTAAATTCACTGCAAAAACGTCCTTTGACTGCAGGTGGAGCAAGAATTTTCCCAAAGTATTTTCGAAACGTTCGGCTGCGGCGCGCTCACTGTGCAGCGCCTTGGTCACTAGCCAGCTCGCTATTTCTGCATGGAACAGAAAGAATAAACTACATCTATAGTATAGGAAATCAAACTGAGCAGTGTGTTGCCTCAGGCCGACTCCCTGTCTCAAACAATGTGGTAGAAATGAATGCATAAAAGAGGCTAAAGTTAGCAATTAAATTTCTTTGTATTATTATACCAAAAATATAATCTCATACAGAATGAACAGTCAGCTATGAATTTATTGTAGACTAATGGGAACCTTATAATGTAATTAGAAAGGTAATTTTTCTACTTCTGCAATAAGTAAATGAATCTTACCACTGCTACAGCGATGTTCATCATCTGAATTTCTAGCCTTATGACTTTATCTATGCCCCTATTATCTTTTGTCCTAATGGCCTCACTAAAGAGTATATACAGACAAATCTCTCTTTTGTAGTCATTAGACTGTTATTAAATCGCATAGAAGAATCAACTCAGCTTCTAGAAGTTAATGTACTCGCAGGGATGACTCACCAACAAGGCAGCCGGAGCAGTTTCCACCCAAGCTCTCAACTCTGCCCCTAAGGATCTTCTGCTCCTGCAGAAGAGTGTTGTGCCCGGAGAGAACCAAATGCCTGTGAGTAAGCTGTTCTGATAATGGAGCAAGAGCATTACTGGAATTAGGCAGAAGTTAGTAACAAGTAGCTGCAATATGAATATATAAGTACATTCTGTTAACAAACCACTTCTGAGTAGACTGAAATGTCAAAGACCCTGGAATATGAGGGAATAACATGACTACAGTGTGCTGCACTTATCAGGAACTTAACCTCGGGAAACATGAGCAGGAAATTATGCTTTGAGGTATATTAAAGAAAAACAGGAACCTGCTGTTGGAAAACCATTCAGCCAGCGTATAAGATTCACATAATTTGACCATGTACAGAAGTGCATAATAACCTATTGAAATAGCCATAACTGATAGTGTAGGTGGAGCCATCTTTACATTGCACATAGAAACCTGTAACAAACACCTCCTTTTGCACAAGTGTCTGCGCTTCAGAATCCAGTACGCAAATCTGACCACTCTGGTTGCCTGCAACGCTACGTACGCAAGTGTTACCTTATGGTCCCCCCAGGGAAACACACCCCTTATGTTTGCCTCCGGTCTAGCATCCTGCCCTTCAGGCTTGGTTGTAATCCAGCTGGCTCTGACAGAAGCAGGCATTAACACTAGCATTGCCCTAAGTTGCCCGGTCTGCGGCAGGCTGGTTCCTGTGCTGGGTCAGGACTGTGTGGTGAGCAGGTCATCCTTGCCTTCCAGGAGAGGAGCAAGAATAGCTGAACTGGTCACTGTTTCAGACAAGCAATTTTCTTCTTTTTGTGTGTCGTGCCTCACCAGGGCAGAGTAGAGGGGGAGGATGACCTCCCTCGACCTGCTGGCCACACTCTTTTTAATGCACCCCAGAAGGCCATTGGCCTTCTTGGCCACAAGGCAACATTGCTGGCTCATGGTCAACTTGTTGTCCACCAGAACGCCCAGGTCCCTCTCTGCAGAGCTGCTTTCCAGTAGGTCAGTCCCTAACCTGTACTGGAATTCTGTACCAGAACTGTTTACAGCTCCTGCCACACCAGCTAGTACTGATGAAAGAAATAATTGAAAAAAAAAAAAAGGTTACTAAGAAGAAAAGCTTTTAGGTTTTCCACAGGACTCAGTCTCCAGAACCCCTTTAGAATCACACTTGAAACTTTACATCTCTCAGTCCAGCCTTTTAGAAAAATACTGACACTGCTCCCTTCAGAAAGGAAAGGCTATGGGGCAGGGCTGCTTCTGATATCAAGGCTAGGACTGACTGTGCTTCTCCTCTTCCTAGAACCCAAACTCCATCAGAGCAGGGATGCTTCTCACACAAGATGTTCTGCCTCTTCAGTCCTGAGAGTGGTGCTGATCAGTCCTGGATTCTGCAAAGCCATCTTTTTCTGCACTTCTAAACACTGCTTTTTTTCATGAAAATGGCTCATTTAACCCCAATATCAGACAGAAAGGATTTCCCACCCTACATATACAACCCCTAAATTCACAACATAAATTCAGAGTATTTTCATAATCTCTTGTGGGAGGTATTTGCAAATGTTGTGGTACTGCTGGAGGAGTCAGCAACACTGAACAAGACTTATAGGACAATATCCAACACCCAATCTCTCCACCTATAAATCAGTCTTCACCTATAAATCAGTCTCTGATGGATTCTTCTTACCTACTTGGTAATCTTCTGCAGAAGTAGTGGACTTCCGCAGTAAACATCAGGTCCTTGCTGGGACTACAGAATTTCTGTTTAAACACCCACTCTCTTCCTTCATTTCGGGAAATAGCTAGAAAATTCAAAAATACATAAAAAGATTAGAGCCCTAAAAACAGGGGAAGTTTTAATCTGGCAGCAACTCTTAAGTCTGGGTTAACCAATTACCATATTGAGCTTTGCTCCTAGCTCTTCATTCCTTTATTTTGAACCATCTGTGTAGGTTATGTATCTGTTTAACTATTAATCTGGTAGCAATTCCTACCCATTCCTCAGCTGTTAAAAACTGATGCAAAAGTGAAAAACTGAAGCAAACGCATGTCCCATGCTACTCTTCTCGCAAGAGATTCGTTGACACTGTGAAATCTGAGGTTGGGATTTGCACTACTTGTCCTTGATGACCTGGGTAGGGAAGTCACCGTTGCAGTTATCAGCAGTTCCACTTGCACTGTAGGTGACATTTAGGTGCTTACAGAAGATCATTCTAACAAGCCCTGATGGGTTGTTCCTTCACACACATATCATGCTGTGCATAAGAATGTAGCCAAATTTACTATCAGGTTTGCTGAAATTGTATGCTTTCCTAGTCCTCCAGTCTCTAAAAAGGAAGAATCACTTGGATGCCCATGGGCCTCTGCCTTTTTGTATTTCAAAACTTTCAGATGTTCTCTGGTATCATTCACCCCTATTGCTAACACCCAGCCCCACAGAGGTATCTTTGAAAATGTTGAAATTTGGGTATTTAGGGAAAAAGTGACATTAGTGAATGACTGTCTCAGAATGATCTTGGGACTGTCTCCATCTTCAAAACCTACAGGATGGCCCCCTATGGCATCTTTATTAAACTGCTATAGACTATGAAGCACTACACAACTGCTAAAGCATTTGGAAATGGTGCAGGTAGTGGCAGCAGTCCTGAGGTCACTGTTGGCTTGAAGCATTTCTGTTGTTTCAGATTCTGCTTGGAGATGTGTCACACGGAAATCGGCATGGAGTACTTCCGAAGGAAAGAAAAGAGATTGTTTAGCCATGGCTTAAATTTCTTGAGAACCGTAATCCACTAGTACACTAGCTTGTGCTCTCCTCTGTCTCTATTTCATAGTCCCGCTTGTCTCTGTTTAGATTACAAACGGAGAGGAACTGAAAGCATGTCTACCTACAGGCTTGCCATGCAGTTAAAGGGAGTACAGCTGGAGCATGGCTACAGGTACTCGGTACTGAGTGCTTTTTGCACTTACCCTCAAAAAAAGTCACAGAACCACAGAATCTTGTCTGCTGGAAGGAACCTCTGGAGGTAAACTGGTCCTATCTCCTGTTCAAAGCAGGCCCAGTTAGAGAGGTCGGCCAGGCCTTGCCCAGTTGCATTTTGAGTATCCTGTAGAATGGAGATTGCACAGCCTCTCTGGGCATCTGCTCCAGTGTTTGACAACTCTGACTGGGGGGAGGGGGAAGTTTGAAAAAAAAGTGCTTGTTTCTAGCCATTCCTTACATCTAAACAGAATTACACGTGTTCCTACTGGTGTCTCTTCCCTCCTGCCCTGCCACCATGCACTTCCAAGAAGAGGCTGGATGGACCCATCTCCTCTATATCCTCCCACTAGGTAGCTATAGGCAGCAGTAAGATGTCCCCTATGCCTTCTCTTCTTATGGCTGACCAAACAAGGCTCTCTCAGACGCTCTTTGTACATTATCTACCAGTCCCCAAGAACTCCAGCTGCTGGTAACTAAGATCATTTTGCCTTAGGATATAACCAGAGCGTAAGGAATCTCCAGAAGGCCTCTGTATAGCTGAGCTCTCCCATCAGTTTCATGAGATACACTAGTTTTGTTACGTAAAACTGGAAACAGCAACATATTAAAGTTATTCTCAAAAACAGACAGTACAGTTCAGTCTTCATGACAATAGTGCAGCCATTAATATCTCCAGAATTTCCCAACAGATAGCTAACATTTGGTTTGATGATATGGAGGTTGAAGGTCCGTGAGCAGCTGAGGCAATCTAAGAGGTTGCAGTTGCTGAATATTTCATGCTGTCCCTAGTCTCCTCCACATCATCTCCTACTTATTCTTAACCTTTCCCATGCTCCTAGCTGTGGAAAGCTCTGCTTTTGCACCAGCTCTGGCACTGATTTAAAGCAAGTGAGTCAATTCAGCTTCTTGGCAGAAAGCAATCTGCTTTTATTTTGTCTGGGTATGTTTTCTGCCATATTAATGAGCTCAGACAACTCAAGAAAGGATCCAACAAAAACCAGACCCATTGCACAATAAGCAGAAACTGTGCTGGGATCAGGATGGCAGAGGTAAAAAGATCATCTTTTAGGACCTATGTGCGGCTAGCTCAATTCACCCTATGGAATCCTGCCTCTGCTGGTTATTATGAGATTATTCAGTCCTGTTCTCTCTGAGGTCAACAGGAATGCCGTTACTGCTTCCTGAGAAACGCAGTGGATAAGGAATGCAGCACCTTTTGGACCTGATGGAAAGCTCTCCTTTTACTCTGCGCTGCTGAGGACTTGCTACATGACCACTGGCCAGTAATTTAGCTGCTCTGAGCCTTTCTCCATATCTGTAAAAAAACGCTAGAAGCATTACACTTCTGCAAGAGGTTTTGTGGAGGTAACACATCAAAAGCTTTTGAAGATCATAGACAAAGAAATATTCAGACCCAGGGGCCATCTAATTACCTAGAGTAAATGACTAGACCACTAGATAATAATCAGTACTAAATTCTCAATGCCCCTTCTGAGGATGTTGCACAGCAATTCAGCATTGGATAACCAAACTGAAACAGAAAACATAAAGCACGGGATATATATTGTCTTCAGTATACTAAATATGTATTTTCCTTGATAAATATATTTCTACAAAATGAACATATATTTGATGGTATGTTTTAATAAACACTATCCTTCTTTACTCTCTGTGGACGTATGGCACCTCTCTCTTGACACTTTATTTTTTTCTGCTTTGCTTTAGTTCTTCTGCATGATGTAAAAGCTCAGGTTAGTGCAGGATTAACAGAATGTGTTTAAATCCAGTGTCGCGTCAGTCTCAGGGTTCTCATACAATTCCACTGCTGCTTCTTGGTTTTAATATGCTCACCACATATGGAAACCAGAGCCTGGGGTGTGTATCACTAAATCTTCAATCCTGAGCCAGGATTTAGAGACAAAAGGGTCAAGTAACATTATTTAGAGCAATTCACCTTTTTTCTAATCCTACTATCATGCATAGAAATTTCACTTAAGCTTATTTTTTGAAATATCCAGTGCAAAAAAGATACATGTGAAAATATGGCCTGTATGAGCAGCAGTTGCCTTGCCTCTGCTAACTTGAAAGTGAAAGTACAGAACAGAATGAGCCTGTGAGAATCATCTGTTTATGCAGCATGAACTAGGTTAACTCATTTGATAAAAATAAGTGGAGAAAAACAAAAAGCTAGCAAAATACAGCTGCTACGAAACCAGTAGAAAAGTAACTCAGTTTTAATGCTTCCCTTCGACGCAGTGTACATTTTCCTTCAGGAGTAAATTTTGCAGTAAGTTGCCATGTTTTTGTATGGAAGCTAGAAGAACAAGTATCTGAGTTAAGGATTTTGAAGCACGGAGTATCTACTATACCACTAATGATTATTTTTATTTCTCTGAATTATTCATTTTAATTCCCAAGAATGCTGACTTTTATCTATACAAATTCTTGGGGTTTTTTTTCTGATTTTCCCATTTTGATTTGAATAATACTATGAATGTAACTACTTATTGGCCTAATAACTGCGTTTCAAAGTACTTAGTATTAGTTGTCTTTAAAGTGTGAATTTATTTCATCTAACTTTTATTTTTGTCCACCAGAAAGACAGTAACTGCAATGACGATTGCTCAGGGTTTGAACAGTGTGAGAGTGATTCTAAATATAAAATGTCATTCAGGGAAAACTATTGTCTAATATCAGGTCAGAAGTAAAACACATCCTGCGAGACACTCATTGCATCACCGCAGCCATGGCTTCACAATAAAACGGTTCTTGCCAAATGGTGACAGAGTACTACACGTGGACACCTTCCAAAATAAACCGAGGAGACAGAACGTAGAATTCTTCATTCTAATCACCTTCCTCTGGATCTATGAAAAGGTTCCCTGCATACGGCTGCTGCAGGCGATCCATATAAATGTAAGGGCACTGGCAGCCAAGGTCATGATCTGTTTGTGCTTGCCCTCTGAGCCAGCGAGAGAGACTGAATTTATACGCGTGTGAAGGCATATGCACTTTCACACATACCACTCGTCTTCCCAGTAGGCAAAAGGGTGTATGTGACAGCGTGACTCGTTATCCTGGAACACTGTACACTTTATACCTACACCTGTTCCAGGCTAGTTCAAAATATTTGCCTTCAGCTCTTCCTGGGGGAACACCAAGATCGGACCTTAGTAAGGAAGAGCAGGATTCGACTGCCAAGCCCTCTCTGCCACTAAGAGGGGACCTCTGGCATCCACTCATTCATTCACATTGTATCACATGCTTGGAGTGGCCTGACACAGTCACATTTTGTCCTTAACTTGAGGTCAATAAAAAAGAATCAGCCAGAAAGAGCAGAATGTAATTACCAACATCCTTCCAGTCTGCTAAGATGGAAAAAAAAAAATAAAACAAACAAAACCCAAAACAAACCAAAAGCAAAAAACCTAAACCAAAAGCAAAATGGGTTTAATGGGTTTATTTGCTATTGAAAATAATTCTTTAGGAACCAAATTATTTTGTTTCTGAAAAATATATGGTAAGTATTTATGTGCTTAATGAATGTGTTTCAAATGTGTTTGCTACCTTAAAATACCCAAAAAACCCCAGTGGGGCTATATTCAGATGTGGCAAAAAGTTGCATTCAAGTTCAGTCTGCAGAACAAGAGGTCAAAAAGCCACATGTGGAACAAGAGCACCATTTGCCGGAATCCACATTGCACAGGCAGTTGAAAACAAGCGCCATCTTCATAGATGTAGTAATTTAGGGAACCAAATTCACCTTTGTTTTAGTTAAGTTCTCCAAAATCAATGGGAGTCCCCATTATTTCTGCCAGGCTCAAGATGGTTATAGTAAGTATATCTAACTTTCAAAATCTCTCCCTCTGTCATGAATAACATATACAAGGCTCCCAACTAGCACCTGCTAGATATGAGCTTGATTCCCACCCCCCCTCCCATTTTATATGTTCTTCAGTTGGGGAACAGAATAGCTAACAACTTAAGCTGCATTGTGTAGACTTGCCTCAGCAAGATCTGAGCCAGGAGCAGAAGAAATTAGTCCACAGAGATATCCATGCTCCTTCCTTTAAAGGAAGCTAATTCCAAGCTAATTCCTTTAAAACTATCTTGGCAGAGTATGGCCTCACACCATTTTACCATAAAGGTATGGCCACAGCTCCACCCTTCCTTCCCCTGCAGGCAGCTTCCTTGGGACAGTGCCCACTATCTGTACTAATAACTCTGCAAATAGTAATGCTCATGTATTGTACAATAAATACCGCAGGGAAAAAAATAATGTTCTCTTTGAATATTGAATAGAAATGTAAAAGAAGGGAAAGCAGACTGTTGAATGAGCTAGGAAGAATAAGCTATTCTCCCTGACTCCGTATTTTCTAGTTTGGGACAAAATTCTTACCACTTCTGTTTGTCTTGTTTGTGTGTCTGTTGCAGGTTAAAGAAATGGCATATGTTATCGTTGCCACCCCTCCTATTCCCGGTCTATGAAAATACACAGGCACTGCTAAAGAAAACTCAAGAAAATGGTAGATCTGCACCTCCTAGAAAATTTCTGTAACTCAGTGATCTTTATAAATTTTACATAGGTGTGGTAGTATTTAATGTTTTGTAAAAATATCAGTCATGATATTGCTTCCTCCCTTTTTGGATCCTGAGAGACCTCAACCTCTGCTGAAAATAGTCATGTCTTATTTTGAGTTAAAATACATTCAGAACACCATATGGCAGTTTTCAAAAGAAACAAAAGAAATAACACAAACCCCACACTTTTCCTAGCAATTATACTAATGAATTCAGACTTAACTAAGATCCCATGAGGTTAACTCCTTGAATCTACGTGGAGATGCTGTAGTCTTGCATAAGCTTTTCAAGTCAACTGCGGTTGTTGCCGGTCCTGCCTGCAACATACACCGTGACACATGGATGAAGTAGGGGGGGGGCAGGGGGGGGTCTCTTGCAAAGCCAGAAGGGATCGTTATGACCTTTTAGTATGACCTGCTGTGGATCCTTCCCTATGGGTTGCAGCACGTCCCCGAGCAAATTGATCCCTGAACTACAGCTTAAGTTCTAAGAAAAAATACCAAATACCAGTCGGTCACAAAATTTTAGAATAGCAGAGAATCCTTCACGATATTTGGTAAGTGGTTCCAGCGTTTCATTACCCTCACTCTTGAAAATATAAATCTTAGTATTAATTTGTCTCATTTCAGATTTTGTAATTATGGGCCACAACTAAATTCCTTGCTATTTCTTACACACTAGCAGATAGGGCTGTCCGCATCCCAAGCAAGGCTCCTAGATGCCATGTGAAGTACTAACAAACAAAAAAAAGGGTATGTCAGAAGCACTGGGCAAGATGTCACGCAAAACATTATCAAGCGGCAGCAATCAGATTTTGCTTATCAGGCAGCAATGCTGACAAAACGCCAGGAGTTTGGACAACCACCACTAACGGGGAGTTACAACAAAGACAAATCTATTTACTGGCATCTGTGGGGGCTGAGTTACTGGCAACGTGTGTCACTAGGTAACTTCTCATGTGCTTTAGTCAGCATTATTAGCTTTTGCAATTCTATCACGGGTCTTGCAACACCAGCAGTTTTTCTTGAAGCACTAGTTACCAACACATAGTAAGGAAGGAGGATCAAGATCCCATTTTTTAAAGTTAATGAATATTTTTGCTTGATGCAGGGTAAAGCTTTGAAAGACGAAACAAGCCCCCTTGGGGCTGCTAACGTTTTCCAGCCGTGGCTGTGGTCACTCAGTTTTGCACGCCTCCTCGGCAATATTCGCTCTGAACAGAGAATTTCCAGCGGAGATCCCGGAATGCCACCTCCCGAGCGTCCATCCCACCTCAGAGCGGCAGCACCGGGGAAAGCCGGCCGCTCTCCCCAATTACAACCGAAACAGGTTTCGCCGCGGGTGAACAACGCCGCCGCAGGACAGGCACGACCCCGGGCGCCTCGCACAGCCCTCGCCAAGGGACACGGCACCCCCCCGAGGGAACACCTCAGCTTTCCCGCGCCTCCCCTCAACCCAACGGCTGCCCCTCCCTCACGCCAACGGCTGCCGGGCGAAGTCACGTGACAACCCCCCCCACTCCCCCC
>VYZM01014166.1:20086-61893 GCA_013398915.1 Dromas ardeola
GCGTTGGGGCGGCCGTTACCCGCTGGCTGAGGCGTCGCCGAGGGGAGCCGGCGGGCGGCGGAGCGGGGCTCATGGCCGCGTCGGACCGCATGGTGCTGGGGCCGCTGGTGGGCGCCATCGATCAGGGCACCAGCTCCACTCGCTTCCTGGTGAGCGCATCGTGGGGGGCTTGGGGCGGCCCCGGGCGCTGAGGCGTGCGGGGGGCAGGCGGCGGCCCCGCGGCCTGAGGGAGCCGCTGCTTCGGCGCCTTCTCTCTCCCGCATCCTCGCGGGGGTGCCTCCGGCCTCTGCTGTGCCCTTGGGGAAGGGCAGGGGGAGCGGGCCGTGCCGCCGCTGTCCCGGCTCCCGTCTCCTGCCCGGGGCCGGTATCTCTCTGCCCGCTGGCGGGCCGGGGCTGCCGCGCTGCCAGGGCGCCAGGGGAACGCGGGTGTGGCGCAGCGACGGTGTCCCCGGCGGTGTCCCCCGGGGATCAGCCTCCCGTCGTCTTCTCGCCGCGCTGTGAGGCGAGCAGGGCTGCCTGTCCCGCGGAGAACGAGGGGGAGCGAGCCGGGCCGCGGTGCTAGCAGTGCCCGCCCGGCTCCAGAGCAAGCCCGAGGTCAGCGTTTCTGGCTGCTTCTTGTGGGGGCTGCAAAATCCTGCTGCTTCGAGTTGGTTGTGTTTTACATCTGTCGGGTATCTCGCCCTGAATGAAATCAAATGGACACGGTGCTCAGGCACTGGGGAAATAGATCCGTGCAAGTTCAGTGACTGCGATTAGCTGCTGTTCAAACTGCCTGTTCAATGACTGCTGTATTCCCCTCTAAAACATACTTGGGCCTGTTGGAGTGACTGCTGCAGTCTCGGAGGCTACAACCCTAGCGTCAATGCATCCTGTGCACTGTAGGTATTGAGGTGACTGAACTTGTACACCTTATGAAAGATGGGCCTGTTTAAACACTGGAGGAAGATTGTTTAAGATTGGGATGATTAATATATTAATCATTCACATAAATTTATATATGCCCTTTAGTTTAAAGATCTAGTTATTTTCATATTATGCAATAGAGAGTAACTAATGTTGTTGTTATATATGAAACTTACTATATAAACTTCCTGCTTGCAAATCTTTACAAATGTCGTGGTGCCTATTCAGTAAGTCATGGTAATTTGACTTAGATCCCAGTGATAATTTGCACCATGGAAGTGGCTCTATATCTATAGAGATATAGAGATAGATAATGGCTAGATACAAAATGTTGTCAAATATGCTTGCCCTTGCTTTTTTTTAATGCTTCCCCCCATGTGCAGTTTTCTTTCATGAAGCAGGAGACTGGAGTATCTTCTTGACCTGTGTTACCGTTATTACTTAATATCATGACCTTCATGGGATTGTCAAATGACAAAACACAGATCTAGGGGTGGAGAGAAACTTCAAACTGACAAGTGACACCAGCAGGTTATCTTGAATGCCAGTCAGGAATCCTTTTCAGGAAAGAATCTGGAAGAGTTCCTTGCAGCACCTGAAGATAAATTCTATGTCCTTTACATGTATGCGAAGTTAACTTTTTTCTTACCCTAAAAGGATAACACTAGTAGAACTAAAAGAGACACTGAAAGCTTTTATTTATACTGAAGCTCTTTTTACAAGTATGTTTACAAGTTCTTCTAACAAGGAATTTCTTGCACTGGACGAATGCATTTACGGTTTGTATATAGTTGGAGGTTTTTTCTGTCTACATGAGGTATGTTTTCCCTGTTTGAGGATTCAAGTGCTAACACAAATAAATAAGAGGCCAAAACTTTTTCCTTAATTTTTTAAAAAAGTGTACTGTGTCTGTCACTCTTCAGTTCTTCTTGTATCCATCTCAGTTTCTGTCAATTCATTTCAAAATGCAGTGTTGTCTTAAACTTGGCAGTGTGATCAAGCTATTATGATAATAAAGTTATGTGAATTTGAGCAAAAAAGGTACATCATCACTGAATTAAATCAGAATATGGGGTACGGGGTAAGAAGAGGGTAAAGTGTGCAGGGTTCTGCTACAAGTCACATCGGTCATTCAGATAATAACACATGTATCTGGAGAATTCTGTGTTGGAAAGAGATTGCCACAGTTAGAAGAGAGACTCTACATTTTGGCTTAAAATATTTCTAAGTAATGTGGTATTCTTTCTTGCTGGAGTTATTGCCTTGGCTGTCTTACCACCCCTCAGTCTTTTATTGTGTTAGTTGTTTTGCGTACTTTTCTCACTCATCTCTCTATGTTATTTTTTTTCTCTAGTTGTTCCAACAATTTTCATTTTCACCAAGTCACCAGTCAAAATCAAATTGTTGGTTACTTTGCACATGTCTGTTCAGTAGTACAGTGCAACTGTTACATAGTTTTTTTAAGATGGAAGCCATACGATTTTGACGAGGTTAAACATGCCTGGGTGAAAAACTGGATGGTCCCTTGGGGCCAAAGGGTAGTGTCAACAGTTCAGAGTCTAAATTCACAGTTACAGCTGGCCAATTTACAAGTGGTGTTCCATGGCAGTCAGTAGCCAGGGCTGATACCCCATAGTATTTTCATCAGCAGCCTGGGGGATGGGTAGGAATGCCCTCTCAAGTTTGCAGATGACCGCAGACCCGGGGGGGAGCTGACTGAAATTCCAGTTGGAGAAAGGACCTGCCAGAAGCTTCATGAAGTTCAACAAAGTTTAGCACTTGGAACAGAAGGCTAAGAAGCAGCTTGGTGAAAAAGGACCCAGATTCATGCTGGACAGCAAGTTAAATATAAGTAAGCAGTGTGTCCTTGTGGTGGTGAAGATTAACCACATTAAGAAAAGTGCAGACTGCAGATCAAAGGAAATAATTATTGCCCTCTGTGTGTCACTTAAGGGGCAGCACTGAGAACACTGTGTCTGGTTTTGGTCCCTGCAGAGGAAGAGAGAGTCTGAGGAACTGGATTTCATCCAACAGAGGGTCACTAACATGATCAGTGCGCTGCAGCACAAGGCATGCAAGGAGAGGTTGGGAGATGTGGGTTGTTTCATCACAGTGAAGTCTTAAGGGGGTGTCTTCAGCTGTCTAACCACAGTTTGTAGAGAAGGCAGAACCGGGCTTTTCTCAGATGTGCACAGAGAAAAAAAAAAATAATGAACACAAGTTGCAGCAAGTGAAGTTTCAAAAAGATGTCAGGAAGAAATGTTTCACTATGAGGCTCTGGATCAGGGGCCCAGAAAGCCTGCGGAATTTCCATCCTTGCATATACTCAACACCTGACTAGAAAAGGCCCTGAACAGCCTGGTCTAACTTTAAGTTCACCTTAGCAGTGGGTTGAGCTAGACGACCTCCAGAGATTCCTTCCAGAATTAATTATTCTGTGTATGGACACCAAGTTTTGAGAGATTCTTATGGGCATAGACAATAAAGAAGCTCCAGAACTTAGGTGCATTTCTATTACTGTCACTCCTTATTTATCCTTGCCTCTCACAGACAGTACACGTAGAGTTTTAGCTTATGCTGTAGTTTTACCCGCAAAATAAAGTGTAATTATTTTTGAGATCTCAAAAATAATTTCTGTTCAGTTGGGTTGAATCTGGACAGCAGATTCAGAAGTACTAAGGAGAGCCCAGTGCTTTGAGTACCACTGCAATTGCTTAAGGCTCATTTTCTTAAAGATATGAAGCAGGAAAAGAAATTGAGTGGGCTAAAAAAGTGTACCCAGGTGACTTAAGTTGTGGTCTAGATGTTTTGCCAAATATTTTCATCAAATACATGTATCTCTTGTGTTCCATTATATTTTATTCAAGAATCATATAAAAAAAATCCACTGTAACTTCTTTTGCTGAAAGTCTTGGGAGCAGGGGCTAATGGCCAGCTGAAGCACTGCCTGATCTCTTGAGAGGTATTTGCTGGGTAAAGTCTTTCTGGCATTTTATCCAGGAACAGCAAGAATTGAAATATTCAGTGAAGAACACATGCAGTGAAATACGTATAGTACCTATATGTCAAGTTCCAGGTTTGTCAGTCAGCCACAGATATTTATTTTTCCACCTCAGTGGAATCTTTCTTATTCCCAGAAGAAACATTCAAATAAAGCTATATCCCACTGTAAGCATTCTTTTTAGTAAACAAAAACTGGTTTTAGATAAGGAAAAATTTGGTACCCACTGAGGGTTACTCTCAATTTTTGGATATATTTAGTACCCTTCAGAGGGGAATCCATTTCACCCCTCTACTGAAGTAACATGACCTTTTGCGAAAAAGCAAAATTTGATTGTATAGCTATCAAGAAGGGCTAAAAATATTGCAAATACTTCCATTTCCCCCTCTTAGCTTTTATGACTTAAAATACATTGTATTTTTGCTTTTTATTCCCACAATCATAAGAACCTCCTTGAGGCGGGAGGGAGGTCTGTTCATCAGGAGCCTTCCAAGCAAGATAATTTCTAGGGGACTTGTTAAACTGTACTTATTCATAAATACTGACTGTCTGCTAATCCTAGTTAAATGCTAGAGGTGGAATTATTGTTCATACGTCATCCTTCCCCCAGCTGGTTGATTTCAGTGCAATTTCAGAACTCCAGCTCTGAGCCTGTTTGCCTGCAAAGCCATAGCTGTTCCAGCTTAACAGAAACTCATGAAGATACAGTATAGACTAACAGAATTAGCTTTTCTGCAGGCAGAGTTACGTGACGAAGCTTGAGTCACTGAAAAGTTACTTCTAAAGTCTGTTTTCACTGTTGTCTTTTCAGCTGTGCAATTTCTTCAGTCATTTCCATGAGCCTTGTGTTTCTGTTTGTCTCATATTTCTTTTCATTCTTTGAAAATTGTTACAACTGCTTGATCTTTTCCACTGAGATGATAAAGACTTAAAGTAAAACCATGCAACTGTTTGCACCCCTTCATACGATGTCTTGTATTACGTTAGAGACCCTATAAAGAGCTTGAGTTAAGCGATCAGCCCTTGTGCTTGTCTGCTTGTTTACATGCAGCATTGCTAAGTAAGTCTTTCTTCTCTGAGATTCAAGGCTCCAGCTCTAATTCTCTGTATGATAATTTGTGGGGAGTAGAAGGAAGATTTTATTTATTCTTTAATCTCTCACCAGAGAATTCAGTACCTATCTGGTGGTTTTCACTGTCTTTCATCAAATCTTCTCTGTTCAAGATAGCTCTGCATGTCCAAATAGCCTAGACTAGTTTGTGACTACTGCTGATACAATTAGGACAAAACTGACTTTGACTTTTTTTCCCCCCCTACAAGAAGTGAGAGATCAGTATCATAAACTGGAACCAGTTCTTAATGAATATGAAAGGGAGGGAAGCAGTGACAGCAATACACTTCAAACCTGTTTCAACAGGAATGTATTGACCTTATCTGAATTACCCATACTTGTCACCTATTTCTTTCTCTCACCACTGTCAGAGAAAAACAAGGAAAGTCTGGGTTTTTTTCGGCAAAGGTTTGTTTTTTGGTTGTTTGTTTTGTGGGTTTTTTTTTTTTTGGGGGGGGGGGCGGGGGGACGACACATCCCATTTGTTCTATTTATTCCCTACTTTTATTATCATCTTCTAGGTTTAAATGTAATGACTCATTTATGTTTGGCATCCTTTCATGTCTCAGAATTCTATTTATCACTGTAGAACATGGTATTGTTCTCAGTGAAACTTTTTAATCCCTTGCCGGGAGGTACAGGGAGTGTCTGCTGCTTTTGTTGAGGATGTCAGAAGCTTGCGGTTTTGTTTGTGATGGATTAGGAGAGCGTGTTTACCTAGTTCTTCTCTATGGGCATGAAAAACTCTATGCATTTGTAGTGTTACTGCTTGTGTTGAGAATTTATTGCTGTTAGAACAGCTTGCTTAGAAGGTGGCAAAAAGCCTTGCTGTGCTAGAGCGTCACCCTTTATTATCTGCAGGTCACACACTCCAGGTTCAATGAATGACCTTGTCTAATTGAATCCATATTTATTCCTTGCTAACAGTAGGAATCCTTATGCACTGCCTTCTGTTTCAAGCAATACTGAATGATTAATGGGGAAAGATTACCAAATGATATTTAACATTGTTATTAGGTCAGATACATACAGGTTCAATAAAGTCTTCTATCTTTCTATCATTATTATAAAAACTTAGTAAATGTTACTATGCTTTTGGCAGAAAGGCAATTTCAAGTAAAAAAATCTTGCTGCATACAGGCATAACTTAATCTCTCCTATTAACTATGTTTTAAGACCTGTATGCCATTATACTAGTTCTTTCCAAACATGTAGTACTGACAGAGATTACCCTTTTATTAGGATAGCTTTATGTCAAGCCTGAGCTGGTAGATGAAACACAGATAAGTAAACATGGTAAAAAGAATAGAATGGTTCTTTTTCTATGTAATCTTTCCAACTGATAACAGAAAACAATGAACATACACCTTTTTAAGACTTCTTTTATGGGCAGTGAAGGGGAAAAATTAGCTTTTAGTATTTTCCAGAGAGGTTGTGCTGTTTCCATTCTTGGAGGTTTTCAAGACTTGCCTAGAAGTCCTTGAGCAACCTGGTCTAATCTCATAGCTGACCCTGCTTTGAGCAGGAGGTTGTACTAAAGATCTCTCAAGGTCCCTTTCAGCTGAATTAATCTATGATTCTAATATCTAAGTAGAATGTTTCTCAACCTCAAAGATTCACTCTAAAGATACACTTTAAGGTTTCAAAGAAACTGTAGAATCAGAACTTCATCTGCTCTTCATCAGATCTGTTCTAATAGTTTCAGAGTAAACTGTACTATCTAAATGAAATCAAGAGTTTATGGATGAAAAGCTTTAAGAGAAATTCCTAAAATTTGTGGAATGAGATCAGCGCATTACCAAGGAAATCTAGAAAAGATACAGTTGTATCCCAGAGAGTAGGTGGATATAACTGAATTTTGTACTCTTAGCACGAGAGTGGTTTCTAAATCTGACCCTCCTCTGCTTGCCATAAAAAGATGGGTTGTGTTCTTCTGGCATGTTCTGCAGTTCACCTGAGTCTGCTGTAAGATTTTACTTTGTAGGTTGCTGAACGTTCTTCAAGCAAAAGATTGTGCATGGTGCTAGTGAGAAAGAGCCATTTTCACAGGAACGTCATCATTGTCCAGTCAGTTATGCTGGTTTACTAATTGTGCAATTAAGTTGGATGTTTTACTAGATGTCGTCTTAGCTTGGCCACAGTAGATTACTTTTGGAAACAGGCCACTGGTGGTTAATGAGGATCGCTGTGTATTCTAGCTGAGCTCCTACTGCAAGGCTTCTAACTTGTAATTCCTTCAGAATAGCCATGAGTATAGTCCTCAGGATTTTTTACTCTGCTGGTTTTTATTGTAGTATATCCAAATCTAAGTCATTTTTCTGCATGTTCTCTTTTTTAATGTATTGTGTTGCTGCAGTGATGTTCTTTTCTTGTCAGATTGTTCATGAGCTCTGTATTTGTAGTTTGTTTTGAAACAAACTGGGTGCTGCCTAGGAGCTCTTTCTTTCTTCATAGTTTGGTCCCTTCTGTGATTTCTAAACTACGTATGATTGTCTGTCTCTCCTAAAAGTGAGCTAACCCAAGAAAAGGCATAGCTCTGGCACTACAGTATCAGAGCAGGAACTAAAGAAATGTTATGACTAGCAGTGGGTATTTTACTGAGAGGTATGTTCTAAAATGCATCATTAGTTTAATTTCTACAACCTCCACAAGAAAAAATGTGGTTCTTTCCCAATCCATCAAGAAAAAAAGCAGTTATAATTGACAGCAAAGCTTACCAAAATATTATTTGCTCACCTTAATTACAAAAATTCATATATCTGAACCCAGGTTATGTTGGTATTTGGGTTGATTATAGAAAATGACTTTCAGTTATCAAGACACTGTATTTGTTCGAAAGAATAAATGTTAATTTATTGTTGTTTAAACTTATGTGTTCGTAGAAAATTCCATTGTGTAATTTGTTCGCAGGTTTTTAATGCGAAAACAGCAGAGCTTTTGAGTCACCATCAAGTTGAGATACAACAGAAATTCCCTAAAGAAGGGTATGAGTTTTCTGTGTTTTTTTATTTGTTTGTGTACATTTTGGTAGAGCTTATGTATTTGTATCTATGAATGATCAAAACTGAAGTTGATTAATAATTATTAAGAACATAGTATCTGCTATAAAACTATATATCTGCTGTGTGGTAGAAAAAATGGCATACCCCCCCATTCGGTGTCTGGTATGTGCTCTGAGTTAGGTAAACTAAAATACTTAGTGTTTTATGCTGACCACTCATTAACATATTTAAAGTTTAAATTTTAAAGGTTGAAACTAAAGTTTAAAGTGGTAAAGCTGGTAATTTTTACAGTTTAATCATAGTCTTCAGCTTAGTCCGTAGGAATTGCTTAGTTTGTTCTGAGGTGGTTTTGTTCGTTTGTTTGTTTGTTCTTAAATGACCTACCATTTGCTGCCAAAGCCCTCTGTATAGAATAAAACAAAACAGAGTTTTTTGTTTTCCGCAGATGGTTTTGTTGTGAAAATACGTCTTCTGCTTAAAAAGCGTTTGAAATTCGTTACACTTTTTCTAGATATGTAAAACATACTTTGTAGTTAGGATTGTGTCAAAATGCTCCACAGGTTTTTCAGACTAGAATTTCTTTTTTTCCCTAAATGTAATTTTTTGTCTTTTTATTAACTGGTGTTTCCTGTTTGTTAAAGATGGGTGGAACAAGATCCGAAGGAAATATTAAAGTCTGTCCATGAATGTGTGGAAAGGACCTGTGAGAAATTGCAACAACTGAACATAGACATCACTAACATTAAAGGTATTCCTAGTACTTAAGGGTAACGGAGGGCTTTAACATACTCATGGTTGAGCAAGTCAGATTCTCTAGTTTTTAAGTCAATAAATAGAACGGTGGCAGCATGTACTGGTCTCAAAAAAAAACCCCATGAAATTGGAATTGAGAGTAGTTTGTTTGGGAGGAATAATGAGAAAGTATGTCCTTCGTGTATATTAGCAATACAAAATCTACAAAGTCAACTTAACCTAATCTTACAAAAACACAGAGACAAGTGATGAATGAAGAAATTCTGAAATTTAAATTAGTGCTTATTGGGAAAAGCTAGTTTCCCTGTCAGTGTTGTTGCTATCTCTGTGGCAAAAAACAAAAAAAAGAGAGATTTAGTGTATGTAGGTTAATCAGCGAAAATTGAATGATGAGTTTTTAGAAGTACTATTTCTAGATTATAACATGAAAAAGTTGGAAGCTTTTTATTTCCCATTTACTTTCCTCTTCTCCTTACCTGTTCCTCCCTCGTCTCCACCTCTCCCTTCCCTCCCTCGCCCCGCAAAAGGGGAAAACAAACCTTCTGAAAAGGATACTTCTTTCTATTTTGTCCTGAAGCCATTGGAGTCAGCAATCAGAGAGAAACAACAGTGGTTTGGGACAAGACAACTGGAGAACCTCTTTATAATGCTATTGGTAACTACTATGTTTTCTGAATATGTAATATCATAAAATGAGCGTGTTGTAGAAAAATGCTTTCCTAGTTTCCTGTGCAGATCTCATTGTGGACTAGCCTACTAACTTCTTTGATTTTTTGATACCTGTTCCATAAGCTGTGTGTTTGTATACACAAGTGCAATTAAAAAACCCCTATTCTGCTAAAATTATTGCTCAATATTTAATAAATCATTTTACGGGCATGGGCTCTTAGCAAAAAACAATGTTCCTGAGGGGTTTTGTAGATCCCTGGCAAGTAATGAAGCTCTGATTTACACCCAATCACTTCCTTTTAAATGAAGAAGCTTACTGCATTTTCAGGATGCTTTTGATTTAACTTTAAAGGAAAAATGTGTTAAGTAGGTTTAATGAATACTTGTTGATTTGGAGTTTTATTTTTAACTTACCTTAGCTTTTCAGAATATGTCATCTGAGAAATGGTAATTGTCTAGATTTGCTCTTTTAGGCCATGTCAAGTGCCAGATTTAGTCTAGCATAGTGTGACTGAAAAACCAGGATTCTTCTGTTTTCAAATATATGTTGTTTACAGCTTTATCTTAAGCCCAGCTGTACCTTGGTAACTCTGACATGGTGCTTTAGTTCAAAGTTTTCATAGGAATAGTAAATAATCAACTTGCTATTTGTTTTAACCTCTTAGTTTACTAACAATCATCTGCTGTAAACAAAGTAGTATTAGTCATTTACTTATGCTTTAATAGAGAAAAGTATGTATGCTATTAGGTGGAAAATCCTGTTTGATTTCTCAAATCATTTGTTCTTCTAAATCTAGAGTTTGTCTAACCATTTTTAATTTTTACAACGGTGCATTTAAAATACAATGGCACTACAATATTCTTTCAACTACATGAAAAGGTAAAAATAGAGGCAGGAATTTACTGGCAAGAGATCTAGTTTTGTAGAAGCAGCTTGTACATGTCACTTCTTGTGTATTAAATCAGTTAATCAGTTAATTTTATTCACGTTTTTAGTGTGGCTTGACCTGAGAACCCAGTCAACAGTTGAACGGCTTCTTAAAAGAATTCCAGGAAAAAACAAAGCCTTTTTTAAGGTAAGAGGTATTCTAGAACATTTAAGTAGCAGCTGAACTCTTATTGCTACAGAAGTGTGCTTAAAATTCTACAGAACAAAGTAACTCCATTGTGGCTTCTAGTTCTTTCTTAGCTTGTCAAATAATAAAAAATATGTGCATAATACTATACATCGATCTGAGACTGGAAAATGTTTATTTTCCTCAAAATGAGTGGTTAACACTCCTTACATATCTCACTAAAGGATATAAATGAGTGGTCGTTAGTGAGACTCAATCGTGTGCTGCCTATCCAATGATAAGTAAATATCACACACAAAAATTAGGAGCAAGCAGAAGAAAAGAGTTTGGAAAATACTTTATTGATGTGAAATATATTAGCCTTTCTCATCTTATGCCTTAATATTGAAATTAATTGCAAACAATCTGAGAACTGGGAAGATAGTTTGTAAAGAGCAAAGTAATTCTTTTTTTAATAGGGATATATATATAACAATTTGGAAAATAAATGCTTGCACAAAGGTGCAAGCATTTATTTATTTATATTTTCCTTGATTTATTGTATAAATATTATGTATTTTATACATTATGTGTTTTCCTATAGGCAGGAAATGAACATCAAAAAGCATATAAACCTATTTGATTTTTAAGTCTCGTAGAATACAAATTCCATCTTTACTGTGTCATGCTGTTCATTTTTGTTGTCTTTACTTGCTGTCCAGTCATATGGAAATATCCTAGATAAGACAGGACTTCTGCAAACAACTCTTTCCACGTAAATGGTCTTTGAACTGCATTTAGATCAGCTTTGATCTTTGTCCATTAGCGCACTGGTCATTTGTTTTTGATATTTTCAGAATTGTGTATTGTATGCTTAGTACTTATTTAAATAACAAGTTTGTGTAATTTCTGAGTTTTGTGTCTTCAGTTTTTCTCTTAGTATCATCATTTTTATATATAACTACAGTATTTATGGAAAAAAATACTTGCATAGTGTTTAAATCTTTTTTTTTTTTTTTAAATTATTTTACAGTTTAGGACTGGTCTTCCACTTAGCACTTATTTTAGTGCAGTGAAACTTCGCTGGCTTTTGGATAATGTGGAAGAGATTAGGCAAGCAGTTGATGATGGAAGAGCTATGTTTGGGACTATTGATTCATGGCTTATATGGGTATGTATTTGTGAATTTATTATCACAAATACTCATGTCATGCAAATTCTGTGCAAAATACTGTGACATATGATGCCTACTGATCACACAATGATGTCAATACAAGCCACTAAAGAAATTCCATTAAAATTCCTTACAAGATAAACTTTTACTGTCCGCGTATCACTATATTTTTTTTTGTAGATGCTTATGTGTAGTTTACCATTTATAGGTAGTTTACCATTTGAATTTTGTTTGTGCTTTTGGAAATATCTTAGACTTTAGAAAGGTGTATTAGCCACCTTCGCAATATAAGAATCCAGGAGGTGCTGCTGTACCCTTATTAACTCTCTCATGCCTTTGTTCCACTCTATCAGGTCTGCCTCTTCAGTTTTTGAAGAAATACCAGAGTTCCCCGTCCCAAGCTGAAAGCTTTCTGAATTTAGAACTTTTTTTTTGTAATTTGTTGAAGTAAACCACATCTTTTCTTGGTGAATACCATTGATATTTTTTTTGTTCAGAGTTTGACAGGTGGAAAGAATGGAGGCGTTCACTGTACAGATGTAACCAATGCCAGTAGAACAATGTTGTTTAACATTCATTCCTTGGAATGGGATCCTGAGCTCTGCCAGTAAGCTCAGTTTTTCAGTCATACGGTTATTTAAATAGATGCTATAAGTGATGTGTGAAGAAACTCATTTAATAGTAAGAATCTCTTATCTAGACTAAGATTAGCAATTACTGTTGTATTTACTGTTAACATTAGTAATTAAGATTAATTGTTCTCCAGATGTCCAAATTACAACTGTCTGGATTAATTAAAAGTGGCAGATTTTTTCTGTAGGTGTGTAGGTGAAAGACTGGTTGATGGAAACAATGACATTTAATCATTTCTTTATTCCTTAATAAAATTGGTAAGGCAGTTACAATGATAGTGTTTCTATTTTAAGTGTAAATTTATTATTAAAAACAATATCATAAAGATATTGTTGGAAGAGGAATGACTTCCCACATGCAAGAGTTGGATATGTCTTTAAAATATTCAAATATATGCTGTTTTACTCCATAATTCTGTGTCACATACTGTAATAAGTCGAAAAACACAGTGATATATTAAAACGTAGAAATCAAAGTTCCTTTTTTAGTTGCTTTTTTTCTTTACAGCTTAAACTTATTTAAGAAAATAAATGCAAAATACTTTTTGATTTAACACTGACCATATATATATATTACTTTGTATTGTGTTCAGGTTCTTCGATATTCCTATGGAAATACTCCCAAAAGTACGAAGCTCCTCTGAGATTTATGGCCTGATGGTATGTTTTCTTGTGTGTGTGCGAAGTTAATCTTGTAAAAATATAACTATATCAATATATATTTGACAGAATTTCTATAGATTAAGACTAATGGCTTTTTCTAGACCAGTATTGTTTGATTTATGATTAGTAAGTCATTATCTATTATTGTATAATAATACATGAAGTTGAATATTTGTTGTTTTCTCTTTTAAGTGTTAAATAGACAAAAGAAGATGGTAGAGGTTTTTGATTAGGATTAAAATTTGATTTTTTTATTACAGTTACTAAGTGATTTAGAAACTACCCATCAGAATGCAATGTATAATCAGTAGATTCAAAGAATGAGATTGCTTTTATTAGAGCACAATATTTTTACTTGTACAATTGAAAAGAAAAGATGAAAGTCGCTATGGAAGTCTTCGTGATCTAAGAAGACTGGACGAGAAATAATGTCTTATTTCCAAATAACTGAAGGCAAGATTAGTCAGTTTCTGTGACCTGGAAAATCACCTTAGATTGCCTTCTTTTTGAAAAATAAACTTTTCTTGCCATGTATATTTACATAGCACTTTGTAAAAAAAAATACTTTGGAATATTGTGATGTCTTTTAAATCACACTGCTTCCAGTGCAGCTCTGAATATTCCTTATGAGTAAATCATTAATTGTTATCATGGGGCTGAGTTTTCAAGTTTACTTTGATGCAGCACTAACTCTTCTGATACAGTGGCATCTGATTTATTAGCTTCAGAAGCAGATAAACTGGATGTTGTGATTTTGCATTCTTTTTCCTGGTAGTTTGCCCTATTGTTTATTAAGAACATACAGGCATTTTGTAATTAAGACAAGTTATGAGATTTTTATTTAAAGTGTAATTCTAACTTGCCTGAAATGTAAGTATTTTTGCTAATCTGTTAATGGAGATGCCACTAGAAGTCATTGTTGACTTCTATTAATGTGAAGGTCTGATGAGATTGAGTTGTATTAAGCTGAATGACTGAGGTAAATGGAAAAAGATACTACCTGGCAACTGAAACAGAATAGCTGGTCACTTTAAATGTGAACTTTTGTTTCTCTTCCCCTTTCCTTCCATTTTTTTTCTTTTTCTTCCTTTTGCTGACTGTAGAAAATCTGTCCTAGCCTGGTGAGTAGAGGCTTCCATTAGGCTGACCACCTATATCTTATCCATTCTGTTCAGATACTGTGCATTTCCATTGGTTTAAGGATTACTAAAAGCACACTTTCTAGACAATAAATTTGGTGGTTATTTCCAAATTAGAGATATTACAATTACAGTTCATGCCAAAGTTGTTTCTAAAATACAGTCTTGATGTATGCGTTTGCCTTAACTTTCAGGCTGTTGAATATTTCTTTTTATAGTGAAGTAAAAAATGCAGCTACTGGCTAATAAATGTTGGCTGTCTCATTTTATAAATGAGAAAAGCAGACCATTCTGTCTACAAATATTCATTCTATTATAGTGAAACATCAGATTCATGCAGTGTTTTTTAGTGCATTTATAAACTTGATTACCTTAAATCCAGTTAATTAAAATGAGAATTAAAGAAAAAAAATATTCATATTGGAAATGCACTTGCATGGCTTCACTGAATTTTCACGATTGCACAAAGAAACAGTTCGAAGAAGTAAGGATATCAATTTCTTATACCTATTGCAAGAATGCAACTGAAAAACTGCGTGGTAGTGTTTGGAAGAAATTTTATATGAGATGCTGTATCTTAAAACGAGGCATCTGTCTTTGCTTAGTGTGTCATACAATCACATTTTTTTCCTAGTCACTTTACCATTTTGCACTTTTGTGTTTTATACTGGACACTGACTGCACAGTTTACACTGAACCTAGTTTTCTGTACACTATGATTTCAACCAAATTTATGTTGAACTGTTGAGGTGAGATAAAGTATACCTGTAAATTTCCCGCTCCCTTTTTTTTTTAGTGTTTTAGGTATGAGCTACATTAACCTGAAGTCCAATATACACCTGAACTGAACCATGTTGTTTACGTGACTCTTCTTTGTTTTCCTTTGAGCATTACAATTTTAGCTTCTTTTTCATTGCCTTAAATTATAGTCATGGAAAGCTAATTTGGAGCTTTTCTTTCTCTTTTGGTGAATCAGAAATCTGGAGCTTTGACAGGTGTACCAATTTCCGGGGTAAGTCCTACTTCAACTCAGATTCTAGCATGAGAACCTGATACTGCATGAACATATCTTCACTGGACAAAGCTTTAAGATGGGTAAATCGTGCTACAAATTAAGATAATGGTTTTTTACTTCATGCTAAATGTGAAGTAAACTTTTGAAGTTGAATTATTAATTGACTGGATTCTTCATTGTTAAGTTAAGGTCTGGCTGTGGAAATACAGCTGACAGCTTTAATGCATACGTGTAGTGCTGTTGGAAATTTAGGATCGCTAAGTAAATGAGTAACATTACAAAATGGAAGCAAGCTCTGCTTTATATATAAAAGGAGTTCAGTATATACATAATCCAGAAATGTTGGGCAGATTCTCAGCTTTTTCCAATACAACATGCATAAGGATAGTAAATTTTAATTTTGATTTCTAAAAATTGTTCACCGTAAGTAGCATGACACATTTCATTTGCAGTTCTTACAAAGGGAAGCGTAATAAAAAGCACAGGTTGTCTCTATAGATTTTTTCTTCACTTTCAGTTACCCACGTGCTCATAATAGATTAGAGTTACAGTTAAATATATCTGTTCATGTACCTTTTTCATGCCTGTGATTCTCTTTTCAGTGCCTGGGTGACCAGTCTGCTGCTCTTGTTGGGCAAATGTGTTTTCAAGATGGGCAGGCAAAAAATACGTAAGTTATTATGAAAGTTGTAAGATAAACAGTACGTCACCGTTCTGTTTTGAATTTAGTATTATGTTCTCTTTCAAGCTAACTGCCAAATGCTTTTGTAATTAGCGCACAGCTACAGCTCTACCTTTTGACTGTGGTGACCTACAAAGTAAACACTGTCCTGACTTTTATATAAAATAGTGGAGATATTAAGGTTAAATGGTTTGTGAGGTATATTTTGGAACAAAGTCACTGTGAGGGAATATCTCTGTGTGACAGGAGGTTTTTCATTTTAAAATTCTCCAAAACACAGATTAAACAGTTGCAGTATCATTTACATTGTGACCTAAAGTTAAACAAATACAAGCTGTGTAAGTGAGATTGCATAGACTGGAATGACAAAAAAACCCCACAGCATTGCTAGATGGGAAAGGTTCATTTCAGTTGCAGTCCTTAGTTTTACTTCTGTATCTAGCTCAGTGTGGAGAATTTTACTTTTTTTTTTTTTTCTATTTCTCAACCTCTTAGTGTCCCTCGTTTAAAATAGCTGATCAGTTAAATCAGGCAACTGGTGTAATCAAACATTCATTTGAGGAAAAGCTCTCTGCTTAAATGACTTACTGTTCCATTTACAACCATGTGCTTACCTGAGCATGTAGGTACATACACAGTATTGGACTTTCACGGATTTAATTACACATTAATCTATACTTGTTGCTAATTAACCTTCACTTTATCTTTTAAATATATACACAAATTTAATGGTTAATGGCCTTGTATTTTAGTAAAACAAACATGGTTCTAAATAATAATATCACAATATATTTTTATAAGAAATACTTTATAACAGAAGAGAATTTTTGAAAAAAAATCCAGCTAAACTAAGTGGTAAAAGTGAGATTTTTTTTTTTTAACCTATTTGTGTTATTGCTTTACCCTTTTTCTCTCAAAATGTAACTGAAGACTTTCTCAGTACTATTTTAAGCTATTAGTTTTCAGGGTATTAAAAAGGTAGGAAACTCATAATTTTTTAGAATAAGTTAGAGTGGATTATAAGTATTTTGTAGTCCTTTTATTAAACTGTGTGCTCATATGTGTGTGTATGCACACATACATGGGGTCTTCAAATGAGAAACATGCCATTTTTAGAAATTATTGAACTGAATATGTTTAAAGAAAACCCTCCTCTTTGTGACTTACTGTTAAGGAACAAAGTTTCTTAAATTTTCCCCTTTAAAAGCACGAATTTAAAGTGAAGTATTTATTTTATAAAGGAGCTTTCATTATCAGCTTAAATTGAAGTAGGTAAACACTGCCACCAAAGAGGAATTCACACTTAGTTTTCAGCGGTATCTGCTCCTTGATCAAGTATTGTACAAGAAATAGCCAGAGAGAGAGGTGTGGGAGCTCTGCAGGCTGCATTTAATCAACTTTTTGAGGATGGTTTTGTCATCAGTTAATGGTAACCTAACCTTCAAGGGGCAAAATGCGGTGTCCTGATTCTCCACAGGGGAATCACGGGTTCATGAATTGCAGGAACAGGTTATCCTTTAAACAACCTGGTTTTAACTTTCCCTTGCTTTCATGCTAGGTATGGAACAGGCTGTTTCCTGCTGTGCAATACAGGTCAGAAGGTCAGTTGCATTTTTTTAGTTGTTCACTTTTTATTTACAGTCTTTATTTAAGTTCTTGAGTACAACTATATATTAGCCTTACTTAAACTTATTAGCAACAATTATATTGCTAGAGATAAGGAAAAGTGCATACCAAAATCTTAAAGAATAGAAAGTAACAATTTGTTCAAGGTGTTTCGGTAAGACTTCATTTCCTAGCTCCTTAAATTCCAGAAAGAATTCTTCATATCAAGTTTCTTGCTCTTTCCTTTTATGTGAGCCAGCACTATGCCCAGGTGGCCAAGAAGGCCAACGCCATTCTGGCTTGTATCAGGAATAGCGCGGCCGGCAGGAGTAGGGAAGTGATCGCGCCTCTGTACTCGACACTGGTGAGGCCTCACCTCGAGTACTGTGTTCAGTTCTGGGCCCCTCTGTACAAGAGGGACACTGAAGTGCTGGAGCGTGTCCAGAGGAGAGCTACCAAGCTGGTGAGGGGTCTGGAGACCAGCTGAGGGGTCTCCATATGAGGAGAGGCTGAGGGAACTGGGCATGTTCAGTTTGGAGAAGAGGAGGCTGAGGGGAGACCTCATTGCCCTCTACAACTACCTGAAAGGAGGCTGTAGAGAGGTGGGTGCTGGTCTCTTCCCCCAAGTGAATAATGACAGGACCAGAGGAAATGGTCTGAAGTTGCGGCAGGGGAGGTTTAGATTGGATATTAGGAAAAATTTTTTCACTGAAAGGGTTATCAAGCATTGGAACAGCCTGCCCAGGCAGGCAGTGTTTGAGTCCCCATCCCTAGAGGTATTTAAGAAACGTGTAGATTTGGCACTTCAGGGCATGCTCTAGTGGCAGAGATTGTAGGGGGTTTTTTTGAGTGTGTATGGTTGGATTCGATGATCTCAAAGGTCCTTTCCAACCATGAAGATTCTATGATTCTATGTTTCTTAACTTCACCCAGAAGTGATGAGTATATAACCACATGCTTTTCTCCTTGTCTTGGCTATTTTATTTCTTTCCTTCATTTTTTTTCCCATTGTTTCTTTGTAGTTGTAGTTGAATAAATAATGCAAAGCTTTGGCTTCCTTCTCATTCACATCTTCAAAGACGCCCAGTTCTTTGCTATAAGGAGGCTGGAAAGATCTGAGGCAGCTCATGGAAACGAGAATTAACACCAGCCATCTGAGGGTTCTATCTTAGGTGTTTATTTAGAGTGACTGATAATTTGCTTTGTTTAAACTTTCTGTAGTTCGTTTTTTTCCGGTGAAGGTTTTGACTCTTGTTTATTATCACTTCGATATTTTTATTTAAGTATTTTCTTCCTCTGTTCATGCTTTACCTTTTCTTTCCCCTTTCCCCATTTAGTCTGTGTTTTCAGAGCACGGTCTTCTAACCACAATAGCTTACAAACTGGGTAGAGACAAACCTGTTTGTTACGCATTAGAGGTAAGTCCAGTAATTTCTTCCTTCTTGTAGTGATACATGTTCTTGTTTACTTCTGTTTTCTAGTATCCTTATGTTATCTTCAGTTACGTGGAAATCAAAATAGCTTTGTGTTATAGCTTGTGTGCCTCAAGGCTTATGCGTGGTTTTGGTTATCCCTGTCTCCAATCTATATTATGTAATCTAAGAAAAATATTTCTACATTGCATCATTTATATTTTCAGCGCATGATGGCTGAAACATTTTTTTTGTTACAAGTTTTTCAAATCCTTAATAAATGTTGCAAGTAAATAAAAAAGAAAAAAATTTATACTAAAATTTGGTTTAAAAAAGAGGGAAAAAAGTACTAGTATTTGAGTTATCCTCTAATAATAAAAGGCATGACTAAATGTCTTTGGTTTTTATTTCATTCGGATGAATTTTCCTTCTAATTTTTAAAAATCTGAATCAAATTCCTGGAACAAGAATTTTCTAACAATTGAACTTTTTTTACCTACTAAGGCTTAGGTGCCTACTTCCAGAATTTAGTGCCTCAGTTCTCCACACAATTCCGAGGGCATCCAAATTGTGTAGAAAATTGGATTTTTACTGTAACTTCAGGGTTCATTGTTCTAAAGCTCTGCTTCTGAAGCACACATCAGCTGAGCACCTGTTTGGCACCAAAGCTTCATCAGGATCAATAGGTTTATTATTCTTCCATCTCTGTTGCTTAGTGGGCTTGATCTAATAGTTATTCTCAAAACACACATACTGAATTCTCTGCTGCCACTAATGTTTTTCATGTGAAACAGACAAAGACAGCACACAGGATTTTCTTCGCTGGGAGAGTAATTTGTGGCTTGCAGTACTTTACTAGGATGTGGAAGGCTGTGTTCATTTCCTTTTCCTTCCCTAAGGAAAGTTGATCTTGCATTTGTCATGTTCTGGCAAATTTTGGGGTTTTAATTTTGTGGAGTTCTGTGAAAGTCTTGTTTTATTTTCAACGCTTGTTCTTAAAGCAAGAACGGTAACTGTCTTGAGAGTGATTTGTATTTATGCATGCTGAAACACATATGTGTGTATACTTTGCTTCTTCCTCATCTCCAAGTCTTTAATGATATTCTCTGAATGAAGAGCTTCAACAAAAGATATTCAGTGTTCTTTCTCCTGTACCCATGCTAGAATCATCTACAATCTTCCAGAGAGGCAAAAAATGTGGATTCAGTCTTTTCTTTTAATCAAACTCATATCTTGTAACCACAATAGCTAGCCGGTTAGAAAACACCCCTACTCCTTCTAGCAATGGCTTTGAATAAAAATATTATGCTGCTCCCACTTTACTTGAAGCTTAGTCTGGTAGACTTGAGGCTGTTGTGCAGAGAAGTCCATTTGGACTTTGGAGGGAGATGGGAGCCATGCCATTCATCTGTGATATGATGGAGCTATTCAGGGCCATTTCCTGAGGCAACAGAGGAATTTTGCTGGCAAATGCAAGTGCCTAAATTTTCTGTCTGTCTGGGCATTTGTCTTTAGACTCTAGACATAATCAGTCTTGGGTTTTTTACATCAAAGCATAAAAATCTTAGTTTGTTGGAAAAAGAAGGCTGAGGCTACTGGACCTCATGACTAAATTAGAGAGACAGGAAGACTGCTTAAGAAATGTCATGGTAACTCCCCTCCATGGAAAAAATGGTGCAATATGCATCTTTTCTATATGGAGCCTGCATAACAGGCTGCCATTTTTACATGGCAGTCTCCAGCTGACAAGAAACTTATGGTTTGGTTGTGAGCATTCTTGGGAGTGCTTTAAACTGTGACTGTAAGCACAGCAATTGGAGGCCACAGCTATCCCTCCTCTCCAGTCTTATAAAAAGGAAAACAAAGCTAACAGTTGTTGCCTCCTAATGTTGTAGTGATTTTGTTTCCTTCAGGGATCTGTTGCAATAGCTGGTGCTGTTGTTCGTTGGCTGAGGGACAATCTAGGTATCGTTAAGACTTCACAGGAAGTTGGTGAGTATTCACAATTTGCAGCTGTTCGGTTTTTTAAGTTTTCAAATGTCTTGATGTCTCTAATGTTGAATGAAAGCTCAAAATACTCAAGTAAAGAAAAGCTGGAAGATGTATATGTTTTGCTGTGTTTCAACAATTTGTTTTGCATCCATAAAATCTATGTTTATTTATATATGTATTTCATACAGCATATCAATACAGTCTTTGAAACCGTTTGTCAGCTTTGTTGTATTGTAGTCTGTACTTTTTAGTAGTTTTCCTAGCAAGGAAATTCAGGAAGATACTATACTTACAGTGTATTTCCTAGTTTTATACAATATTGAATTTCCAGAGCCAAGAGTATTTAAGTGTCTATTACAGAAGCCAGAGCGTATTTGATCCTAAACCTACATATTCATTCCTGTCATAAATATGAGAACCTGAGGTCCTACATGTGCAACGATTTATGTAGAAGGCTTCATATCCATTTTGTTAGGGACCTCAGTTTGCAAAGCTGCCTCTTAAAGGAATTGTGGAGGATGGTAATTTGTTTTGGGTAAGAATATAGTAATCCTTTAGCGTTTGGGTAGCTGATGTCATCTGCTTGAGCTCAACTGTAACAAGATGCTGTGTGACATTATGGAAACTAAGAATATATCAAATTTTGAAAAAGGAGAAAATGTCAGAAGCATGCAAGTGTAACGGTTTGAAAGTGACTGATATAATGAGTTTAGGATTAAAAAGCAGTTCATTACATATTTTTAATAATTCGATATCTTATTCAAAGGTAGAAAAATTTAGAATTCAAATTTTATGTAAAACTTCAAAGATGAGGCAAAAACTTAAAACGTCAGTCTGTTTTTCTGTAAGAATGCATCGCAGACCATACAGAAGAATATAAACTACTGTCATGTGAACTAGCCAGCTGTTGAAACACTACAGTACCTCTTAGCTTCACAGGTTTGACTAGACCTTTGGAAGGTTTGAGTTTCAAGAACTTTAATCTTGTCAGTGTTGTCAAAGTCATGTCGGATTTCATTATCTCTTCCTGTTTCCCTGAACATGTACGTCCTTCTCTCTTCAGTCCTTTTTTAAGTGGAGTCTTTATGACAGTACCATTTTAAAAAGACTTTTTGAATAAGTTTTGCTACTTCTTTTCTCTATTGCTCTGTTTCTCTGATCAGTGTAAACAGAAGAAATTTACAAAAGCAGAAAAAAAATACTTCCTTGTTATAGGAAGAAGCTGCACATTAGCATTACTTCCTTTGCAGTTCTAGATGTTTTAATATAACTTTAAAAAATTACAAATGTTTTAATATTGGGGAGTTCAGATATCCAAAGTTATTGCTCAGATATTAAGAAACTTCAGATTTCCTTGTAGCTGGCCTCATGATTATATACGTAAGCTGAGAATTTAGACCTCTAAATCCATTTGAAATTAATGGGAATTTAGTTCTGAACTCCCTTTCGTCTTGATCCAGTTTCACTTGTTTGCCTTGACTTAAATGCAAGTAAATTGTGACCTTTTGGACTGCTTTGAAGGTTGCATTCTTTACCCACAGGATATCCTTTGACAATCTCACGGAATTTAGGTCAGAATATTGAGTACACGATTTTGGTTTTCAGTTTTGATTTTTCATTTTACATTTCCCACAACATTCATATTGTTGCAAATGGACAACTAGTTAATGAGGAACAGAGTGCCAATTAGTTGTATTTTCCAATTGTATGTGGCTTGATTATTTTTGTAGCTACCTAACATATTCTTAATATTTTTCCTATTTAAAGAATAACACCTTTAAGTGTCATATTTTAAATGTCAGTACAGTTGTGGAAAGCTAATTGAAGACTGTTTGTGTGTGTGCATTAGAAAAACTGGCCGCTGAAGCGGGGACTTCTTATGGCTGCTACTTTGTGCCAGCATTTTCAGGACTGTATGCACCATACTGGGAACCCAGTGCAAGGGGGTAAGGATCTGACTAAATACTGCATTTACAGGGAGATTTAAGGATTTTACAAATACTATCACTAGTCCTTCCAGGTATGTGAAATTGTACTTTTTGTTCTTTTGATGTGTCTGGATACATCATTCACTATGGTATCTTCAATCAACTACCATGTTTCTCTTTTGTATTTAGCTGTTCAAAACAGCAACTCCTACTGGGACAAAAAGAATGATCTCAGCTACTCAACTTCCTCTCCCCTCCTTCCAAAAAAAAAAGGGGGCGAGGGGCAGGGAAAACATTTGGGTTGGTTGTGCATTTCAGAGGACAGGTGCAAGATAGTTCTATCATTCTTGCCACTAGTGGGGCCAGCTTTTTTTCTTCACACATTTCTGATTCTGAAAGGATTTTCATCTCACTAAGGAGAAAGAGAAGGTCTTCATACTTGTGAGCTGTCAGGCAACAAAAGTAGAAAGTAAAGAATTTAGTACTGATTAGGTTTTTTTGAGCTCAATTACCCATGGCTGCTGCATTCACTATCTTAAGTGATGCAAGGTACTTAATTCCTCCCCACTTCTCCTCCCTTTCCTTCCCCCTTATGTCCAGCTTTCTTTACACTCTACTGAACACTTTTCTCCTCTCCTTCCAGTCCCTTTTGTGGTTGTTAAGACTTAACTAGCTGGTACTAGTTAGAACTACTAGTTCAAACAATAATCTTCTATTTGTCTTTTCTGCTTGCCTACTGTTGCTGGAATCACAACATGCCATGGGAGTCACAGAACCATAAAAAATTTAAATACAAAATAACTTTCCTAAAGTGAGAACAGAAATCTTAAACAATATCTAGTTCCCAAGGTTTCAAGTAGTTGCATCTTTAGAATTTAGATGCTTTTTGTATGTAAGGAAGAAAAAAAGTACCTTTGAGTTCGATGTTTTCACAGTTTTTCAGATCACATTGCTTAACTTTTTAACTGTTAAAAGCTGATCTTTGGAATGGTAATGACTAAAAATGTCCTTTAATATCTTTGAACTTGCACGTATCCAGCACCAAATATAGCAGCATTTCTGTGTAGTATAGTAGTTACTATTCTTCAGCTGTTGGAATAGAATAAGAGGATGAGTATTTGCTCTGCAGTTCAAAGTACAGTGACAGAATTCGGCTTACTCATCATTAGATGTAGCATAATTTCCACATCCAAAAATCTCTTTGAAGGTGCAGAAGCAACTAATGATCAGAATAGATGTGAAAACATTTTAGGCATTCAGAGCGCAGCAGACCCAGCTGGGCTTTTCCTTAAGAACTGAAAGCACTGGAGAATGTTTTAAGACTTTATTGATAGGTGATACTATTTTTTAAATAAAAATCATCTTCAACCATACATTTCCTTTTCTTAAAGGAAGAATAGAATTTGTGTGTTTGTGTGTGTAAGGGTGAATATGCACCCATTTGCATGCAGATTGGCAATAAAATTATAATTTATGGCAATCGTATTGATTGGACACTGAAAGCATGTTTGTCAGGAAAACAGGGATGAAAGAGTTTAGATTAAAGAAAAACAAGCTTTTTAATATTAAAAAGTAGTCCTCATATAATGGAACTGAATGATCTTTGAATTAGAAGGCCTAGGTCTGAAGTAACGATGTATGTCTGGTAAAGAAGTATGTCCTAACTGGCTTTTTTTTTCTCTTCAACAGTATTATCTGTGGCCTTACTCAGTTTACAAATAAAAACCACATCGCCTTTGCTGCACTAGAAGCGGTCTGCTTTCAAACACGAGAGGTAAAGGCGAATTGGCTCCTAAATTCATTGTAAATTCCTATGATAACAGGGACTGTAGCTCTTCAGGAAGAGATATGATTGAAAAGATTTAACGAAGATTAATCATATGTTTTATATTGTACTTGGATGCTATTCTTCTCTTTACTTGGTGCTAATGTTGAAAAATTGTTCCTGTGGGCTTAACTACAATGATGTCATTGGGTAGTACATTATTTTGGGGTGGCAATGCTGCTTTTTATCGGCACTTAAAATAAGGTGTACGTATTTTGTGACTATTTTGAGAGGCAGAACATAGAAACATCAAAATGACAAGGTCAGTGCCATAGCTAAAAAGTTGCATTAGTGTAGGAGACTACATTTTATATTGTCTGTTGTGATGGAGATGGCTTATGTTGTTTCCAGTACACAAGAACAAAAATGAGATAAAGCAAGACAGCTGCAAACGTACCAAGAGAAATCTGGATTCACTTCCTGCCAGTTACACCTTGTATTGCCTTAACTGGTGTTCTGCAACAGCAAACCTAAATTCTCACAGAGGAAATGAATCCTCCAACCAAATCAAAGGGGTTGATATCAGTATATTCTCAGCATTAGAGTCTTTATATCACCACCTACTATTAATGCTCCCTCTGTTCCATACAAATACAGGAGAAAATGAAATCCCTAGACCCCAAAGGGTAACAGTCAAACCTTAATTTGATTGCATGTTTTTAAACTGCTGTTATTTCAACATAGTGAGTTTTAAAATAACACCCAGCTAGGACTGTGTGAGAGGAGGAAAGCAGCTTGCTGTTTCTGTGGTGGCACAGAATAGAGTACGAAGTACTCATTTGGAAAAAGACAGACAGAAATTTCACCCAGATGTCTGCTTTTGAAATGGTGCTAACAGCCTCTGAGTCCTAAGAAAGCTGTGAAGGAGCTTGGAAGTAGCACATATCTCTAATTCTGGTAGTAGAAGTCAGGATAAAGTTACAGGGAACTGAACTGATAGTCTAGTTCGCTGTCTGCTCCGCTCTTTCCTTGTCCCTCCTCCCATCCATTCCCTCTCATGTGACAGCTCAATGAACTTTCCAGCAGAAAATTACCCCTCTTTTTGCTGGGCTATTTTTCAGCTGGATTAATGACCTCAGCTGCCTCACAGAGGCGTGTAGCAAATGTCAGAACAAGAGATAGGTTATGTGGCTGGGAGTAGGAGAGAAGGAAATAAAGCTCTCAGACTGAGTGAGGGTGAAGTTAACTGTTTGAACAGATCTAATACTTCCTCATACTTAGTCAATGTGCTTTTATCACAATGACAGGAGTGCCTGATTAGGTCTCTAGACACAATTAAATTAACAGATTAAGCCCTAGTGACACAGGTAAAATATATGTACATTTTTCAAAAATACATTGTTAGTTCTGTCTTGTCAGAAACAGTTCTTTTGTTTTAATTCCAGTTAAAATGGAACTTTTTTGTATCCTTCAGTAATTTCACATGCATTGGAGTTTTTGCTTGTTTTTATTGTGCCATCCAATCCTTCTAAGTCTCTGTTCCTGGTTATCCAAAAAGCTCCTTCCTTGTCCAGACAGATGACACTTCTTACGTTTTTTTTCTTCCAGAAGGCATTATGGAAAAATAAGTAAGAGCTGTACAGTGCTGTCATTCGACGAAACTTACATACTTGACTACCTTGCACTTCATCCAATCTCAGCACAATAGAGATAGCAGCAGAATGATCATAATTTGTTTTGTTCCTTGATCCCTTCCTGATTTCTAGAATTCTTTTCAATTTTTTAATCTCTGCTGAGCACGTAGTATGATCCAACATGCTCTTGCACAGTGGTAAACAAGGCCAGAGCCTCCAACAATATGTGTATGTAAAGCTGAGATTAGGAGGCACTGCTGAAGTTCTGAATGGTAAAAAAGGCAGGTGAAATCAGCATAGACAAATGTAAAACGATACATGTGATGGAAGTAAGTAGTGGCGAGCAGTACTAGCTTAGTACTGCCAGCAAACTTTGCTGCTGTGCTATGAATCCTCTTTTCTATTGTATTGAGATAGAAATCCCCTATTTCTAATGTATTGAACAGTGCAGGCCCATGGACAGATGCTGCCATCTTGAAAACTTGCCTTTTACTCTTACCTTCCAGTTTTTAACCACTATTTATCGTGTGGCAGTTCTTGTAGTTCCTTTGGAGATTTTCTGGTAAGGGACCTTGCTGACTTACTTTCTGGGCACAGGTAGAATCTACTGAACAACTCATGTCCATATAGTTTTTACTACCTTACAAACCTACAATTTTTTTGTTCTTTTAGAAAAAAAAACATGTTGACTTTTCCCAGTAAGGATGGTATAATTGGGTACATATGAACTACAGAACAGCACAGAATGTGTTGTAGTTTTGGTCTTTTTTTGTGGTCTATGTTGCTTTGTCATTTAAAGCTGAGGATAGTACACCTCTTTTTTATTCAAATAAATTGAAAAATTATAAAGAGAATATCAGTCTGCACTAGCTAATTCCTAACTTCATCAACAAAAATTATGCACTAACCTTAAAAAATGTAAATGAGACACTTAATTGACTGCTTTTACAAAACCCTAGAAAACCCACTATTCTGCAATTAAAAGGTGCTTGTAGGATAATGCTGTGGTGTTATCAGTAGCTAAGATTTGAGGCAAATCTTACATTTTTAGGAAACTCTCTAAAAAGCATATTGATAGGTATTGGTGAATTAAATGCTCTACTCTTAGTTAATTATCCCTTGCAAACACTTTAACGCTTTTCATTTATTTTCAGCTATCCACTGTGCTCAAAAGAAGGAAACATAATTTTATAAGAAATTACACTAACAGTTTATTTTTGTGATCTGTCTCGTGTAATGTAAAAATCTCAATTTTCAACAACTGAGTGAAAATATTTTAAGAGGCTGCTTTTTCAAAGCAGTTCAATGTTCAGTAGTTGCTATTGAGGTGTCTTCCAGATTGCCAGTTCAAATGTTTTAATTTTTCAGTTCTTTAATGCATCAAATTAGAGAAGGTATCTAGACAAACTGTAATGAGCTAAAGGACTCCATTTAGTATTACGTCTTCCTTTGTTAGCTATGATAAATGTTGTAGTTGTCATCAGCTTTTCTTCAAAATTCTTCTTAGGCCATATAAGCAACACATAGCCTAGATATAGAGCATCAGAGGAGAAACACTTCCTACAGTAGGATTTCTGTAAGAAATAGAATACATTTGCTGTGTGTTAAACAGAACTGTGTTGTCACTACCTCTGTTTTGCCCTCTTGATATATAGGGGGAGGAATTATCTACTTAACAGTCTTCAAAAAAATGCTGAATTACCAGTACTTTACACTCAGAGGGTATCATGGATTTCTCTGCGATTAAATTGTAACATATTTTACTCTTACTTAAGATTTTAGATGCCATAAACAAGGACTGTGGAATACCACTAAGTCAGTTACAAGTAGACGGAGGAATGACCAACAACAAAGTCCTCATGCAACTCCAATCAGACATTCTCTGTATTCCAGTAGGTACGATGAAATTACAACTCCTATTTTCTTTTTAAAGCTGAAAACAACATCAGTTTGTAACGGTTAATGAGGGCAATTTGGATTGCATGCCTTGTTGTTGTTGCTGGTCTTTTGCCACTACTTGAGAACGTTGGGATTTTTTTCAGAAAAAGGTTTTCAATCTTGCATCCAGTTTTTGAGATCCACTTTCATAGAAATCACTGATTTATTGCTTGTGTTGAAATATTACAGCACTGTGATGGTATTGAACTTTAAAGTTGTCATATCAATTTCAAAACATCTAACAATTTTAAAATCAGTGAAATTAATTATCTCCTGTGACATATCTCTCAGCAAGATTCTCAGCGGCAATAAATCAGAACTTTACACCTCCACTGCTCATGTTTTGCTCTTGCATTTCAGCAAAAAGCAAGTACCCTTTTTTCTGTTCCCTTTGCCTGCACAGACCTTTGATTTAATTTACAATGTAAAAGAAAACCCACAAAACAAATTGTCCATTCGGTTTTCTCCCACAGCAGCAATGAAGAAGGGAGTAGAAGTTACAACAAAAGTGGGAATCTTGCAACCTGTTTTCTTGGCATGCATGATATGAAAAACACACCCAAATGAGGTTGTTCCTGTCTAAAGGAATCCTCTCTAATTTACAATACCAGTATTTTGATCCAACAGCAATGCAGCCATTTCAGAAATGATCATGTAACACTTCTTTCACAGAAGCCCCCTAGAATAATAAAAAGGTTCTTTAGCTTTTGAAGGATGTGTTTCAGTACGCTAAAGCTCTTTGAGGACCTCACTTGAAACCTGGAGCATTTCAGTGTCAGTGAAAAGGGTGCATCCTTCTGAAGACATGTTTTAACACCTATAGCAGATCCCAAGTTGCTGAGTATTGTAAGCTATACATTAGCATTTTTAAGGATGCAGCATGTCACTGAGTAACAAATAATCTTGCCTAATATGCAGCTTCTAGAAAATCATTTAGAAAAACATCGTGTTGTCTCATGCATAAACATGAGAAACTTCAGTGGAAAGTTTTTAACTCTAGAGATATTATAGCTTGCCTTTAATAATGCATAATACACAAGGCTCATACTATCAGTGCAGATGCATAATTAACAGATGAAACAATATGATCAATAAAATCAGATTTTAAAGGATGCCCTGCCTGAAGCAGAGAAGTGGGCAGTTGTAGAATTGATGGAACAGATTTACCATTGACATCTTGGGGGTGGAACGGTCTTCTATAGCATCCATGGAAGGCAAACAAGCTAGTAAGTACAGGTGCGTGGCTTCTTTTAAGATGTCTTTTCTAATTATAAATGCTTTTAATAACACAATATCTATAGCATGGGAACAAGACTGATAACTTAGCCAGTGATAACTGCTTTGAGGAAGGAGAGAGAAGACAAAAAAATAGTTTAAAAAAAACAGGGCTACTGTAAGGAAACAGATGGTTGAGGACTGCAGCCCTGCAAGTGGTATGAAAATGGGCGATTGCATGATTCAGTCTTGTAGGAAGTAGTGATTTGAGATATTTCAAAGACTTGGACAACTCATAGGTGAAGTTAGCCTCATAACCATGTGAATGGCAATAAAATGAGGTTTGCAGTTGGTAAACTTAAAGGAAGCAAATAGCAGTTGTAGAAAATATATATCATTCTAGATATATATGTAAATCTTTAGTTTTGATGTCATCAAGGTGACTTTCATTAAAAATCATCATGGCCGCCTTCTCTGTGGTTTACTTCAGTAAAGCCATCAATGCCTGAAACAACAGCTCTAGGAGCTGCTATGGCAGCAGGAGCTGCAGAAGGAGTTGGAATTTGGAGTCTGAATCCTGGAGACTTGACAGCAGTGACATGTGAACGATTTGAACCACAGATCAACCCAGAGGGTAAAACCCTTTCATATTATCTAAGAAGTTGCAAACTTAATATTTTATGTCCAACAGATCGGATTTTTTCTTCCTTTCAGACTTAACATACTTGATATAAAACCAGCTATATATAAATATCCTCACAAATGTTGAAGATCGGCTTTGGAGTGTTTGTTTTAGAGAAAAGTGCATTTCACTTGCTGTTTTGTCCATATATTGACTAGTAAGATTGGAAAATGGTTAAAACAACATAACTCCACACGGGAATGTGTTGGGTTTTTTTTTCTTCTTTTTGAAAGAAGTTTGGCACTGGTCATTGAAGTTAGGAGCTTTTGATTTATAGCAAGTAAAACCAAAGAAACCTTGAAAGGTTTTATTGAGAAAGATGTTTCCTAAAGGTCCTGTGCATTTGTGAGTTTTCACAAATGTAGAAAGGACAGACTGACTGTTTTTGGAAGACTCTTCTTTTGGCTTAAAAAAGCCTACATTAATTATTGTTTTTTAGCTAACTATCTTTTCATCAGTTCTTAAGTGCTTCCAGAGATGGAAAGCATGTACTTGACATAATTGATCCATGTGCAAGACAAATGCATTTTTTTCTTTTCAATTATTTCTTTATTTTTTGTACAGAATTTTGCGTTGCCATTTTGATTAAAATTACCGCTGTAATCCCTGCTTCAAGACGGTGTTTTCAACACTGAAGGGCTTCTACATGATTAACAATTGTTTCATTTTGTCCTACTTGTAAATTTCTTATTGGTGAACAGGCAGAAAATTGTTTTTAAGGTTTATTTCTCCTTATTGTGCATAACTGTGGAGTTTTGGGTTGTTTTGTTTTGGGGTTGGTTGGAGGTTTTTTTGTGTATGCAAAACTTGTTCTGTGCAGACGAACTATACTGTGCAGAAGAGTGGAAAGCTAATATTGTAGTCTTTGCTTCTTGAATACTTGTGTTCATATGCATTGATAGGCTTTTTCTGTTTGCTGATTTCTCAATTTCAGAAAGTGAATTTCGCTATGCTAGATGGAAGAAAGCTGTGATGAAATCTATGGGCTGGGAGACATCTGAAGCTCCTTCAAATGGTAAATCAGAAATTAATTCAGGTCAATAATATTAATTAGCCAGTTAGCCTAGGTAGTTAATCTTGAGTTTGGTGACCTTTTCTGTTCATCTCTGGATGATTCCAATGATTTAAAAAGTACTACTTAAAACCAGTGTAGAAACAAAGCAGGAAAACCGATAGATAGGTCTTCCTCTTGAAAGGAGAACATGAGCCCTTGTAGGGCTCTGAAAACAGAGGACATGAAATCAAGACTAACTGCAGGTTAGTCTTACCTAGAAGAAGAGATACAGCACAATTGTAAGACAGTGCAGGGATTTTGTAAACTTTCTTATGGTATAACCTCATGTTGCAAAGGAGAAAAGTTTCATCCTGTTATTTTTCTTGCTATATCTTGCCTTTCATTATTATTTGCTGTATAGGAAGGAGAGATTGATAGCCACATCAAAATCTGTTTGACCCACAAGGGCTAAGAGCAAGAAGTTATCATAAAGTGAAGAATTGCGTAGACCTGTTGTTCATACACAGGGAATATACAAACACTTTTGAGGGACTGAACAAGATCTTTCTTTTGAAGTAGAGGGCTTTTTCATCTGTCAGGTTTGAATTAAATAAAACCTGCGGTCTTCTATGATCTATAATTTGAATTTATATTTCAGCACTATTTTAGGGTAAGTTTTTAGTCCTGAATCATCCTACAATACATCATTTATGGGCCTTATCTTCATTTGATTTCTCATTTGTTGGAAAACCTATTAGAATGAAAAGTATTACGTAAAGAATCCTCATAATGTAAACTCCTCCCACAGGCAACAGTCGCTGCATGAAGCTGCCTGAAGTCTTGTACTTTATTCTTGAAAGCTAAAGCTAAAATTTTCCTTTTACCATCCTATATGTTAGCGTACATAATTTATTTAACACCAGGGTTATACAAACAAGTCTGTCAAGACTATTTGGAAGGGAAATAGGTAACTTAGCGTGAGTAACAAATTTCACTTCAGTATTGTCCATTATGACTTAGTAGCCTTACATCTAAACTTTGTTATGTATCCTAAAATCCCAAGTGATTGATGTGTATCTTACTTATTTATTTGTATTTCCTTTTGAAGGATAGAAAATTTTGCCTTGCAGAAAATAAAACTAGATCTTGTTCTTCAGCTCATGTGAAAAGGGATATCTTTCTCAAAACTTACCCTCTGGTTTAACACTGCAGGGGGAAATGTTATTTTCCTTAGTTCTTGCTTTGAAACTTTGTCTTCTACCTGCTTGGAGTATTTAAGATTGAAGAATGCTAGAAATAGGCTCAACCTAGATAGTGCTAACAGTGGATTTTGGATTTGAACTCTTATATTGAGAGCCTGTTTTGAATTATGTGGGGGTTATGCATAATCATTTTTTAGTTTTTCTGCAAATGTCACTACATTTGTTACTTTTTGCTGTTCATATGATTTTTAACAAATATATTGCAATTTATATATATATATTTCTCTTTTGATTTGCTTGACTGGAAACACCCTCCCCTGGATGACATCAGGTGACACTAGTATCTTCTGTAGTCTGCCTTTGGGTTTTTTTATTATGAGTAGCATGATAATGTTAATCGGAGCAAAGTACGTCTCAGGTTAGTTACTATTTGAACTAGATCACTTTAAAAACTATCTACACTAGTTTAAGTGTTGGGGTTTTTTGTATTCCATCTGTTTATTTTTAGCAAAAATGACTGATGCTTTTTCTTGTTCATGCACACGAGTGTTTGAGGGTGTGAATTAGACATATGGTACCTAAGGGAACCAAGTGAATGCCGTCTCGAATTCATCCTCATGTGCCATGAAATTCATAGGTGTTAGATGCACATGAAACCTTGAACTCTCCCCTCCCCTTGTCTAGCTATGCAGACTCTACACAGTATTTATAAGATGGATCTGGGTTGGAGCAGCCAAGCAGAGTTTTGCATTGCCTGCGTTACAGTGTGCATTGCAGTTTCAATAAGGTTCCATCCTTTATCCTGTATTTCTTCTCACAACGTTTAAAATTATTTTGAGGTTCTTGTTTAAATAAAGTGAAGGCTTTTCTTCTGTCCCTGAAAGGCTTCATGCACCCCTTTCATTTTTCTGGTCCCCTTGGAACTATTACATAGTTAGAAAACTTCAGCTACTAAATCTATAGAATATTCTTTTTGTACTTTGCTCTTGATGGGTAAGTGAATTAATTTTGTATAAAGAGAAGAGACCCTAAAAGGCCTATCTGCAAAAACGGGGAAAGGGACTGTGTGCATATGCAATGAAGATGCATCTTCAACCTGTTAATGTATTTTCTATTTTAAAAGAAAGTTCTTAGTATGCATGACGGTGTTAGTTACTTATGCCAGAAGTAAGACATGTCATTAAGATATTCTTATGGTAAGAAAAATAAGGTTATATGGTGACATCATTTGTTCTTTGTTGTTGTGTTTCATAATTTCATTTCAAAGAAAATATTTTACAGTATAGCCATTATTGCTGCTTAGTAAGCTTTTTGGGGGTGGTTGTTGCCATTTTCTTTCTTTGTTTTGATTTTGGCGGGATGGGCGGGGGTATTAATTAAACAGACAATTGAGGACTCTAGCATGCTCCTGTGATGATGTGTTTGTGTTTTGTTTATACTCATTCAGCCTGCATTAACTATTCAATTGTAATTTTCCTTGCATGGAAGAGACTGTCTGAGCTTGTAGGAGAATGAAAATCCAACTAAACAAAAGCTAGGCAAAAATCAAACTGAACAAATGGATTGACATTGATTTACTAACTCTGGAATGTATGTGTGAATGAGAACAATCTTGATGATGAAGAATAAAATAAAACCAGCTGCAAATAAGTGGGTAAATTTTTAACAAGCTGAACTAAGCAATTTTAATATAAATTCCTGGTCAGGTTCTTCACCACATGGATGATACCTGAAATAATATGAAGATCAATGTTAAGTGGGTAGATAAGCAACTTAAATTCTGGGTTTATTGCTTTTTAAAAACAACTAATCAGTAACCTGCGTATAAATATCTAAACTTGCACTGCTGGAACTTATTTAAAGATTTATGTTTTTTTTTCTCCCTTCCCTAAGCTTGTCAGTGCCTTTCTGACCCACAAGTGAAAAACATATTCATCTCAACTCACTTCGGCCTTCAGAACCCATTTTTGCCCTTGTTCTCAGATAACAGTAACTACTGATAGTTACTGTTACTATTTATTTATTTATTTATTTATTATACCAGTATAGTTACTTTATATACCAATATGTTGGCATATTATTTACATGGTATGCTTGGGGACAGGAGAAGTTGCAAGAAATTTCCAGCTTTTTTTTTGTTTTAAAAATGACGATGTCTAAAAGTGAATAGCATCAGTGATGATATGTATAGATTGTAGTTTTGCTTAGCTGTGTGTTAGGGTAGAACATGATATACAGGATTTGTGTTGCTGATCGGAGCAGGGCTGCTTCCCCCTTATCCTTTTGCTTTTAAAAACCAGAACTAGCTGACCAGATGTTCCTTCTAATTCAGTACAGGAACTCCATTAATTAATTGTTACATTTTATCTTTTAATGAAACACTGGAACCCCAATGCAGCCATCAGTATAGTAGGTTTGAGGATTGAATCTACCGAGGATTGAATTCATCCTTCATGTGCTGAAGCAGCAGTAAGTCTTGCATGGCAACAGTGCTGTTGTTGAACATGTCACTGAAAGGCAGGGCCATGATTTTACAACTACTGAAATGTGAAGGAAAAATCTGCTGTGGCAGAATAGAGAACACTAACATGGCAAAAAGCCATTTACGGAACTGCTAAACTAATTGCCTTTTCATGCGGCACCTGATGACTGAATGTGAACAACAATACTGTATTTCATTATATCATTTCATAATTTTGTCAAAATCAGGTCAATTACTTGTACCTTATTTTATGATCTTCATTCTTCTTCTCTCCCTGGGGAGAAAGGAACAATGTTTTGGTTTATTTCACTATCAAAGGGACTGGAGTCCTTACGCTAAGATTCTGTTAGGTTTTTCACAGTAGTTCTGGAAGTGGATATCTGAGAGACTTCATCATATTCTGTAGCTGTACTTTTTTGGGGGGTGGAAGTTAACTGAAAGTGATACTATATTTTACTGGACTCACATTTAAAGAAATGCCTTTGCATGCTTCAATTGGCACCTCTCAAGTGAGGTATAAGTGGGGATTGGCTATATATGGGATCTTATGTGACATCTGGGGTATAAAGTTCTCTGACTTTATTTTCACAGAGTAAGGTGTCAGTGCTGATAGTATTACTGTATTCTTCCTGCTTAAATATCCTTTGGGGTTTTTTTTTAAGATTCTCTTTTTCTGTTTTAGTTTCTTGTGTTGTGATAGTTATTGCCAAATTGCATACCAATATAGGGATCACTATGCTGTTCTGCAAGTTAGTTGCAATAATATTTCCCAAATTTCTGAAAGCTGAGCTCATATTCAGAAAAAAATAAGCTTAGAGTAATAAGCTTCCTTCAATTCTTCTACTTGTTAAAAATTTACCCATCTTAATAGTGTGGTCTCTTCTCTCCTACCCACACACTTAAGTACTGGCTTATCTGGTGTCACAAGATACATCTAATTTATAACTGTATTAATTGAAAACAAAAGATGGTTATACTGAATTCCTCTTATAGCTCAGTTGTGTAGAGTGTTATTAATGGTTTAGAGTAAATTCTATGTTACTAATGCACGTTTTTTCTCATTTAAGGTGCTGGTAAATGAGACTACTTAGTGGACTCTCTGGATGCAGCTCATTTTTTTTTTTTGTTTCGTTTTGTTTTGTTGTCTGAAGAGATTCCACCACCAATGTGATCTTACTACTTGTGTGACTAAATCCTTTCTTGAACCCGTCTGTTGCCAGTTCCTGACTCTTCAGCCCTTCATTACTCTGCTCCCTTCCCCGTCAACTCCAACTGCACTGGAGAACCTTGCATGGACCATCTCACATCATCCTCTTAAATTTCACAAGCCCTAGCTTTGTTTGAGAAAGTTGGTATGACAAAACCCTGCAACTTCTGAGGTAATGATGTCAGATGTTTAGCTACCAAAACCCTGAAGTTTTGGTACTTTATACAACACACTGTAGAAAGTTAATGATGCACTGTAGAATTTTGTAAACATCTTACAATTCTTCCAGCTGCTGTGAATTACCTTTGATATGTCTATGGTTGCCAAAGATGTTTTACTGTAGTGGCCACTGGTCTGAAACACATTCATTGGTACAAACCTTTTAGACACTATCTCAAAATCTATTATCAGTAGCACACATTGCCACCAGTTCATCAATGAAGAGGTTGCTGATGTGTTGAAATGATCAATTATTACAACGTTAAAACGTTTGGTTTTGCTTCTAGCATACGTAGTCAGTTTGCCCATTATAAGTATTTAAGACACTAAGTCCTGTGAGAGAGGAGTAGCTGACAGATGTTTTGGCTAAGGCCATGTTCTTGTGCTTTTGTGTTAGTTTGTGAAGACAAACGTGATACAGCATGCTATTGACAGGACAGCTTCTTGGTCCTCAGCAACTGATAACTCTTAAAACTACTCTGTACAGTGCACTTTTCTTGACCAATACTGCATATATTCTGTCATCCTGCTTAAGGATATTTGTTAACATTTTGAAAGTTGAAGCTACCTTAGTTTTCCTTAAAGAGGGTCCACTCCAAATTAAATATCAGTGCTTTAGTATTTGATCTCATTTAGTATATCTCAGGGACCAAAATCTCCCTTTCAGTTTCCATGTCCATAGTTTTAACAGCAAGTTGTCACAAAATATGCTGGGACAACCCAAAACCCTGGTTTGGAAGAGTAAGCACTTGGCATCTGAAACGGGCCACTGGAATTCACAGGCAACTTGCGTGACAACTGAGTTGCGTCCACTTTGAAACTTTCTGTCCTCCACCGGTAAAGCAGTGAGGCAATAATCTTATCTTCAGCTTTCCTGTTTGTACCAACAGCGTGACAAATGACAGCCTTGTTGGTTGGGTCGGAGAAAATGTGTGCTTGTATGGCGTCACTAGATCAGTATAGAATAATAGCGAGGTTAAACGTGGAAACAACACAGAGAATTTCAAAGATGCGTTTAAATGCACTAGGAGTTAAAGGGAGCGGTTTTTTGTGTGCGTTTGTTTTTAAAGATTTTTGTCTTTAAAAAAGTAGTCCTTAGCAAAGTTTGGTTTTCTTCGTTAAACTATGATTAGAGGCTTAGCTTTTAAAAAGGTGTTAAATATGTGTGTGTCTGAAGCAATGGATTGCACAGAAATTCAGGTCTGTACAATGTATTTAATATTGAATGCATATTAATTGCCTTTTTATTGTCAAGTGCAATGACCTTTGAAAATGTGACTTTTAATTAAGAAGTTAGAGAAGGAACATTTTTCATCCCGTGGTTGCATGTATAAATTCAACAGAGGAGGTTTTTGTGCACAGGTGAAAATACATCATCATCATTCAAATCCCGTATCTCCTATAAATACTCAAATGTGAGGTGTGACAACTAAAATTTCTGGGTTTTCCAGTTTGTATTGGTGAAGAAAGGGTGAAAAAAGAACACGAACCCATAGAAAAATCTTTATACTCCTTACCTTTACTCGGAGCTGTTGCTGATCCCACCTTACCCCAGGGAAGAGGAGTACCAGCAGCCTTTGCGACACACAGGGTGAGGGCAGCACACACCTCCAACACGGGACTTCTGAGTACGTCTTCTTGCCAAAAACACTGAAGCACTGAACCTGGGAACGATTAATGTTGAAGTGTTGCCTTTGCCAGTGATGTATGTGGCTGGGGGAAAGGTAGCACGTACTAAGTAGGAGGGAGATTTTTTTGCTGCTTTTCTGACTTACCTTTCACTGGGAAACACAGTTCCTATTACTTTTTCACGGAGTAAAAATCATTATTTTATTTTCAATTGCTGTTGCAAATATTTTTTAAGAATTTCACATCACTGTTAACTTTCTACCAACGTAGTTGAAATATATTGTAAACTGCGTGTTGGGGGGGAGGGGACAAACTGTTGAAAGTTAGCTTTTTGTGAAGCTGTGATTTATTTTTTCTATAAATTACCAGATTTATAAATTCTTACTTGAGAAATGCATTAACTTGGTATTAAAATACCATAAATAAATTAACATAAGCTGTCAGTTTATTCTTGCACGTTATCTTTCAGACACATTTTCATTGATGTTTTTTACATGAGGCATTAGTATACGCTGATGCATATTAAACAACAGAGCGCCCTCTTTAAGTGTCACAGACACGTGCTTTAACTTGCTCAGACATACGGCTCAAGTACATAGAATTGTAGAATTGTCTAGGTTGGACGGGACCCTTCAGATCATCGTCTTCTGCTTTTCAGTGATAGATTCGATTTCAAGGACTGGATTAGAGATTACATTTCCTCAAGTCCCTCCATATTCAGAAGAAAGCAGGAAAACAGAAGTAAAATGATGAAAAGGAACACGGTTGTAATACAGGTTTGATCCGAAGGTCTTGGTCAACGTTGCTTGGTGGGGCAAACAGGCCAAAGGGTTTCTGCTCTTATACCATGGTCTGGTAATTGCTACGGATTAAAAAGCTGCTATGAGTTGGGAAAATAAATGTTCATGGAATAGAAAACGTGGTTGGGGGCACTAAGCAGGAGCGTAAGGTATTTCTGTTGTTTTAAGAAAGAAGCGTGGGGCGATGCGTGTATGTGGAGGGTACCTGTGTGCAGTGTGCCTGCCGGGCGCCTGTTTGTTCCGTCTCCATGTAGCTCCCCGTTGTGTTGTGCACACCTAGTGCTGCCTCATTATACCAAGGATACAGCCTTCATCCCTAGTCTTACAAAGCCTTTAGTCCTCTGTATCGAAATCAGTCGTGTGAGTCAGAAACACTCCTACCCTCCCTCCCCCCCCCAAAACGGCATTTAAATATCATATCAGCACAGAAACCTTAGGTAACGTGTTATTACTCAATACCAGACTTCTCCCTCTGCTCGTGAGACTCGAGTCTTCCTTTCACACGGCAAAATTACAGCCTTGCCCTTAGCTGCCCTGCACAAGAGCGTACTCAAATTTCATGATTCATCAAGCTGGAATATTATGAGATGAGAACATTATTAATGTAATTAGTACTGGAAATTTATATGTATAAAGAATTTTTGTTCAATGTAAGTTAATACAATGTCTAGTCTATTATTGGAACTTTATACAAACAAGCTTCTTAATACCCACATCAGTTCCAAGCCGTAATCTGTCCATCTAAAGAATCCTAGATCTGTAGCTGTTGGAATGCCGTCCCATTAAGAGCTGTAACACAAACCCAGTATGTGGGTGTTTTTTTTTTTAATTATTGTAATTGACTGGCATTTATGTAAGTAGTAATCGTCAGTCCTGGAGATAACTGCCTGCCTGCCTGGCAGGCAAATGGGTAGCAGCCCTTTAAAACCCGGAAATGACACAAGAACATTGCTGGACTGATTTTCCTGTGCTGTCCAGAGGGGATCTCAACAGGCTGGAGAAATGGGCTGGCAGGAACCTCTTCAGGTTCAGCAAGAGGAAGTGCCAAGTCCTGCACCTGGGGAGGAACAACCCCATGCAGCGGGACGTGCTGGAGGGCAACCTGCTGGGAAGCGCCATTGCAGGAAGGGTCCTGGGTGTCCTGGTGGGCACCAAGCTGACCATGAGGCAGCAATTGCACAAAAGAAAGCCAAGAGCACCCTGGGCTGCGTCAAGCAGAGCATCACCAGCAGGTCAAGGGAGGAGATCCTTCCCCTCTAATCAGCCCTGGTGAGACACATCTGGAGTGCTGGGTCTAGTGCGAGACAGACACGGACATACCAGAGTCCTGTGACAGGCTACAAAGATGGTTAAAGGATTGGAGCACCTGTCATACGGGAGAAGCTGTGAGATCTGGGACTGCTCAGCTTGGAGGGAGCTGAGGTATAAACACCTGATGCAGGGCATGAAGGCGATGGAGCCAGACCCTTCTCAGTGGTGCCCAGTGACAGGACGAGAGGCAACGCGCGCAAACTGAAACGCAGGAAACTCCATTCCAACAAAAGAAAACAATTTTTTACCCTGAGGGAGGCCACACACGGGAGCAGGTTGCTCAGAGAGGCTGTGGAGTCTCCGTCCTTCAAGATACTCAAAACCTGATGGGGCTCAAGATAGTTGGAGCCCTGCTGTCACTGACCTTGCTCTGAGCAGGGGCTTGGACCAGACACCATCAAAGGTGCCCTCCTGCCTCCGCCGGTCTGGGAGTCTGTGATTAGGTCAGTCACAGCTTGTCTTTAGCAGAGGCTGAAGGCTCGAGCCACCTAATAATAAAGGCCAGGGAAAAGGAAATGCTGGTTTATTTGGACAAAACCAGTTCACTTTATATGAGTCAGTTTTCACCCGTGTTGTATTTCAACATTATTCAGCTGGAGCTATTACTGTGTTATCCTACGCGCGCATTTGTTTTGGAAGAGTCAGCCCTATTGTGTGGGCTTATTATCTCCCTTGTTTTAGTTTTGAGAGATAATCTTTTAAGCAGTTGCTAGTGGGATTTTAAGCAGAATAACTGTTTTTTGGATTCGTGATTGCTTTAGTGTAATACCCCATTTTTCACAGGGAAGTATGCCACCAGGTTCTTCAAAGCAGCCTGAAAGACAAGCATGGGATAACGTGCATCCAAAGAGACCACAGTTATGTAAGCGGTCATAGCATAGTGGTTAGCAAAACCTAAAAATATGGGTCCATAAAATTTTTGTAATGGGAAGACATCAATTTGGGAATCACTTCTTTTTGTCTGTAGCATTTTTTCTTTAAATCCATGGGCTGCTGATGTGAGCGTTCCTTCTCTGATTACCCTCGAAAGTACACTCGCTCCAGTTGGAAGGATCTCCTGTGTCGTTACTTTTCAGTTCTGCAGGGCTGGAGCGCCCTGAGAACTGAGGAGCCAGCAGCTCTCGCTCCCCCATGGCCCGACACCCTTGTTGGCTCTTGTGCAACTGGACAAGAGCTTGCAGACAGGACAGCTTTGGGGATCAGTCGTCGCTGTGTAGAACAAGCATTTTCCCTCCCAGCTCTAAAGCTGCTGGAGTTGTCTTCTGTTTGTTTTGGCAAGAGGATGGGTTAGTCAGCGTGCTCAACAGCACCCACATTTCTTATGCTACTTCAGAAGCAGCTTCAGGAGTTTTGAGTATCACTTCAGCGACAGATTTTTTGCTAAGTTTCCTGACTACATCAGTCCTCTCCGTCTCCCTTGCCTATCGTGTCTTGCAGGTGAACAGATTACTGACAGCCTGCCCTAGAGCTTGCTGCCTGATACAGAGGGACTCGGGATTCATCGGCGTTTGTGAGCACAGCAATCCCTTCTGTATTACTACAACAACAGGAGTCAGCTTACGCCTGAGAGGACGCATAACACAAGTAGTGATGCCCTCCCCTGTGTGATGTTTCAGTATCAACATCACCTTCTTCCACAAATACTAAAGCCGAGTGCTGCCACATTATGAAGGAAAAACTCCAATTTTTACTTGAAAAACTACGTAAATGGCTTCAATCTCTCTCTACTTATAACTAGAATCTAACTCCAAGTCTTTGGTGGAGAGCGTTTTCTGGAAATCGATGTGCCAGTGCTGCTTGTCAGCTTTGATTTTTCAGGGAGAATTGATTCTTCAGTGGTACAATTCTGAAGAATTGACTCTTCAGCAGAAGAAACTGCGTTAACAAGAGGAAAAGCTTCTAGAACTCTCACGCTACAAATACTGGAGGCATCAGATATTCTCCAAGTTTTTTGCTTTTGTTTCAAGGAGGAAGGGGAAAAGAGGCGGGGGCG
>VYZM01014166.1:61951-97460 GCA_013398915.1 Dromas ardeola
TTATCTGGAACGTGCAAGAGCTCTGTCTTCATCATGAAGCAAAATACAAGATGGTAATTTCAATATTGTTTTCTACATAATGATAGTTGTGTCTCAGTTAAACTTAAAGACACTTATTATTAAGTGTCTTTAAGACGCTTCCCCCCAGGAAGTAGGTTTGTATTACTAACACAAGCTATTCTTATTTGGACTCTGGTTAGTCTTCCACAAGGTGCAAACCTCTCCATGTGCGACATGATCCCTCTAATCTGTGACCCTCTGATACATAAGCCTTAAAGGAAACAAATTGCACCTTACCTTGGTTTGGGCGTCAGCTCACTGATGAACTCCCGACTCAAGAGTCATCAAGGGCTGTCGTAGCCACCAGCAGATTTCAGATCGTGCCACCATTTCTTTGATTGGTACCAGTCCTCCTGTTTGACTGCTGATATTGCACCAACCAACAAGCTCATACGATGCAAGGTTTGTCGAACTTCTAAACGTTAAGTAATGTTAAGTAGTAAGTCAAATTCATATTAATTAAACTAATTAATTAAATTAAACGTGTTATAATAGCGCTGAAAGATTTTATTTGCTAATCTTGAAATAGGTTATTTGTTTATTCATGACTATGTGAAATCTCCGGTCCCAGTGGATGTGCAAATGGCACGTTGTATATGGGAACATGCAGGTACAGTTTTATTATTCGGTGTGTGAGGTAAGCACTTAGGAAAGGTGGAAAAAAAACATACCAGAATTTAAGCAGTTCAGAACCCAGTGTAATGCAATAGTAAATCAATATAACAAACAACAAGGTGGTTGAAGGTCATAACAGTAAGATGATGCTGGTTTTCAGAATATCCTTGAAGATCTGAAATTGTTGGAAGACTCTGTTATAGTTTCATTTGAAAAAAAAAAAAATCAGTTATTCCCACTTGCTTGTCAAAGTAGCATCTGTTGAAGCTGTCACAGGAGTGTTTGGCACGGTATGCTCAAAATGAAAATGTTGAAATCGCAATTTAAATATTTATGCAAAATCATGAGTCACAGCTGTACTATCTTACAATAGAAACAAAGATAACATCAGCATATGAGCAGTTCATTTACAGGCTGTAACTCAGTACTGCCAAACGAGTTTGCAGTGAATGTGTAGTGCTAAACACATATGAGGAAAGACAGTGAGCTCTTTCATAATAAAATAAAAACCAAGAGGTGTGGTAATTCTTGTTTACGGAAGTTCCCCTAAGATTGTTAACATTATGAATTTTCACCCAAATAGTCATGAAGTTCCGGTACCAAGGTTACACACAGACCTAATAGTCCATATCCACAAAGTAACCATAAAGTATAATTAGGTAATTTGTTTCTCTCTGTGGGTGTTTAATCTTGGACACTGCCCAGAGTTTGAAATGAACTGATGTTCTGTAGTGACGAAAACAGAGGTAAGTAGAATCCATGTCTCTTTTTTTTTGTTTTCTTTTATTTTGAATTTAGAAGTTTTGTAGTGCATAAGGCATGGGTTTTCAATATTGTGATGCTTGAAATTACTGAACTACAACCTTTTCACAAGCACCTCCAAGATACAGAATCACAGAATGACAGGGGTTGGAAAAGACCTTCAGAGACCATCTAGTCCAACCCCCCTGTCAGAGCAGGGTCACCTAGAGCAGGTTGGCGCACCCAGGCAAGTTTTGAATGTCTCCAGAGACGGAGACTCCACCACCTCTCTGGGCAGCCTGTTCCAGTGCTCTGCCACCCTCAAAGGAAAGAAATTTTCCTCTTGTTCAGGTGGAATTTCCTGTGTTCCAGTTTGTGCCTGTTACTTCTTGTCCTGTCGCTGGGCACCACTGAAAAGAGTCTGTCCCCATCCTCCCATTGCTACCTCATGCTCAACTTGCTGTCCACCAGGACCCCCAGGTCTCTTCCCACCGAGCTGCTCTCCAGCAGGTCAGCCCCCAACCTGTGCTGGTGCAGGGGGTTATTCCTCCACAGGTGCAGCACCCTACACTTGCCCTTATTGAATTTCATAAGGTTTCTCTCTGCCCAACTCTCCAGCCTGTCCAGGTCTCTCTGTATGGCGGCACAGCCTTCTGGTGTGTCAGCCACCCCCCCCCAGCTTTGTGTCATCAGCAAACTTGCTGAGGGTGCTCTCTATCCCCTCATCCAAGTCGTTGATGAATATATTGAACAAGACTGGATCCAGTACTGACCCCTGGGGAACACCGCTAGTTACAGGCCTCCAACTGGGCTCCGTGCAACTGATCACAACCCTCTGAGCTCTGCCACTGAGCCAGTTCTCAATCCACCTCACTGTCCACTCACCTAACCTGCAATTCCCAAGCTTACCTATGAGGATGTTATGGGAGACAGTGCCAAAAGCCTTGCTGAAGTTGAGGTGGACAATGTCCACTGCTCTCCCCTCATCTCCCCAGCCAGTCATGTCCTTGCAGAAGGCTATCAGATTGGTCAAGCAAGATTTCCCCTTGGTGAATCCATGTTGACCACTCCTGATAACCTTTTCCTCTACATACTTAGAGATGACATCCAGAATGAGCTGTTCCATCACCTTTCCGGGATGTCTTTCCTTAAAAGTACATAGCCGTCCACAACAGCATTCCAGTCATGTGAGCTACCCCACCATGTCTCTGCAATTGCAATGAGGTCATGGCCCTGCGACCACACACAGATCTCTAATTCTTCCTGCTTATTCCCCATGCTGTGTGTATTGGTGTACGTACCCCTCTCTCTCTCTCTTCTCTGGCCCTGAAAAAAACCTCAAACATTTTATATCCATTCAGAAGGCTGTTAACAGCTGTTGCTTTATTATTTTGGGTTTGCTTATCTGCTCCATCACTTTGAGTCTGGACTCCGTGTCAGTAGAAGCATTCCCATTTCAGAACAGGAACAAGAAGCTGGGTTTCTCCATCTGTCCCCTCACCCTGCTTCTGTAGTGAGATAATGTCTGCCAGTCTTAGGGCACATGTCATCATGCGTCTAGATGCCAGACACCATCATCCTTTAAAGATACATTCTTCAGGGCATACACTCCTTATCCACCTTTATAGAACTAATCCTTCTTCTCCCATCCTGACAGGCAGCCATGTGGCTACAGTCCAAGAGAAAACACTATAGAGAGCGGCGGGCTAAATGAGAGTCACGCTGAAGTCCACGCATTGGGTGTTTGTTGGGATTCAGGGTAGTATCGTATAGGGGGTTTTATGGATGTGGCTCGCAGCACGACAAGAACAGAGTGCTGCTTCTGGAAAACAGCATGCAGGAGAGGAAAAAAGAAAAGTATTGGATGCACTGTATACTTGCATTTGTATACATTCAAATACTCCCTCCCCACCCCAACTTCAGTGCTGAAGTCAGGCCGCCAGTGTAACCCCTCACCAGCCCAGCTGTGCTACCCCTGGGTATAAGGAGAGAGATATATATATATATGAGGGTATAAGGACACTTTGCTTGGTTGAGATCTTAGCGCCCATATACATTAGACATAGCGGCAATGCTGTGCTTTCAACGGCTACGTTGGCATTTTAGGTGGGGACCGATCTAAAAATCTCTGTATTACCACAGCAAAATTGCTTTGCTGCTATCTTCTTTCTCTGCATTAACAAATGCTTTTGCAGACATAACCTTGGCGTCTTGGGCTTGAACTAAACCAGACTGTTATCAGAGCAATTTTTATAGCTTGTTTTTCAGGCCAGGTCACATAATGCTTCTAATTTAAACAAAGCAGAATAAACATGGTCAATTAGAAAGCAATCTTTCTTCAATGAAGACAAAATTTAAAGAATATGAGGAAGGAATTAAAGGTAAGAGTTTAAAAAAAAGCCCTCAGATGATGGTATCACTTGGTTTGGATATGTGCACAGGTAAGATTGATTGATTCCCCATTCACCTTTGTTCCTTAGACTGACCTTTGCTAGCACCTCATATGGTGGAAATTTTCCAAAGAACAAAATATCAGATTTGTCACAACTGACATTTTCCTACCAGAGCAGATGTTAAGGGAATGTGGTCTTAACTGTAAAAATAAGACTCCTATTTGATCAGCCGAGTAACTAGACATTGGTGGCCCTATGCATGGGACTCTGATTATTTAAGCAAGGCATGTTTTGTACTCAAAAGCCATTTGCACAGATATTTATTATGTTCATTTTTAACAAGCATACATTTGTTCTGCTTCTTTGACGTTTTCATCATTTCCTAGTACCACTTAGGTTAGCACTAAATTAATGCCAGGGGTGACCTGAGAGAAAATGGTTAACCATTATGTAGTTTATAACAACCGCAACACAAAAAAAACCCTTCTATATGGTTATGGTAAGTTCTGCTTTAAATCTGAAGCTTTTGACTAATTAAAAGTTTAAAGCACGAATTGTTTTTCCTAACAAAGGACCAGAGGATTGTTTTAGCTTTCTTAATCACATTTTGCTGAAAAGCACTGGCTGTTTATAATTTAAAAAAAAGACACTTGTTAACGGTGTTAATTTCTCGGGAAAGCTAATTTAATTTATAATTAAAGGTGCTCGCTTGGCAGAATGGCAAACAGAAGCCCTTTGTTTATTCAGGGAACAAGCCATACAGGGGCAGCAGCCTAAGTCGCACTCTCTTACCCTCGTGCACCACACCTCTAAGCGGATTCTTGTCACCAGTTAAACCTGGACCATCTCTTTGGGCATTAGGATGTCCGCTGCGATTACACTTTGTCCCTGTGTAGCTATTTGTCTACCAGATGCTGAGCCTGGGTTTGTACTGGGTCTTCATCTTGTACATGGTCTGTGCTGAATCTGGGATGGTACTCAATACTGGGCTTCTAACCCCGCTTGGGGTAGGCAGGGAAATAGCCCCCAGGGACACTGGTCTTCTGTCTGTAACCTGTGGCTGAATCAGTCAGGTAACAACCTGGTTTTCTGGATTCCATTCAGTCGTCTTTATTTTTCTTCTCTTTATTTACTGGCTGGTTTGTTGTGGGCACCCCCTATGTGTTTAATTGACTCAAAATAAGGCTTAAATCCAACTAACCGTTTCTTACGCTTGTGCTAGATGATTGCAGTGTGGTAAACATCACTCAGTTATTCCTTATTCTGCTTTATTTCCATTTTTAAAATACCATGTTGGGTATCCCTGTAGAGATGAAAAAGGGCAGGGTCTCTTCACCCTGGTTAATTACGGATGTAATCATCCTGTCTGTGATGTCTACAGTTGTACAGAAGTTTAAGCCTAACTCTTAGCCCATCAAGACCAGTAAACCTCCTGGGCTTCATCCCGTCACCCGTATGAGTGTGCCTGGAAGTCCCCTGGGAGCACAGAGCCAGCCCCGGGAGGCAAAATCGTGCTTCCACGTCGTGTAGGAGCACGGCAAGCCACACATGCCAGCTCCATAACTCCCTCCAGCCGTGAGGCAGTAAAAAGAATCTCACCTCGGTTATTCGTTACGTCTAACGGTGTGCCGTTCTCCTTGCTTCCCCTAAAAACCAAGCAGACGAGCTGAAGCCACGCTGTTTCGGTGCCCCAGCAGAGATGACAGTGGGGCTATGGGTTCCCCTCTCCGTCTGCATCGGCTGCGATCTGACCTTGCAGAGAGCGGCAGGAGGAGGTGGACGCCATGGGAAGCAGATGGCAGGCAGGGTATGACCCGTCCCCCATTGCCTCCTCGCCTGCCAGGCTGCCTCCCCCACCCCTTCGTGTCCAGGCACCACAGCAGGGGGACCAGCAGCTTGCCCTAAGCTTGTACCCCCTGATGGGGCCGGACTCTTTTCAGTGGTGCCCGGCAACAGGACAAGAGGTAACAGGCGCAAACTTGAACATGGGAAGTTCCACCTAAACATGAGGAGGAACTTCTTTCCTTTGAGGGTGGCAGAGCACTGGAAGAGGCTGCCCAGAGAGGTGGTGGAGTCTCCATCTCTGGAGACATTCAAAACCCGCCTGGACGCGTTCCTGTGTAACCTGCTCTAAGGTGACCCTGCTCTGGCAGGGGGGTTGGACTAGGTGATCTCCAGAGGTCCCTTCCAACCCCTGCCATTCTGTGATTCTGTGTGCAGCGCAAGGTGGTACTTCTGCGGGGACTTTGGGGACTTTGAGGATTAATTCTGGACCTTCAAAGACAGCGAGGCGCCGTGTTCGTAATAGGACTACGTAATTCCCCTGGATCACACCAGGAGTCTGGGATGCTTTCATTCGTGGCCGTCACTCTCAAGCGACAGGTCCTAGACAGGTATGTGTAGTTAGATCAAAGACCGAGTCCTTAACCAGGATGGCAGCCCAGGGCAGCTCCCACTCAGCCATTCACATCCTGTCAGCTCTGCCCGGGGGACATTTGGAAACCCGCTAAGGGGTTCTTGACAAAAATAAACCCAATTTAAAAACGCGGAGTACCGTAATTGCACGTATTTATCAAATTTATCAAGTAAATTGTGTAAAGAAGGCTGACTGAAAACACGACAAAAGTTTTAATTAAAATTTATTTCAGCATGTAAAAGGAGTCCACCATGTTTTATAATTAAATCTTGGCAAAAGGATTTTAATGGAAAATGCCACTGCTTCAATTGCATTAATTGTGTAACGTTTCTCAACATGGCTTTCTCTGCTGTCTTACTGATGGAGTAGGAAGGAGAAGAATAAAAATACCATGCCAAAACTTCTCTGCACAAGAGCGGCTATTAGTCACTTCAGACTCTCTTTCCTTTTTAATAGAATGCATTACCTTAACCTTCAGAGGGAGGAAAGTAATATTCTCAGTGGTGAAAAACAGCTGGATATCATTAACAGCGTGAAAGTGGAGGCGGTGCTTTCATCACTTCCACTTTCCCTTCCCTCCCTCCTCCCTTCTCTACCCCTTTCAGAGCCACAGCTTCATTTTCCCTGTTCTGACTTAACTGACCCCAAATTACAGCTTTCTGGCAAAACGAAGCTGGATTTTCTGAGTTTTCCTTCTATATTTTGTCAAGCGCCTGATCCCTTTACATACAGGGCAGGGAAAGGGAGGAAGAAGCTCCCCCTTCAACGCGTTGAGTTTAACAGCCCCTCTTTAATGCTTCCTATTTCTTGCGCTCTTCATACAAGACTGGCAATCATTTATTTCTAGGCAAAGAGCCTGACTTCATGCCGGTAGTTCTGTGTTGGAGTAACCTACCACCCCCCCACCCCCCTGGAGCTGTGGGGGAAGAAGGGGGGTGTGATGGGGCAGGTGGCCGCCCCCGTCCAGCTGCAGTGGGGTCCGTGGGGATGGCCAAGCTCCGGGGCTCTGGGCTACTGAGACACACTGCCAGCTACCCCCCAGCCCAGACACCCTTCTTCCTTGCAGGTAGCTTTTTCATCCAATCTCAAGAGCGGTTCAAAAAACCCAAGGGGGTATTTTCCTCTGGTTATCCCAAATCTGCTCCTGTGTCTTCCCTCCTGTGCTCCGTTGGCAGGAGGAAGGACAAACAGAAACGGGTTTCGTGTGGTCCAGCCTTTCTCCCTACTGTTTTTCTCTGTTTGTTTTTGCACATAAAGAAAGTCTGATGGCTTCTGAGAAACACAGGGGGAAAAAGGGGCGCTGCCTTTTGCAACAGCTGCTGTTTGTTGCTCTCTCCAGTTCCAGTGGGAGGTGTCCTGGTCTAGTGGGAGGTGTCCCTGTCCATGGCAGAGGGGTTGGAACTAGGTGATCTTTAAGGTCCCTTCCAACCCGAACCATTCTGTGATTCTGTGATTCTATGGAAGGGATGTTGCCGGGCAAAGAGGGATTTCTTTGGGGCAGTCCAATATATGGAGATCAGATTTTGCAGGATTAGCTCCAGTCGGAGCCAAAGTGCCATTACTGAGGATGCGTCTGGAAAAGGTCACAAAACTCAAACAGAAGGATTGTCAGCCTGCTGCTTTTTGTTCCTGCATATAGTCAGGATCCTGTATTATCTGGATATTATATCCAGTATTATACTAAAGATGAACTCAGCTGTTCTGCCACACCGCTTCACATGATGCACATGCTTTTCCCCTGATCACTGCTCACCCATTTGGCCATAGGGGACTCTGCTGCTCTTTATTCACAATTTAGGAAGAGCCTCGGTGGCACTCCTAGATGGTCAATGAGTTACAGCCAGTGGCATTTGGTTATTTACAGCTATATCCAAAACAGGTTTCAATGATACATCTGTGATTCTGGGGTGGAAGGCAAAGCTCTTCATTAGGAAATTGCTCATCCCGGCGGGGCAGGGGTGGATGTTTTTCACTGCCACCAGCCTCTCTGTTGCTGTTAGCCTTTTGACTGGCGAGGAAAGTCATGACCCAGCACTGCCCCAGGGACAGTGTAGTTACCAAATGGAGGTAGATGTATATACACCCTAAGGAGCACAGGCAATATACAGGATTTATTCTCCTCCTCCAAAGGGCACAGCTGGTTTTCTGGCCATACGTTCTTTGCTTTTCCTCTTTCTCCCTCCCTAGGGATCACTTTTCCACCTAATGGGATTGCCATTGTTAACTTTAATTATTTTAATACAAGTTTCACAGTACTTAGAGTTGTGGATTAAAATTATTACTTGCAGGCACAGTTATTTTTATATATATATACATATTTTAAAGCTTCTAGTTTTCACCTTTTCGATCTTTTCTCTCTCTCTCAAGATCAAGAAGAGGACAAAAGTAATTCTATTTTTCAAACCGGGTAGTGTTTAAGTTGTTGGACTTGGCAGCATATTTCTGTCCTCTAACTGGATTTTGGAAGACAGATAGAAGGTCTGTTGGGTCTACTAGAGCTTCTCTTCTCTTTATTACTATGTGCCTTTTATTTTTTCTCTACGTAGAGCAATGTGAGTACGTCAGGAATATTGTACTTGAAGTTTATTATTTTTCCATTACGTCTCTTTCTTAAAAGAGAAATTTACACTATAGTGCTTCATGAAGTCGTAATATGTCAAATAGCTGAGTTTTATTTTCCTGACTCCCTATTTTTAATTAAATGGTATTTTCTGCGTTTTAGGATTTAATCTGTAACATAATGAATAATTGTCTTAACTGTAGTCTGATATTTTTTTCTCGTGGGGGGTTTATTATTAGAATGCAAGAAGTTCACAGACTACTCTAGAATCAAAATGTGAGCAGGTGGATGAATATGTAAAATCCTCGTAATTATTGTGCATTCCAGACTCCATGGCGTGACTTGTATTATCTATATTGTATGATAGATCTATTACATAATAACCATGACGACCCATCAGCTCCAGATTAAGTTTTGAGCCGGAGTGCTTGTTTCCTTGCACGATCATTTTCATTTCAAAATGACCTTTATTCTCTTACTGCTGCTCCTGATGGGGCTAATGAGGAGTGCTTATGTAAAAGACCCCAAAGGCAGTTAAAAACCCAGAACTTAATTGCTGGTAAGAAACATTTTTTGATGAGAACATTGCTCTTGCAAGCCATGATTAGTCATTTAAAATCAGCCAAGTGATGTTTACGTAGCTCCTCCAGGATAAATGTTATGTAGTGGGCTGTTGACTGGGCCTCTAAATGTCTATGGGTCTGATCATGTCTTGTTTGCAATTAATAACATTTTCAAACACTTAAACTTCATCAGAGAGGGCAGGAAGAAGGGGTAGGGATGTGCGCACACACCTACACATTGACTGGACTGTGACTACATCTAAAGACATGGTTTACTCCAGCAGTTACCAAGACTATGAATTGGGATCAGGAGAAGACAGGATGCTTTCTCCTTATTTTCTTCCGTAGAAGGAGTAGTTCACCAGTGCCCAAGGACATCTTTTTTATCTTTCCCATAATTAAGTGCAAATAATGGGAATAAAAGTGACTTGACTGTTCACTAGGTTTTTTAGTAGCTCAAGGGCAGCCGTTGCCAGAAAATCCTGTGCAGTGGCCGCTGGCACAAGACGTTCTGTGTGGCTTGCCCAGCGCAGGGCTCACACCTGGGCTGCCAGAGACCTGGGGTGCTGCTGACCACGTCTGACTCCGGCAGCACTTCCCACCGCTCGGCAACGTTTTCCCAGCCGCCCCGCAGACGTCATTCGGCTGAGGAGGGCAGGCGGTGGGGTGTCACTGGGGTGTGTGCTTCACCATGTGCCTTGGGAGTGTTGGTGGAGGGGTGTTGAGGGCTGCTGGTGAGAGGATGATGATGATTCAGCCTGGAGAAGAGAAGGCTCTGGGAAGACCTTATAGCAGCCTTCCAGTACCTAAAGGGGGCCTACAGGAAAGATGGGGAGGGACTTTTATGAGGGAGTGTAGCAATAGGACAAGGGGTAACAGTTTTAGACTGAAAGAGAGGAAACTTAGATTAGATATTCGGAAGAAATTCTTTCCTGTGAGGGTGGTGAGGCAGTGGAACAGGTTGCCCAGAGAAGCTGTGGATGCCCCATCCCTGGAAGTGTTCAAGGCCAGGCTGGATGGGGCTTTGAGCAGCCTGGTCTAGTGGGAGGTGTCCCTGCCCATGGCAGGGGGGTTGGAACTAGGTGATCTTTAAGGTGCCTTCTAACCCAAACCATTCTAGGATTCTATGACTCTATGATTTGATGGCTATGAAATGAAGAAGTAGCAAGTTAGTCCCTTGCTCCAGTCGCCCTTTCTGCCTGAGACAGACCTCTCACAGCAGCCGCGCGCGCATGATTTAGTCTGTTCCTCCCCAAGCACAAGCCTCAAACAACTGCTACAAATTCTGCTCATGTCAAGCAATATTTTTGTTCTTGTATTAAATTGCAGAGGGAAACTTTCCAACCCATCTTAAAGCACCATTTATTTCAATGCTTGCTATGTACCTAGTAAATGCAATGAGGAAGGATTTGTACTTTGATTTTTAAGAAAAGGAAAACTATTGCCTTTAATTTCTCTAAGATATGTCAATCCTTTCCAGACAATTTGTAAGCTCCTTTCACCCAGCACTGATGCGTGGCCGTGTCTTTTCTGTGGAATGAAGGGGGAGTTTAAAGCAAATGCATCAATTTGCTGGCATCTGCTACAAAAACCTCAGTTTGAAATTGCTTGGAGCGTACAGCTGGGTGTGCCGGGGTAGCGGTAGATGTGGTACCTCTCATTTGAAATTCGTCCGGGTCTTGGGTCTTGTTTCATATAAACCCAAAAATGCATATGTAAAGTGCAAAACATAGCCTGTGCTCTGAGTGGGGCTTTTTGTCAACTTCAACTGATTTTTGTAGAAGTATTTAAAAGGTGAAGTATAAAAATTAGAGCAGATATCATAAGAAGTCTTTATGAGTTGTGAGTACACGGCACCTTGATTTTGCAATCAAACAAAACTATTGATGCCTGTTGCCATCTGACAGCTTAAAAGCCTCATAAAAAAAACAATGAAGGAATAGTTTACCACTATTATTTATAACTGAAACATGATTTAAGATGAATGAATATCTCTAAACAAAAAGATGTCTAGTCATTACTATTGTATTTCCTCTTGTGCTTTTCCCGTCTTTTAGTTGAAGGGCAGGAAGGGATTTTAGTTTCCACTGACGGTGTATTTCTTCTTTGTCTTTTCAGGGCAGGCAAGCGAAAAAAAAAAATACTACCCAGGACAAAGTACTGGATGTAACAGCCCCGATCCAGAGAAATACCTCCATTCAGAAAAGGTGTTTATTTTAATGTTATCGTCAGCTTGGGTGAGAAAGAAGTAGGTGTGTGCTTCCAGAATAAGAAATCCACTTTGACCAATTTGCATGCTTCATCCTTCTCCCCACTAGGGGCAGAGGGTCCGGGTTCCTTCATGAATGAGAACGACGAATACGCAGGTGAAGTACAGCAGTCTTTTTAAACGATTGTCCTTTTAGGAGACTTAGTAAAATAGATAGAACAAATTTAAGTGGGGAAAATCTTGGTGTGTGTCTCACATCACAGACTCTTTGAAATATAGAATTGCCTGAAGCAACGTGAAATCAGTCAATGTAAGGACAGGACAGCAAAACTGGAGTAAGAATTTTTCAGGAAAAAAAAAAAAAGTTTGAAAAAGTAGTAAATGTTTCATTGCCTTAAATTCTAAAACAAGTTTAATCGATAATGGGAAAGGTACCAAAAATTTCTGTAACTCAGTATTGATTTTTATGTTATATTTATCCCTTGAAAGGCACTAGCAGGTCATTACTGAATTAGATAGAAGAACCCTGAAAAGTTAAGGACTTTTACCACCCTCAAAAGCTACACATTTTTTACTCAAGGTCACAGAGACTGTTTATTTTTGGAAAACCATTAGTTCTACATAGTATGTAAGGAAGAACAGTTCCATCTGCCAGACAACAAACCTGAAGTTTCTGTTACTGTCTGTGATGGCTCATCCATAATCCTTTATGTTTGAAAAGAAAGGTTTTGGTGTTTTTTTTCCCTGCCCTAGCATGATCAGTTTTTTAAGTTCTATTATTTCATCTTTTCAGTTAATCATTACCCAACATTGCCCCATTAGCTGATTTATGACAATTTATTACAATTTTATGTTAAACCCATGGCATTTACAGGTTGGACTTCTGTATAAATAAATTCTGGACTAACCAGAGACCAACGAAAACACGTGGATCAAACACCAGCCTGATAGCTAAAAATTTCCCCCTGCCCTGAGGAAACTTCATAGCCTCTGCATTTGTGTGTGTGCTTTCAGGGCTTGGACCGCTCACTGGTTGGTTTCCCATACAGACCCACCAGCCGAAGGACAACGTGCAGCCCTGTCTGCTGTAGCAGTAGTTGCGTGGTCAACCCTTCTGAGACTGATGGTTCTGCACTAGGTATTGAGTCCTGGTGGTTTCCTTCTCCAAATGAGGATGTTCTTGGATGCAGGTGTCATGTTCTTGAACAAAAAACATACTAAAAGGTCATCAAGCTACAGTGTGGAAAGCGTGTTCTGGAACATCTCTCTTATGAAGAAAGGCTGAGGGACTTGGGTCTTTTCAGTCTGGAAAAAAGATGACTGAGGGAGGATCTTATCAACACTTATAAATACTTAAAGGATGGGTGCCAGGAGGATGGGGTCAGGCTCTTTTCAGTGGTGCCCGGCAACAGGACAAGAGGTAACAGGCGCAAACTTGAACATGGGAAGTTCCACCTAAACATGAGGAGGAACTTCTTTCCTTTGAGGGTGGCAGAGCACTGGAAGAGGCTGCCCAGAGAGGTGGTGGAGTCTCCATCTCTGGAGACATTCAAAACCCGCCTGGACGCGTTCCTGTGTAACCTGCTCTAAGGTGACCCTGCTCTGGCAGGGGGGTTGGACTAGATGATCTCCAGAGGTCCCTTCCAACCCCTGCCATTCTGTGATTCTGTGATTGTGTGTGCAGCTATGTCATTGTCCTGGACAGTCATGCCCCTGGTTTAGGTACTTGAAGTTTCTGTTGCCCCGGGCCCTGCCTGTATTCATCAGAGAAAGTCACCGCTGGAGAGCAGTTGGGATCTTTGGTGATCTGGGTTAGCATCTGGACTTGCCCCTTGTTCCCCTGCAGAAGGGCAATGTGGTTAGTAGAGGGAGGTGGACCACGGGGCTGCTTACTTAACTGGACACCAAAGCGTCTGAGTGAGGTGAAGTTAATGTGCATATGCTTGAAATTTTCTTCTTTCTTTTTTTTTTCCTCTTTTTAAAAACTTTTTTGTGCGTGGGTTGGGGGAAGGTAGCTTTTTTAACACATGTGCTTGAGTTTCTTTATTGCTTCAAGGCACGGAAATATTTAACATCAGGAATTTAGGAGTTCTGGACAACACAGGCAGTACTGTAACATAATAACAAACCTTTAGCTAGGAAATAAGTGTGGTAGCTGATCAGGCTAGCCTCTGGAAGGACAAGAGTCTAAGTAACTTTATTCCTAGTGGTATTGGCAATTCAGATATATCTTCATTTCTGGTGATCTTAAAGTTGGGACATACTGTCTTTATTTCATCCATCAGCTTGGCTAAGCCAAAACAGTTTACCATTGTGCAATGCTTATTCGACATCTTATCTATACTAGATTGCCTGCCAGCCTTCTCTTTAATTACACTTTAAATGTAAATGCATGGGTTTTTATTAAGAAAGAAAAATTCTCTGTCCCTTTTTCTCTTTCAATAGCTCGTGTTCACTTCAGCGCCGGCTTTTCATTTCCCTCTCTGCTTCATGACTACGTTGTGTCTTATATTTATGCTCTTTCTTTTTTTTTCTTCTATTGCGTCGTGGAGAAGAAGGTACCTTCTGTGAATATTAAACATACAGTAGGACATAAAGAACAAAGAAATCCCCAAACTGAGCCTTCTATCTAGTTCTGCTTTACAACTTCATCTCAGTTTTTCCTTTAACAGCCTACCAACGTGATGAGAAACTGCTCCAGATAACCCCTTTTCCTCAACAGAGGTTAAATGCTTCCGTTGGGGGAAAAAAAGAATTGTTTAGGGAATTTTAAATGTAAGCCTTGACATTTCATATTAAATTTAGTAAAAATGCTGACTGCATGAATGCGTTGAAGAGGAATGCGCTAGGAAGGGCAGTGCAGTAAGCCAAACCCCTAGCGCTGCCGGGATGTACCTGGTAAGGTATCAGTAAATAGTTCCACCTGGATGCCGTGAATAAAACAAGACTAAATTGGCTAAATTAATTCTGTGTTATTTTGGGGACTTGTGATGATTAGACCAAAAAAGTATAAACCTGCCACCAGTGGTTTACTCCATATTGGTTCTTCTTTTTACCAGGTAAAAGTTGATCTGAATGTTAAAAATAGCATGGTATCTATAATTTATTCAGTTGGTTTTATTTCAGGTTTTGGTGCCCCAGTTAATAGTAATGAAATATGGTACAGAGGCTTTATTTGAGGAAAAATAACTACAGACTTTCCCTGCAGGCAGGGAATTATGAAAAGGGCTTTTTGCTGAGTGTCTGCTTTAATAATTCTATAAACTGCAGTAAGAGTGAGTTACAGCGAACCTGAAACTCAACCACAACATCTTTTATATTCTTCCGGTGTCTGACACCTGTATTTTATATGGGATCTGCTGTGGAGTTTTTTCTGCTTTTTCTTTGGGGAAAAAAATACGCTGCTTCTGCTCTTTTAATCAGAGAATTGTTTGCCATATCTTATATGATCAACAGTTTTTGCCAGACAAAATGGGGAAAATTTAATTTGTACAGTTTAATTTCTTAGCAATTTTGAAGGATGTGATTATTTCTGTTGATCTTTTCTAGGGATGATAGGTCTTCAGGTAGGGACCTTTAAACAGTAATTATTTCTGATAGGAAGAATGGGAAAATAAATGGACTGCCAGGTATTTGCTATTTACTTTGCCCCGTTCTACATGCCTTATCATTATGTTAACGAGATAAAGTAACCTCCATGTTTTGGCACCAAATTTTGCTAATTATTCTCTGTTGTCCGTGGACTTGTGTCTACAGTACACGTTCTCAACGTACACACTCCGAGCTGTCAAAACAAGTAACAAACAGATTGAAAAGGAGGCATTGAAATCTGTGGAAGGTGTGGACAAAGAAATGTTTTTTCTTACTGAAAGGAGAACTGAGCACATGAACATCAAATAGACTTTTTCCATTAACACTCTTCACTGAGTTTCCATTACTGCAAAGGTGTTCTGGTGCTGGAAATAAGAAATTGCACTAGTGTTAGAGCCGATTTATTCCATATTTTCCTATCAAATAAAATTGGCTTCTATAAATAAATAAAACTGCATGCTCCAGTCTAATACCTGTTCGCTCTGCATCGTAGCCTCTTTAAGTACTATAATTCAGAGGTTTCAAGAATGCACACTGAACCCTGAATGCTGGACACCATGGTTATTGTGTTCCCATAAATATTCCTGTAAAGCATGTTAAGAATTGTCATACATCCAAATCAGTACTAGGTAGTTCTCAGTAAATGTTTTACTTGTGTTATGTGAATCTACACGGTTTTAGGCAGAGTTACATGACTATGGTAAATTCAGGTATCTTCAAATGACTTATAAAAACAGTGAGGAAAGAGGAGGGGAAAAAAGAAGGATGTCTAAACCAACTTGGCCGCCCTGTTAAGGGCTGCTGCCCAGCATCGCTTTTGGTAGTGGATCATCCGGTATCAGCCAGCCCAGCTCTGCGGGGTGCTGAGTTTCCCAGCTGCCACCACAAACGCTGGGAAGATGAAAGACGTCTGCACCTTATAGGATCAAACACACAGATAAAAAGGAATCGCAGTATTTTTCTCTGAGGCCTGTGGTTGAATGATTGTGTTCTGTGAACTATAAAAGTTTCCTTTAAAATGCAGCCAGCTGCTGGGCTTCCCCCATGCTAATTCAGGGGCAGCTTCTCAAATGTACCGGACAACTCAAGTTCAATTCCGTACTGCTGTGCCTCTCTGCATCAGCACCCACGAGCAGTTGCCAGTAGAATCATAGAATAGTTTGAGCTGGAAAAGGGACCTTTAAAGGTCATCTAGTCCAACCTGCCCACAATGAGCGGGGGCATCTTCGATGAGATCAGCCTGCTCAGAGCCCCGTCCAGCCTGGCCTTGAATGTCTCCAGGGATGGGGCATCTGCCACCTCTCTGGGCAACCTGGGCCAGTGTTTCACCATCCTCATTGTAAAAAATTTCCTCCTTATATCTAGTCTAAATCTTCCCTCTTTTAGTTTAAAGCCATTACACCTTGTCCTGTTGCAACAGGCCCTGCTAAACAGTTTCTCCCTGTCTTTCCTGTAGGCCCCCTTTAGGCACTGGAAGGCTGCTATAAGGTCTCCCCGGAGCCTTCTCTTCTCCAGGCTGAACAGCCCAAACTCTCTCAGCCTGTCCTTATGGGAGAGGTGCTCCAGCCCTCTGATCATCTTTGTGACCCTCCTCTGGACCTGCTCTAGCAGGTCCATGTCTTTCCTGTGCTGGGGACTCCAGAGCTGGACTGAGTACCCCAGCCAGCAGCAGGGGTATGTCTACATGAGCTGTGGGTTTACCTTCTCCTGCAGTGGCCGTACCCTTACAGATAGAGGCTTAGGTACCTTACTGAGTTAATGCTGGATTGAGGCTGACGACTCCTCACTCTGGGTCCTGACTAGAGGGATGGTCCGAGTACAAGGAGATGCTCCAGAGCTGTCCTCTCTGGTGGCACCTTGTGCACAGGTCTTAGTTTGAGGTCCGGGTTTGGTATTTTTCTCAATACAGATCTCATTGCAGATGTTGTTTTCTCTTTAAAATGGGTGTAGGGAAAGCGTAGGCTGTAACATTTGAGGCCCATTTTCACTATGAAGTCATGGTATAGACCTCATAGTTTCATAAACAGATAAAATGAAATTGCTGTTTATGTTCCCAGATGCTCGAATTCAGGGCAGTAACACAGAGGGCATGCCTGGGACAACCTGGATTTTGACAGAAGTTTTGGAGGAAGGGAGTTCTTTTTTCCTTTGTAGCTGGGTTTTGAAACGTTGTCCTGGTACCTTATCCTGAGAATTTTTACTGAAATCGGTTTTGTGCAGGAGGCTTTTTTTCAGTGTGAAAAATGCCATTGGAAGCTTGATACTTACGTCGTGATTTTTTTGTGAGCATAAACTCATACACCAAACTGTAGTAAAATGGTAGTTCAGTTGAGCCTGCTTTACACAGGCTCAGTCTGAGCCATCTCACAGGTTTTTTTGGCTGAGGTGATGCATATCCGATGTGGAGGATAACTCGGTTTGAATGGACGGACAGCATATATCTTTGGCATTGCACTTCAGCATTTTTTAAGACTGTCCATTTACTTATTTAAATTTCATTAAAACTGGTAAGGACCAGCTAACGCACATTGCATCTGCCTGCAGGGAGGGTTCTGTTTTCTTTTACCTTGGTACAACATTAAAAATAGCATGTTTTGTTTGTTTCTAATTTTGATGGAGCAAAGGATGTTTTCCTTAATTTCCAAGGCTTTTGTTACTTATATTGAATCCTTTTTTTAATAAGTTAAAAACTGTTGGTATGTTTCTTACAGTTTCAACACCGTAATGTATTTCTTACTACTTTAACACATTAATTCAATGAATGTGAGTGCACAGCTCCACTGGGGCCAGCTACAAGCTATCAGTAAACTGGATTATCTATTTTCTTTGTGTACACACACACGCACATCCCCATCTACCATACCAAACAGGCTGCTTACAGGGCAGGTGAACAACAGATAAAACAATCGATATTTTCCTATCAGATGAAAATAAAACCAAAACAGATGTGAGCATCCATCTTGTGGTTCGTATCGTGACTACTCCCTTTGTAAGTAGTTTTTCTTGGCTAAATTCGGTGAGTAAACCTCAGTGGAACATACAACACAGCAATTGCACAACTCGGTAAACTGGAAGGTAAGCAACAATAACAAAACATGTGAGAAGTCCGTGCATCACACCAATATAATTTGAGATTAATTCGTATTGTTGTTGCTTTCAAAATTTGCCATGGTGATAAAACAGAGGGATGCCCAGCAGGTTGTAACCGCTCCCCTGCCCACAAAACTTGTGCTCTCGGCTCCTCCTCCTCCTGGAAAACACAGGCCACTGTTTCAGTGCTCAATAAATATGAAAAAAAATCAACACCACAGTTGCTCTTTTAGGGAATGGCTGAAATCTTTGAAAAGGGCTTTGGGCTTAACCTGTTAGAAATTCTGTACTACTGCAATGGGGGAATAAATGTAACCCAATGACTAAGAGGTACATTTTAAAGGGATGTCTGGGGTTTTACCAGTACGTTATCCCATGAAAGCTGACAGGTAAAACTAAGTCAATTAGGTTTAGTGCTATCAGTGCACCTTTCTGTGCACTGATCAGTGCACAGACTGATCAGTCTGTGCCGCCTTACATCAGGCCGCCTTACCTTTTTTTAAACAATGAATCAAAGAAGAAGGAAAAAAACCCATGTAAACATGAACTAATATGTTTGCGAACATAGATCCTGAGGAGTCTGGAAGATACTCATTGCATCTTTGTCAATATTTTATATGAGAATATGTCCGAAATACATGCAACCCCATGGTAGAACGCTTGTATTGGTGTGTGCCTGAGAAACATAACCCCTGAACTAACGAACTGTGCGCCCAATTAGGTAGGAAAAAAAAAAGACAGTAAGGTCAAGGTGATGCAAGAGAGAGAGAAACAAAATAAGACTGCTTAATTGCAATTTATTGCAAAATAATATTGAAAGGACCAGCTTATCTATGTTTTATCTGACCCTTCTTCACTGCCTAGAGATGTGAATAAAGGCACTGTGACAATAAGGGACAATCACTAGTAACAAAACTTGCTGTGGCAATAGGGAGAAGACCAGCTGTAGCTAGATTTTGGTATACTTTGTAAGATGCAGATATTTCAATATAACTGCTGAGATAAAGACATGATAATGTTGAGTAATTTTGAAGTTTGTCAATATGAGAAGAAAAGAAATGAGTGCTACTGGAAAAACAGTGTGAGGTTCAGACCGATAAACCTTGGTTAGGCCTTCCAAATAAGTGGGTAAGAAAATCTTTTTGTAGCTGTGGTGTCATGTTACTGTTGTGCACGATCAGTATTGCACCTCTAACATTTTCAGGCTGAGAGGAAGATGCTCGTATCTCAAACTTCCCCACTCTTTTCTTTTTGAGAGGTGTGGTTTTAACCATGAAGGATAACCACTACCAATAAAAAGTTAACCACCATGTCTTGAATACAGTATTTCATGTAAACCACTACACAAAGGAAACAACATATATTTCTCTTGATGTTTCTCACTGACATCTGACTCTTCTCACACCTGAATATTGAATATTGTAAATAAAAATAGCAACTGGCGGTAGTTACTCACGTACTCTGTCACTAAAATCTTAATCTGCCATAACACGCTTAACTAAACCAGATGCATGTAAAGGATCTTCTCCACTTCAGCAAGAACCCACGGGTGCGCTTGTAGAACTGAGCTCCGAAATAGTCTCTTCTGGCTGGGCAGGGAAAAAAGGCGAGAGTCAGCTATATGGCATTACACGGGCACGATCAGATGTCTTTAATGATAATACGCTGCACTTGGGTCAGCACGGTTTCAAAATAGGTGGTTCAGATCGATTTTGGGGCAACCTGAGGCAGAGTAGCAGAGACTCTCAGAGGCGACCAAGATCATGAGAGGAACCAGTGTCTGAGGTGGTGCTGGGATTTCTGAATCCCAATGGAACAGCACGAGTGGGCACCTCTCCCCGTAAGAAATTTGCATGACTTGCTTAATAAACCTATCTAGATTACACACGTGCTTATCTGTCACACAGCAGGTCTTCAGCATCAGACCAACGACCTGCAGGAGGCCACCGAGGCCTTTGCCTGCAACTGGCAAAGGCAGGTGAAAAAATGTCGCAGCTGAGGAACGGCATGACTTGATGAAGATCTGCATACCTGCAGAAGTCAGAAAAACCCCAACAAGACAAAATTCTTCTCGGGGAGACAGTAAGTTACTCCTCCGGGTAAGGAACAGGTCTCTCATTTGTCAGGGCAGAGAATTTTTTTCAAAGCGGTTTCTCTCATAGAACAAATTTGATGTCAGTAGAATTTGTGAGCTGGAAAAAGAGCAAAGTGGTTATCTTTCACTTCCCGTTTTAAGGAACAGCTTTGAAAACCACTGGGAAACATTTACACAATCTGCATTTATTGCTGTAATAAACTTGCTTTCATTTTTAAAGCCAGGCATCACCTTGTGGGAATTTCCCACACTTGGTGTGTTTTATAACTCATGAAAACATCTCTATTTCCCTCCTTGGTGGATAGATGATTCATGTCACAACCAGAACACACTTGGCGAGCTTAGCCGTATTTAGCGTAACATCCTGCTATTACTCTGTTGTCATTGGTATGATTATGTCTCTTATGTTTATGTGCTGCGTTCTCCTGAATGACTGCACCTTCCGACGTGCGTTCCTACAGCTACATACTGCCGGCGGTGTGGAGTGGCCAGGACCTGTAGCCTGATGGAGACAAAGCTGCGGCTGCTCTGAGCCCCCTAATTTTAATTTTCAGTCCAGCAGCAGGGCAGAACGTGTGCTCCCCATCGGCACACGTAAGCACACGGGTGCGATGCACAAGCACGGATACGTATGGTGGGGAGGGGTCGGGAGCACAAGTCTCATGAGGAGCAGCTGAGGGAGCTGGGATTTTTCAGTCTGGAGAAAAAGATGCCGAGGGGAGACCTTATCGCTCCCTACAGCTACCTGAAAGGAGGGTGTAGAGAGGTGGGTGTGGGTCTCTTCTCCCAAGCGACAGGCTACAGGACGAGAGGAAATGGCCTCAAGTTGGGGCAGGGGAGGTTTAGATTGGATATTAGGAAAAATTTCTTCACCAAAAGGGTTGTCAAGCATTGGAGCAGGCTGCCCAAGGAAATGGTTGAGTCACCATCCCTGGAGGTATTTAAAAGCCATGTAGATGTGGTGCTGAGGGACATGGTTTAGTGGTAACTTGGTAGTGTTAGGTTTACAGTTGGACCTGATGATCTTCAAGGTCTTTTCCAACCTAAGCGATTCTATGATTCTGTGGCTGGGCACACAGATCCACAGGCACACTGAGCATTTACGTGAACAACAGCACAAGGGTCTCACCCGACTCCTCTCCGGCAGATCTGGATGAAGGTCTGTCAGTGGGAATACAGGTACACGTGTCCAACGTGGGTCCCCCCCGGTGGGAATACAGGTACGCACGTGTCCAACGTGGGTCCCCCCGGCAGCTGGGCTCAGCACAGGGTCTCTCCAGGGGCTGTCCCAGCCCCTCGCCCGCCCCAGCTGCTGGCACTCGGCACACAGGAGCAGTTGTGTCCCCTTGCATTTTCCTCCAAAGGTTTCTCAGTCTCCTTGCTTGGCACAGAGTATCCCCCCGCCCTAATCTGCAAGGGCTGAAGGTGCGAGGCTTGCATCCTTATCATCTGATTTTCCATAACCCCAGTAGCGTGGGCACCCTGTCTGTACAGTCAGACAATCCCATGTGATTCCCAGCGAGGGAGAGTGTATGTGAAGAGGGCGCCAGGACACAGCGGTGCTCCGAGATCCGCGACCTGGGTGGCTGCGGGGAGCCTCAGCATTGCCATCGATCCAGGTAGATCAAAAAGACAAGAAGGAAAAACGGCTATTGCTTCTCAGTTCTAGATGCCGAAAGCACAGAGCTGGGATTTGAAATAGTCAACCTCTCACGAGAAGAGAATTCCTACTAAGGATTTACTAGAAAAAATAGACACTGTAAAGAATCACAAATGTTAGGGCTTTGCACCTCCATACCACTGGGGTGGGGTGGGGGGGGAAATAATCCAAATTTAGGGATCAACTAGAAAACCTAGGAAAGATCCAGTCAAAAAAAGCACATAGATACAGTTAACTCATTCTTGGTATTTCTAAAAGATTAAATTGGGAGAGGGCAACCACTTCAAGTTCCACATGAACAGCAGCTCTTGTACTGGGATACAAATTGCATCAGTCACTATTCCAGATGGAATAACATCTCAGAATAATTTTTCAATAATGAAAATTATTTTTCATGACAGATCCTGCATGTGCACAGCTGTTCAACACTCACAGAGCTGTCTTTAAAAGTTCATAGTTCATCTACTTGGATTTTTTCACTTCTAAGACCCTGCTTCATTTACAGAAGCGTTGCTGGAAAGAAGACGATGCTCACAAGGTGACCATTCATACCAAGAACTGTTACAGACGTGAAAGTTGGAAATTTGGAAAAATTTTGCAATCCACCAGATAACCTCATTAAGGAACCATCGAATACTTGGGGAACCTCCTTGGCCAAAGCAGGATATATTTCATCTTGGACTAGAACTGGAAGGCAATCAACCAGGAAAACACCATAGAACATTAGAGGGCATGTGGTGTTGCTGCAGTCGAAAATAAAAAGGATCTTGATATCAATCTCTTAAAAATCTCATTGATGGTTCTCTGTTTTAATATTGTAATTAATAAATGGACTACTAGATGAGGACATTTTTCATGCAAATCACCTAGCTTTTTATTTAATCAATTGTGCAATAGGTATAAGGCCAACATACATATTTAAAAAATAAACTTATTTCAACTATTTCACTTCAGTTGTACAAAACAAGGTATGCAAATTTTGTCTGGCAGTTGCCGTTTTACCAGAGAAAACAGTTCTCACTATCAGCATTGGCTTGAGTTTCCTAGAAGGGCTACAGGATCAAGTCAGCCAGTTTGCTTCTCAAACAGTTTCGTTGAAAAGTAATAGTAAAGCCTGAAGTAAGTTTCAAAATGACATGTATTTTTAAGATTTACTTCATAGGTTTATGAGGTATTTATCTAGCTCTTTCTGTGTGGTACAGGGCTGACCTGAGGTATCAGCGTTGTGCGGAAGAGCGTGAATGCGCGCACAGCTCGTCACCTACTCACTGCAGGTGTGCTTTGAAATTTTCGGTTTGAAAAGATGACGACCAGCGACAGGTTCATGGTCATATCTCATTACCAGTCAAAAAAAGAAAGAAAGAGAAAAGAATGTCTGTTTGGTGTATGAACAATCATTTGAGACAAATGTAGGGGGGGTGGGGAGGGAAAGTTAAAATCAGCTACCTGGAAGAGCAACCAAGCCAATCCATTAGGCTTCAGTATCTGCGGTGATGGAAGACGACCAAGGCTTTTCACCACCACAGCTGTTCATCATGAAGCAAGCAAAGCGTATACAGAAATCTAATTAGGGGAAAGGATTCACAAACGATCATAAAGACACAAGTCATTCCTCACAATGCTTTCTCAGACCCTGCTTACTCTAACCCACGTATCCACCCGGACAGCGTATTTGGCTGTTGTTCTCCCCCTCCTTGTGGGATGGGTCACCAAGGTACCACAACGCGTGGACCCGGACCCCGGGCAGAGCCACACCAGGCTCTCTCCAGCACACAGGGCGCTCTGCAGAGAGACCCGTTCCCACGGCCAAAAGCAACTTCAGCTTCGCCAAGTCATTGCAACCCATTGAAGAGGCTCAAAATTAGGAGAGAGAAATTGCGTGTGAAATATAACCCCCAGTGCCAGGGATTTGCAGGGCTCGTTCAGGACACTTGAGGACAAACCTGCGGAGAGCCCTGGAGAGCTCGTGATGAACATGCATCGAGCTGTGATTCACATCTCTTAATTTAGGGTAGGGAAGCCCCAGCTTCGGCTGTCGTAATCCAGCACTCCTGGTCTTTGTGGCCAACGCTGGAATTCGGTACCAATTGTTATACAACAGCTGTATCGCTTTCAAGCCTATGATAATCTCCCTCAACTAGCAAAATTTTTCCTAAAATATTCCGTATTTCTCCTAAAAAGGAAAAAATAACAACCACTCCCACATGCCTAAACTTTTTTTCCTAAAACACTTAAAAACAAATAATGAAGCTTTTACTCAAAAATCAAGTAGTACTTATGTTGCATGTGTTTCATTTGGAGGCTTTTAGATTTTGTTTCTAAAGCAGTAGCAGAACTGTATTTACTCCATTTTTTAAGCAAACTTGGTTAACTTCAAGAAGCTCGCTATGGTTTGGGAATAAAGGATAATTCATTTGTCCACATCTTCCAAAACGGAACTTGTAAAATCAGCAAATGCACGCAAGGTTGTAAGTCTTGCCTAATTGGAAAGAAATTATCTGCAGAGTTCTTGTGAATGTCTTCTAACTCTTTGTTTTTACATCAAAAAATTACTTCTAGAGAGATAGAATATTTTGTAAAACAAAGCGTCACTCCTGTAAGAGGATTTTATGGGTCTGGCCTGGTTTTTACCGTCCAACCAGAACATGTCACAACCACAGACCCTCTACCTAAAAATTAACATAGTCCCTTCTATAACAACTTTACAAGGTTTCCACAAAACCGTCAGGCAACCCGTTTAATATATAATGATTTGAGTCCAGCTGTTAGGTGAAATTAGCTACTAGTCACCTCCTTCCAAAAAGTGTATGTACAACCAGAGAGGCTGCAATAAAACACAGAACTTACCCAACACTATCGATCATCTTGACTGATTAGAAGCAGCAGTGCTTAATTCCTGGGACACTTACCAGATCACGAGACAAAGCATCTCTCTAAGCAGCACAGGTTTAAGATGTGGCGTAATACTGTCAAAACCAAGTAATGAATAAATCAACTATTTTTATGCAATTATTTCAAGCAGATTCTCCTCCTCATGACTTCAGGGAAGCAACAACAAGAAGAAAATAGTGGCCGCTGCCAATTGTTAGATCTGGTGTCTCTTGGCTTTGTGTGCTCACCATTAGCATGATATATTTTACAGGTACCTTAGCATTTTTTAACTTTTTTAAAAGCTTTGAAACCAAAAATTTCAATTACAATGATTTCTAAAGTGAAAGAACTGAATTCTTGATTAAAACAAAAATCTATCCTGGATTTTTTTAAAATCCCATTTAGCAAAATGAATGCAAACCTAAATTCTTTTATACATTTCCTGACAAAAGCTCAAAACCAAAGTTGCAGTAGGTGTGTTAGACCAGAATGTGCTTAATGGCTCAAATTGCATGTGAGCAAAACACAGCTGCAGCACAGCTACAGAGCTTTCAAGTTTTAGATTATGGTGATCTGATACAACCAAGGCAATTGAGAAAACACACTAATAAGTCGCCTGCATACTGATTTATGCATTTCAAATTCCCCATCCTCTCCCAAAGAGTGCCTTTCGGCAAGGGGTTACAGAGAAGATGGACTTTTGTAATGCAGATGCTCAATACTACTGAGGATAAGCAGGAATGCCTGCGGTCAAGGCTCCAAACAAGAAGTGATGACCTGCTAGAGGAGATGAAGCCACTCCTTTAGTAACAGCTTTCCATTCCAAAATAAAAGGGACGAGCTGAACTTCACCCCATGTCCCGTTTCCACACCAGCTCCACAGAATGCCCATCATCTAAATGGGACTCCTGCTTATACAAGCTGTCCACATTCACAGGTACAGGATTTGGACCCCAGTTCAACATTCGGCAATCGCCTAATGAGAATCATATTGGTCACCAAAAAGAAAACCCCAAAAGCCCTGAAACAAATTTGCTGTAGCTATGAGTTCTAGTGGGAGACCAGAAACAACTGGCCTATGAAAGCAAAAAGGCTGTGTTTTTCAAATGTTTCCTACTACATACAAGCACAAATGCAGGATGTGATGTTTGCTTAGTTTTATTAATTTATTTTTGCAGGAATCTGCACCTCGGAGTATGCACTTTCTGGAGGTACCATGCATGCATAGCCTCAGAATGCTTTTATACAATTTCATCTCTTATTACTAAGTTCATTCACAGCATACACAAATCTAGAATGTAGACACCATATATACAGGATTAAACAAGATCGTGTCTTCTTTTTTTTTTTAATGAAAAAATTTAACAGGGTTTCACACAGCAGGAAATATGGATTAGATACACTGGTGCCACCATAAATAAATAAGTTCCAAGAACACAGTTTTTTAAAATCGGTTCCAAAGGTACTGAAAATCCAGGGTTATAATATTGCATTAACTCCATTGATTTCTGATTATTCAAAACCAAGAAAAATATTCGCATTGATATTTATGGACATAAACAGCAATGAAAGCCCCAAACTGAAGAAGTCTGGCGAAATTCAGTCATGGCTAGCTTCATATAATATTGACATTTTGAAACGAAACAAATGCAGCAGCACATAGAGACAGTACTGACTATGAGATGTGATATCTGTGCACGTCTTCTTTCTTTACGGGATTTAAGAGTCACTGTAGTACAGAGCACGTAAATTCTGTGGTACCAAACAAGCTGATGAATTGTTTATGTCCAACTGTCCGCTTCTCGTCAGGATAGTCATTTTCACATTCTAGGGTATACCACTGAATTTTAAAACAAAAACTATCACCCTGATGACAAGCTTGTTTTTTTTAAACGTATTTAATATTCTCACATTCTTTTTTAAAACATTCTTTATTGGTTTTATTTTGTTTTGTCCCCATTTCAACTCAAGTATTTTTATTTCAGTTTCAAGGGGGTTTACAATCAATATTAAATGTAAAAGTATTTAGAAATTGAAATGAGAGATGTATAACTGGGACAGATAAAGTAACTGAAAGAAAAGTTTTTTTTTAAAAAAAGTGTGATTTAGTAGTATATCATAATCAGAAAGTACTGAGACCAGCTCTTTTAAGAATTATTACACCTTTTCACCACACCTCCCATTTTTCAAGGGAAACACACACATACCACAGACACACAGATACACAATTCAATCTAAGACTACATTTTACAAAGTACTTCCTTTTGCTTGACTTCCCACCCCTTTCCTCTTCACCCAAACAAGACTAATAATTACATGAAATTAAAAGTAGATCCAAAGTTCAGGATTTCTTTTGGTTTACTATATTCTGAATCATTTTCCACAAGCCCCACTCTAAATAAACTACAGTAGTATTCTATAATTAAAGGGAATTCATCTTAATAGCACAGTAAATATAAAATAAGCTTTATAAAATTTCAATGAACAGTGAAATCATTTTGAATATCTGAATGTCCAAGTCAGTTACAAACTCTACCACCCGAGTAGCATGGTTGAGGGAAAGCTCAGTCATTAAGGAAAAAAAAAGAAAACACAAGTAGTGCATTAACTCAACACAATGGCATCAGCATCCCACCATTCACACACACATACACACACACACACGTTTTATACAATACAGTGCATTTTGTATGCCAGCTGACATTAGGGTTTTATGTGCATTCAATAAATATTACATAAACCAATCTTTTTGGCATAATCTATGATTCAATTGGGGTGTGAATGGCATCACCTGCTTTCAGAAGGAAAATGGATCTTCCAATATTCAAAATACAATTTACATTCTAACAAACTAAAAATATTCAAGCACCATTTAAAGTCTTTACTATAAATGTTTGAGGGCATTTACAAGTAAAAGAATACAACAGAAGGGTAGTTTTTTTTGTACAATCAACAAATGAGAGTAATTGAAAAACTGGAGTAAAATTATTGGTATGAAGGAATTAATTTGCAATTTAACGGCACTCACTCAGTCTTCCAAAAAGCATTTTGTAGTCATGACAGCCTTCCTTCTCTTCCTCTGGTAAAGCTATGACTAAGATTAGCAAGTCTCCACTTATGGTTATTACAGTTTAGGGAATTATTGGACTGCATGCATTCCCCCCCCCGCCCCGCCAAAAGACCANNNCCCCCCCCCCCCCCCCCCCCAAAAAGTAGCATCTATTCTGCCTGAAAATGGCACAACTGTATTGATGCATGACACACCCACTCTCATTTGCCGACTGTCATTTTGTAATTCCAGCAAAAACAAATCCTTCTAGAACTTCCACAGAAGTACAAATGAACAGAAATTTGAAATAATACAAAGGCAAAGGCATCGTGATAGAAAAGTCATGAAGTTACCGGTATTGTTTTGAGTAATTCATTATACAGCTGATAACAGCAATGGTACTGCTTATCCTAGGTATAACGCTTCTGCTCATCTGTTTTCTAGTTGTCTCAGTTTTGTTAGACTGTCCACTTACATGAACAACATTAATATTTGCCTTCTAACTTCATCTGACAGTAATTTTTTTACCCCTTCCCACATGCGATAAGCTCCCCACATAGTGGAGGGCAGGAGGGCTATCTCTGATGCCTTTGACTTTGTTTTGCTCATCAGTGGTGCGCACTGACTGCTGGAGATCTCTTAGCTTATTTAAAATTACGCTGAAGATTTAATTAGTGCAAGAACATATTGAAAAATGCCAGATAAAATATTGGTTCCTCATCTAAGATCACAGTTTGTTTTTTTACTGTTATCTTCATAAACTGCAGGGAGAGAAGACAGCAGATTGCGCAACGCAGTCAAGATGAGTTTTCTTCCACCCACCCCTTACAAACACTGCTTGCTTTTAAAGAAGGATTCAGACACATGATTGTTCTACCACAGCTTAACATGTTATCACACATCAAGTGAGTTGTGCTAATTGACCATATGGATGTGGCTGCCACGAGCTAAGAACAATTTAAAATGAAGTAGTTTAGATCTCTTCTGGTAAGGTTTAGCTAGCACATTTTGCCTCACAGTTGCAACGTCAATTACCGTAACTCAGCTGATGTGCTTCGTTGCGTCTCTGAATCTTGACAAAGTTATAACGTAAAAACTCAAATGCACTGTACCAGCTTCTGACCAGTACACAAGAACATCCTACTCAGTTGCACAGTTGTGTAACATAATCATTCAGCTGCCCAAACCCAAATTTGATTTCACAAGGATTGAGTGCTTTATTACAGCAACCTGAAGCATTCAAACAAATGGAACATCACCTTTATAATACAGAATATCATATGCCTAAAAGTACCAGTATGATTTTCAGTTGCAAGTCTTGTGTTCTTCAACCTACAGCAAATATTTCCTGACCAAAATAAAAAGAATACAGTGTATAATTTTTCAGGATCTGGCATCTGCTATTTTATACAGGCTGGTTTATTAACAGTGTGTAAATAAACCTTTACTGAAGAGCTAATTGATAAATTATTTTTCAGCTAACTTGGAACTGGCGCACAAAGTACCTTCTGTGCTGTAAACATCATGAATTCTTCACAAATTGGAAGCTGAAAAGGCCTAAGGAACTGGGTACAAACTCTTCTCATACACAACCATGGCTGAGCTCAAGTCTTCCAAACCGAATTTGGAGGAGTCTGTGTTTGGCATATGTCACTGTCCTGCTGCAGAGCACAGGCTTACAAGATCGTTGTATATAAAAGCATACTTTTAGCTTTGAGACACGACAGCCTAATGAATGCATGCAGCAGTATTTTCATCCATAATACGGTAGAATTCATTCTTAGTTTATTACCAGTGTTGACACAGCCAGGTGAGCACTGTACAAGCAAAAGGGATTGTAAAAAACTACCTCTGATTAAACTCTCCGTAACACTCATATGGTATCTCATTTAGTCACCTTAGGTTACTATTTCAAACAGCAAGTTTTGTAGACATAAGTTACCCTGAAGAAAAGCAGCAATTACAAATACCCTTCTCCTTGTTTTTTATACATTGCAAATTTTATCATTGCATTTACCTGTCGTCTTTTTCAGTAGCTTACAATCTAGAAGCACAGGGAGCCTTTGTTTTCCAGCTAGCTGCGGCCAGGTTAAGTCAGCTCTGGCTCTTCAGTTTTTCTGGTTAAGTGTAACATTTCACACCATTACTAAGAGTCCTATGATTTTTTTTTTAAAAAAAACCAACAAAGCAGTTTGTTGTTTGTTTTTTTTTTGTTTTTTCTTTTTTTCAGAGCCACTATGCAGTAACTATAACCACAGGACTAAACACCAGTAGTTATTTGCTTTCCTGTATACATTCTTCCCAAAATTAATCCTTTTACATTTTCAGGTTTCATTTTCTGCTTTGCTCTCAGCAATGGGATAAGAAAGAACTTCACCCTTAATTTATTTATTTTCAGTGTAGCACAAGCAGAAACATCTTAACACGTTACTCCCACCCCTTGCTATATGAAGATTGTTGACTGGCAAAGGCCGGGCAGATGGACTGAAAGGTTCCCCATGTTTCCTTCTACAGCTGACGGCTTGAGCGCCTGCTTTCAACCCAATGCAGCCCCTTCCTGATTTTCAGGTTTATCGCGGCATTTCACACTGCTCACAGCGATTTAGTGCTGGGTGATTTAGAAAGGTGCAGCTTTCACAATTCCATGGAGCCCCTTCAAAGTCTTCATCTCTTGGCTGAGTCCGTGGAGTCTGTTTGGAGCTGTTTTGATGCTCTAAAAAAAGCCAAAGGAAAACATTTTTTCTTATTTCAGAAGAGAAGGATGATAGGCAAGATCATACTACTGGTTTGTTACCTCATTAGACATTCTATCTGAAAATGAACATGTAAACCTTTCCACTTAAGTAACATTAAGGGTCTTTTGCTAAAGCACTTCTAATTCAGTTTGTGAAATCTGAATACTTAGAAGTATTTCACTTCTGTAAAGAGTCACTTAACCATACTACCTTAAAAACAGAAAGAGCAGTCACTGCTTTTAGGTCGCTGATACTGCTATAGGTTTAATAGCTTGAAACGTACTAAGAGTTTGTTACTGGCACCGCAACACCATCCTGCTAAGGAATGGCTGCATAGATTTGTGTACAGCAGAGTATTACCAAATTCTAAATTCCAATAACCCTACTTTATCTGAAGTGAAAGACTACTTCTAACTTAATTCCTTCAAACAGTCTGACAGATGATCTATTTTCTGCATCTTTTTCTAGCATTTATCCAGGCTGAAGAAAATACAATGTAAAAATAAAGTGGTAGGCCTGTTTCAAAACAAGATGATTGTTTTTCTTCCTCTTGGCTTTGCAGCAGGGATGTGTGTATGTGAAGCAGCACCTAAGTATGTTTTCATTCATAAAATCAGTATGTATGCAAATCATACAGTAGGTATTAACCCACAAAAAGACTCGGTTTTATGATGCCTCCTACTACCACTTCAAGACCTCAGGTTACATACTAAAAGTGACAACACTCCTAGGATGTGGAAACAACATTTTACAAAATGTTAATATTCAAAACAACATTAGCACGCATACCTAGACGGTAAGGTTAAGATACCCATCTGCTAAACAAACATCTGTAGAAGAGCTTAATTAAAAGAGAATTTACGCTGTAAAAAAGGACTGCAATTTATAATTCAAAGCACACGCATTGCTGTCATCTGCTAAGAAATCTAGCAGATGGCTGATGACAAAGTTACTGCAAATAGTACTGAGGTTTGTCTTCAGAGACATACTTAAAGAAAATAAAAGTAACCTCCTTGCTTAGATGTATACCCTCTCCAGCCCAGAAGTTGTGCAGTCACATTAACAGTGCTTGGCCTCAAATTCCTTCTAAGCAAGTAACTAGTGTGGGCACTAGACTGCATTCATCTTGACTAGCCAGATGGCAGCACAGAGCAGACCCTTCTCTGCCCATGCCTTCAACAGCTGAATATTAAGGAACTGGAATTTTTTAAGAAAGAAAATTAATATTTTGATGATTCCGTGTTAAAAGCCAAGCTCAGAATACAGTACACCAGCCCTAAAACTGATCTCTAATAAGTTGACAGACAAAACTAGAAAGCTAGTTACAAGAGCTGTACAAATCCTTGTCAGACACTATCTTTCCAATTGCCAAATAAAATCACTTATCTCACGGCTGTTTTGCATGTTATTTTGCTTTGCAATAATAAATCAAATTGGCTAGTGTCATTAAGAGAATCTATTCGAGTATCACAAAGTAGTAGCGCCTTAAACCTACCACACGACCACTGTAATTTAACATGAATCCAGGCAGCTGCCTTCATGCCACCGCTCACTTGCTGCTACTGTCTTTCCTGGACACTACCACCTATGCCAGGAACACATCCCACTATTTTTGCATTTTTTTTTTTATCCACGAGCAGTAGTTCTGGGCCTTGTCTTTCTTTTAAATTTCCACATACTAAGCATTTTATTATATTAGAAGGGTAAAATACTTGCTTCAAAAGAGCGGGGAAAATTTCCTTATATGATTTCAAAATTCATATTAAAAAAACCCTTTGTGCAACTGCAAAAACCTTTGTGAAGTGCTTATCAGCAAGCAGAATTTATTTACAAAAACTGGATTTTCAAGCAGACTATGATTACCAATTCATACAAGCGACTTCTTTTCCACTAACAATTTTAGTACGTGCTAGTTACAGTAAGAGGAGACACAATACTACAAATCTTATCACACACAACATTTTCAGAGAAAGAGACCACTGTTTTCTCCGTATCAGAGCACAGGATCCTAGATGGGATATTTCAGCAGAAAGGTAACATTTGAAACCATTCTTTTAACAGATTTCAGGAAGTAGAAGGAAAAAAAAAGTAGTCCAAAAATACCTCAGATAAAAGGTAGGATTCTGTTACAAAATCACCACTAAAAATAGTGGAGTTGAGAGCACTACTGAGCTACACGGCCACTAGGTGTCTGCTAATGGTGAGCCGAGTCACTCCGGGATGTACTGACTGAATCTTCACTGGGCAAAAAGTGAGACTAAATGGCTTAAGCTCCTGTGCTTACGTAAAACTTAAGTGTTCTCAGCTGGATATGAATCCTAGATACTATACAATTAGCACAGAAAGTTTTAGAAATCAGTCATGAACTTCTACAATTGGACACTGTTATCTCTTTAGACCGATGTGAGGAAACATGTTCTGTCTTGGTCCTTAAAATGCCTGAAGCTCTTGCTGTGCTAAAACTTCAGGGCTACTGTGAAATTCATACTCTGCATGAAAAACAGGTAAAGCGTGACAAGTCAAGTTAAAATATAAAATTTGCATTTATATTTTTAATTGAAGAGCTGCTGTGACAAATTAAAACTCGCATAAAAGATGCTAACTAAACTACAAAACCCTAACAACACGTATTACAAGACGGCCAAACAAACCTGACATAGAGCTTTAAACCTAGAAGTATTTAAAAAACCCCGTGATTTGGAAGCTCAAGTTAACATGTAAAAGTTTGTATACTTTCAATTCTTCTTCTAATAGGGAACAACAGTATTTACAAACAACATATTAACGGAACATTCATTTGCAACAACCTGCCTGAGGAAAACAAGTTGTAGCCAGGATTACTGCACTTATATAAAAATGTTCTGTTTCAGTTTATATATAGAGAAAATTTATACTAATTAGAATTGCGTCCTGTCATCACAGGCATTTCTAAAAAAGAGGGGGAAAAAAAAGCAGCTTTCTCAATGCAGATTAGATAACTTGATGCTTGTTTGTTGACCTACCCTTTTTGTATGGCTTTGGTGGCACAACAGGACCAGGCTCTATGTTATCATAGAAGTTACACGTGGCTTTCGGATCAAAGTTCCCTGTCAGAAGAGAAAAGTAAGAAAGCTTAACTCCAAGGTTATTTACATGCCTATGCCAGTGATATGAACATCTAGAGGCTTCAGATTTTATACACCTTTTTACTATGATGTCATATATTAGCTTTTTCCTGAGTAGACTTGTGACTTATTTTCAGTTTTGTGACAATTCTAGTAATATTTAGCAGGTTAATCCCACACTGAAGAATCAACTCCAGCTCAATGTTCTGCATTGCTTTAAAAATATGTGAAAACATAAATCTTTCTGTAGGACGCACTCTTGGTAAAAAAGGAGGACTATGCATATTCTAATCTATTTGACTGTACAGCATCCTGACCTGTAGGAACAGTGTGGTGAGTAGGACTAGGGAAGTGACTGTCCCCCTGTACTCGGCACTGGTGAGGCCCCACCTCGAGTATAGTGTTGAGTTTTGGGCCCCTCACCACAAAAAAGACATTGAGGTGCCCTTCTCTGCACCCTCTCCAGCAACGAAGCTGGTGAGGGGGCTGGAGAATAAGTCTTATGAGGAGCGGCTGAGGGAGATGGGGTTGCATAGTCTGGAGAAAAGGAGGCTGAGGGGAGACCTTAATCGCTCTCTACAACTACCTGAAAGGAGGTTGTGGAAAGGTGGTGGTTGGTCTCTTCTCCCAAGCAACAGGCAATAGGACAAGAGGAAATGGCCTCAAGTTGTGCCAGAGGAGGTTTAGACTGGATACTCGGAAAAATTTTTACACTGAAGGGGTTATTAAGCATTGGAACAGGCTGCCCGGGGAAGTGGTTGAGCCACCATCCCTGGAGGTATTTAAAAGACGGGTAGACGTAGTGCTTAGAGATATGGTTTAGTGATGGTTTTTGTCAGAGTTAGGTTGATGGTTGGACTAGATGATCTGAGAGGTCCCTTTCCAATCTAGGCAATTCTATGATTCTATGTCAAGTTTCTGTTGCAGAAAGAGGATTTTTAAAGACCTAAATAGATTTTTGTTTGCCAACTTCTTGATTGCAACCTGTAGTTCTATTTTGTACTATTTTGTCAGAGCCTTTGTCAGCAAAAAGTTAAATTTTTAAGTAAAGAAGCTTCACTAAGGAATTGTGTTTTTTTTTTTTTTTTTTTTTAAATTTGCTCTTGACAAAGTCACTTTTAAGTCACCAGTTTCTTGGTAATGTAATATAACTTGGCCTACAGAAAGATTAGCAAGTCAAGCTTATCAGGTTGCAAACGAAAAAGACACCTTTTAGAGGTAAGCTGATATCGATAATCAAAATTGAACTTTAAAGAGTCCAAGTATCCACATTTAATCACATACTATATTAGAATCATGGAATCATTTAGGTTGGAAAAGACCTTTAAGATCATCAAGTCCAGCCATTAACCTAACACTGCCAAAACCACCACTAAACCATGTCCATAGCACCACACCTACATGGTGTTTAAATACCTCCAGGGATGGTGCCTCAACCACTCCCTGGGCAGCCTGTTCCAAGGCTTGATAAACCTTTCCGTGAAGAAATTTTTCCTAATATCCAATCTAAACTTCCCCTGGTGCAACCCAAGGCATTTCCTCTCAGCCTATCACTTGTTACTTGGGAGAAAAGACCAATCCCCACCTCACTACAACCTCCTTTCAGGTAGTTGTAGACACCAATAAGGTCTCCCCTCAGCCTCCTTTTCTCCAGACTAAACAAACTCCAGTTCCCTCAGCCGCTCCTCACAAGACGTGTGCTCTAGACCCTTCACCAGCTTTCATTACCATTCATTGGATGCGCTCCAGCACCTCAA
>VYZM01014167.1:67718-111705 GCA_013398915.1 Dromas ardeola
TTTAATATGTTTTTTCACACCAGCAGTTTTTAGCCCCGTTCACACCAGCTCCAGGCCGTGGGTCCCGGTGCCAAAGCGCACCCTTCGCTTGCCAGGGCTGCGGTGAGCTGCTGCTGGCCCCGCGCGCTGTGCCAGTGGGGAAGGGGCAGGTCTTAGGGGTGCTTTGTGCTGGGGAAGGGACAATAAATTCATGTTTTGCCTTTTGGAAGAGACGGGGCTACTCTTGCAGTCTGTAGCATCTCAACTGGACGTTTTCCTTCCCCCGAGGGGAGTCCAGATTCCCCCAGAGCTTCTCACTGCCCTCCGATTCTGGGGAGGGAGGGATGGGTGTGCTGTTCAATGTCAACAGAGTGGATGTGGCCTTGGAGGACAAACCCTTGGGGATGGTGTGGGGGGAGAGAGGAGCCTCTGCAGTTTGGGCTGTTCCTGCTGAAAGCAGAGCCCAAGTGTGATGGGAGCGGGAGCTCGCTGGGAATCCCACTGGTGTGGCAATGGGGGGCCAGCGGGCAAGCTGGGGAAGATGCGTCAACCAAGGAAGGAGAGAGTTTGGAGAGGTTTAATGCTGGGCATGGGCCAGGACACCAGGAACGGAGGGTGGCAAACTGGCAGGGTGTTTGGGATACAGTTTTCCCCAAGTATGTGAAGGATGGAGAACCACCATGGGGAGGAACGGCATCGGGGTGTGCCCATGGGGAAAATGAAGGAGCTTGGCTTACGGCTCTGGGGTCGAACCTTCTTGTCCTCCCAGCTGGGCACCGTCTGGAGCTACGTGGGTCTGACTGGGCTGGCTCAGAGGGTCTGAATGGGAGATTCCGGCCCTGAGGGGACCAGGGTGGGATGCTGAACCCCACCGGGGGGCGGCCGCTGCTCCGCGGTCCCAGCGCTGGCTGCAGCGTGGCAGCTGCGATGCTGCTGGGCTGTGTGTAAATCACTGGGGCGTGTGGGTTTGGGATCTGCCTCCCCCGCTGTCCCGCACACCCAGCCTGCCGCTACAAGGGTTTATTATTCAGCCTGCAGATGCCAGGTAAGCTCTGCTCCTCCATAAAACTCAGGCAGGCGCTAGGAAAACACGGCCCTGCCAGGTCTGTCTGCTCAGGGCGAGGGGAGCGCGAGTGTTGGTCGGGGGGGAGAGCTGTTCCTTCTCCTTCGCCCCAGCCAGGCCCCTTTTCCATCAGTGCCGCCACGGGGAGCTTTTTCCCACCTGGAAGAGGAGCAGGACGGGAGGGCAGAGCCGTTGCTTCCTGGTGAGCGGAGGAGAGTGTTTCCCAGTTTTCTCCTGGTGCTGGCGGGTGGCTTGCGGAGCCCTCCTGCTCTACCTGCTGCGCTGCAACGTGCTCGGGGCACGATTTGTGATGTTTTACAGGCTCCCCTTTCAAAAATCACCGATTCGAGTGAGCTGTGTGAGCATCCCGCGTGTCCCGGCAGGGCGGCTCACCCGACTGCGCTCCATCCCCATCCGCATCATCTCTGCTCCTTCCCTGCCAGTGATGGGGGGGTGATGGTCATATTTTTGCGAGCTAACGTTCCTGGAGAGGACAAGATCCATCCAGGCGATGGGAAGACACCGTGGCTGTGTGCGGTGCGAGCGACCCCACTCTATGGGGGCTCCTCTCCAGATGTTGCGCCGTTGTTTTACGAGGAGCGATGGTTTTGGCTTAGCCGATTTATTTATTTACCCACGGGGACTGGCCGGGGACGAAGCATTTTGGTTCCTGGGGAGCGGGAAGGGCCAGCGGGGCTGGTGTGGGGTGCGGAGGGGTTGCCTGCGGCTGGCGTGGGTGGGCAGCGCGCCGGCGGGACGGGAGCGCGGCCCGCGCTGCAGGTACGGACACGCAGATGCGCGGTTGGGCCAGGGAGGCGTGCAGATGTTCCTGGAATTCCCAAGCCGGATACGAAGCGGTGAACAGGATGCGTCGGGGGTGGTGGTGGGGGGAGCTTGCCAAGAGCTTGACATGAGGAGAGGATCGTTTTCTGCCCTTCCGATGGCGGCGGTGCGCCTGGGGCGCGCTGGGTCTGGGGGAAGGTCGCAGGCATCACGGCGAGGTGCAGGATGCGCCCTGAGCCCTGGGCAGCAGCCCGTCCTGCAGCTCAGCCCCCCGTCCAGGGCACCCAGCACCGCTCTCGGGCATCGCTCCGGGCTCATTCCCCTCCCCAGCCCAGCCGTCTCTCCATATCTCCGCTCTCTTATCTGTGTGCGACTTCTCCTCTCGGTTTTCATGCTGATTATTCAGGAAAATAAGCTGCAGTCATGCAAACTGAGTGGCACAGCCAAGCAGGTTGCCTTACCGCAGATCTCCTCTCCTTTTTCCTTTCCTATGGTCCCAAAATTGCAGCGGGGAGTGTGTTGAGCCAGGGCTGCCTGGCAGTGGGGAGGGGGGCGCATCCACATGCGTTTCTGCTGGTTTCTGCTCGGGTTGTCTGCGCCGTCGAGGCGTGTGACCGATTCCAGCCAGGCAGCTGGGTCCCCAGAGGTGATGCTCTGGCTCTGTATTGTCCCTGCTCATGTGGGGCCAGGGCCAAATGAAGTAGCAGGCATTACACCTCTGGAAAGCAAAGCTCAGCAAGATGGAAATCCTGTAGATGGCAAGAATCTGCTCTGCTTTACTCCCGGGTGTTGCTCCTGGGCACAGTGTTGCTCGTATGGACCACTCCGCGAGCCCAGAGTGTGGGTCCAGGGCTCCAGGAATGTGGTCAGCCAAAGCCGGCGCTGGGGAGAGTTTTCCTTAGTACCTCAGGGAGCTCATTCGAGGTCCCTGCCAAGAATTCAACATCTGCACAACTGATACTTGGCAGGAAATTTTAAAATTCATGCGCGTTCCCTGAGGTGAGGAGGGAAAGTGCCTGGATTTGCAGATCCGTCTCCGCTTTGTCGCCAGGCCAGGATGGAGCAATCCGCAAGCCCGATGAACAGGGGACGGTGCGGGGTCCCAGGGTGATTTGGCTTTCGGGTGTCCTTCTGCCTCGTGGGCTGGAGTTTCTTCTCAATTTCAAGTGGTGACGGCGTATTCCAGTGTCTGAGCGGTGGCAGATCATGCTGAACATCACCAGCTTGGGGCACGGGAGTCCTTTTGCTCCAGCGGTGATGGGGAGAAGGATGTGACTTGGTGAGACGGCCTGGGCATGTTAACAGGTCTCGTGCATCAGCTGGTCCATGGTAGCCCGCTGCAGGCTCCCGACCTAAGCCCTCGGGGGGTCCCTGGGCAGGGACGGGGCTCTCTCGTCCTGCTTTACCCCAGCCCCTGCTGGGAAGGTGCTGCTGGGGGTCTGTGAACGGGGGCAAGAAAAGCCAGCGTGGCTCTTGGGCCAGGTAACCTGGGGTAGGGACTAACTGCGACGGCATCTCGGGCTCCTGCGGCAGATTTGCCACGGGTGATGGCTGGGGTGGCCTGGGGTGCCAGGAGCCCGGCCGGGCTCTCCCCAGCAGCTGCGGCGTCTTTAACCCCCGCTGTGCTCCCCCCGCGAGGCTCCCGGCCAAAACGGGCTCCTGGGTGTTGTGAAACAGATGTTTAACGACCGCAAAAAGCTGTCCCCTCCGTCCAGTGCAGGAACTCTTCCTTCCCAGATCATCGGTTCCCGAGACTTCAAATGAAAATAGCAGCTTGGTCTGTTGTTATCTTGGCCTTAAAAAAGTGGGTAAATGCCCTCTGTTTCCAAGAGGTGTCTTTGTTCCTCGATGGATCCCACGTGGGACCGGGGACAACCCACCCCTGGCCACCTGCTTGCCCTGGGTGGGTGGCAGGTGGGTTTTCTGCTCGCCCTCAGCCGGAGATGGCCGGGGCGATAATCCTCCCTGAAACAAAACTAAAGTGCAGAACCGGTTGGACAGAAAGTGCAGCGGCGGAGGGGGAGCGCAGCGGGCACCCGGGGCGTGTGCCGAGCTGGTGCCGCTTTGGGCGAGCTTGAAATAAGTAGCAGGGAAGCGCTGCAGCATCTAATTAAGAGGTTAATATTATTATTGCTGTCAGGCAGGGGATGAGGTGAAGCTGTTTGCTTTAGGAGAGCCCTCCTGGCCTGTCCGGGGGAGTTAGGGTGAGCCAAGTCCATCACTTTGGCAGCAGATCCCCTGGCGATGAGCATGGCCGAGAGCTGCCGAGGGGTGACCTGGTGGCCCCGCGGCCCCAGGCAGCTTTTCTGGGTCTGGGGCAGACGCTCTGGAGTCCACCACCTCCCCGTGCCTCAGTTTCCCCATTTGTGTGATGTGGACAGTGACGCTGGTGCTTCGTAAAGCAGTGAGAGGAGCTGGAGTTTTTTCCCTTGCCCGAGTGAAGACCTGGAGAATTCAGTGATGGTGGAGGAAGGTGCAAAAGAAAAGAAAAAAATAAAAAAAAAGCTGGATTGAATGTTTTGGAAGGAAACAAACCCGTGGGTGAGAGAGTAGGATTTTTGCCGTGCCACCTCTTAAAGCGTGACAGCTGCTGGGCTGGTATTGAGTCATTTCTGAAGGACCACCGCTAAGTGACAGCTCGGGGAGCCTCAGCCCGCTCTCGCCTGCCTGCTCTCCCTATCCGGAGGGCGAAACTGCCTCCTGAGCTGTGTTCCCCACTCGTGGGGTGGAGGAAGAGTGGACTTCACCGTGCCGTCCCCAGAGATGGGGACAGAGACGGATTCCTGCAGGGTTTCCGTGCTCCTGGTGCCGCTCGCGTGAGCGGAGGCTGTGGCGCGGCATGGTGGCCCCAGCCGCTGCAGCCCGGCGTGACCCACGTGCCAGGATAAACAGAGGCGAACGACTTGCAGGGTTCTGCTGATGGCTTTTCCAGCAGTAATTAACTGGGAGACAGTAAGAGCCTGAAGGCTTTTGCCATTTCTGGGCTGTACGGCAGTTTCCACGCTCTCTGCCTCATCCCGGCTGGTGGTACCCACCTCGCCGACCCGATGCAAGGGCATCTCGGCACATCAGGCTTGTTACTGTGGCTGCAGGAGATGCGATTGCTTTCACAATTCCATACCTCCTGGAGCCTGTGGACGTGGGTAGCTCAGTCCCGGAGAGGATGAGAAAGCACACAGGAGCTTCTTGGTCCATGAGGCCACAGCTCCCTGGACTGGGGACCCCCCTGTCCCTGCGGCACCCTGCCTGCCGTGGGGCGTCAGAAGCATTTGGTCCTTCTCCCCCTTTCCTGGAAAGGTGGGAGCGAAGGGACACTGTCGCCTTTGTCCTCCTCCTTGGGCTGTGAGCAGGGAATGGTACCATCCAGGAAAAATCCTCTTCCCCTTGACCGAACCACAGGGAACTCACCGGACTCGTGACTTGGATGGAGCACTAGGGCTTGTGGATTTTCCTTCTTTCCCTCTCCCTTGCCTTTCCAGCGTCTGTCTGTCCTGCCTGGCTCGTATTTTGGGTAAACCCCAAGAACACTGAGTTTACTTTGAGAAATGTCCCCCTGGGTGGACCGGGCTGGAGAAGGATGGTGGCTGTGGCGGGGGGGGAACTGAGCCTCCCCTGTTCCCGGGGCTTGTTTGAAGGTTTCTGTGGTCTGCAGGAAGGCTGCCCGCAAGGACCCGAGGATGTTTGGTGTGAGATCATCTGGCTGCTTATTTAGGGACCACCAGCGAGTTGCCGAGCACCTCGGGAATCGGGCTGTGGCCACCTTTTGATATCGCAAAGGCAAATATTGAGAAAGCCTTTTGGGTGGGGTGGGGGGGAGCTGGGCCGGGTGTTCCTTGGGCGCTGGTGGCCACCACGTGCCAGCTGCAGCCGGGGTGAAACGCTTGATGTCTTTCAGCAGGGTGGCACATAAAAGGTGTGGGGAGGTCATTAAATGGGGGGACCTGGAGGCCCTGGCTGGCTCTGGGAGACCACCAGAGCTCTGCGGGGTGTCTGGCGTTGGGACAGAGCAGCACGTATTCCTCCTTCTCCTCCCTTCATCTTTAAATACCACCCCGCAGATTTCAAGGAAAAAATAAATGCACTTAAAATGGCATCATTTTGTGGTGCCTTGAGGACTATTTATATTTTTATTGCTCCCACAATTTTTATATAATAGCCTTTTTCATGAAACCATCGGTGTGTATGTGTGTGTAATTAATCCATGCATCATCTCCAGAAAGTGATTTTATAGCTGGATTTAGGGCAGTGGCCCATGGTGGTCGGGATCCTGCTGCCATCGAGCCCTTTACTGCGTTCTCCTGTGCCAGCTCCGGACTGATCCCGAGCTTTTCACCCCATTCCGAGCTAATTCGAGCTCCTGTTTTCCAGGCTGTGGGGGAGGCTGTAAGCTTGGCTGGGTGAGTTTTTCCTCTCCTGGAAGTCCCACAATGTCACAAGAAAATCCATTTCTCAGTGCTGGAATTAGTTGAAGGACCAGAAAGTCGGTGTGTGGAGTGAACTAGACCGGCTTCACGCCATCCAGGTTTTTGCCTGTAGCTTTTAAGGACAGAAAGTGGCTTTGGTCGTGCCAAGCCCTGGCCCTTTCTGCAGCCCCACTCGGGGGCTGAGCCCGGCAGCTCCGCGCAGACTCCCCTCTCCCATTCCCTGTGGAAAACGAACCAAATCCTCTCAACTTCCGACTGAAACGTAAGATGTGAGATAAGAGTTTACTGGAAGGCTCCCGTTGCCAAATAGCCTGGAGACCCTTCCCTTCTTCCTCCTCTAAACAAGTCCATCCAGGTGTTAACTGCGTCTCACCGAGATGCGGCACTTCACACGTTCTGCTCTGACATGAGATTTTTACCTTTATCGCAGTAATAACTACCCTGGGCAATGTACAGACCGCTGGCTTGTATCAAGTGTCTTCCAGCAGCTCCCATACCTCCTCCTCCTGATGTTTGCTGGGGGGAGCTGATGTTTCTGGGTGCCACACCAGGATCTCAGGAGAAAAGGGAATAAAGCAGTGGCTTCGCTGAGATGAACCAGCTCATCAGGGCCGCATTTCTGCAAAACACAGAAGTGTGGCCCTCACTGGATCAGCACCTTGAGTGACCTTGATGGTCCCGTTGGATTTTGATGCTGCGCTTCCCCTCCCTTCCCGCATCCATCCATCCATCCATCCATCCGTGCCGGTGGCTCCGGCTGGGCAGAGGGGACCCTGTGCCATCTCCAGCCTCTCGCCTTCCATAAAGACCCATCCGGAGACACGGTGGCACTTCTGGTGGGCACGTCTTCACAAAGCTTCATTGCAAAGCTGGTGACAATTCACCGACACCATGTGCGTGGAAGAAATTCGGGGGGAGGGATGCAACGGTGCTGCAGGGCGACGGGGGCAGAGCCGCGGGCCCGGCTGCTGCTGTTTAATATCTGTGGTTGAAGTGCAAATGGAGCAGGCTCCAGCTACAGTATGTTTGTCTTGGAGATTAAATCTGGAGAGCCTCCGGTCTCCAAGTCCGTGCCGGGAAGAGAGGGGCGAGGAGGGAGGGGAGCCCAGCCCTGCGGGGGCGCACACCTTTTTAACCCTCCCAAAGCTGCCGCCTGCCTTTGAAACCGAAGGGTTAGAGGGCAAGCGCAGGTAGAGGGAGGAAGGGTGGGGAAGCACGCGTCTTTGAAAAGATTTGCACAGCCCGAGTTGTTGCATCTGCTTGTGAAGTTTTTGCGGGCAGGAATCTTTCCTTGCTTTTTTCTTTTTTCCCCCCACTTTTTTTGCAAGATGAAGTGTTGCTGCGGGGACCCGCCAGCGATGCTGACAGGAGCATTCGTCTGCGTCCTGCAGAGCTCCTGCATGGCCAGTGTGCGCGAAACCTCATTCCTGGGTGTCACACAGCTCTTGGGCATCTTGTGGCTCTTTCTGCAGCTCTTTTTCTGCCCATCCAGAGGGTTGGATCCCTCTCGCTGCATCCCAGCCCCTCGCTGTGCTGGCTGCCCAGCAGTGCTTGCACCATCCATCCCTGCACGGGCTGGCGTAAGCGGCGTGGGGACTTCTCCAGCTGCATGTCCCGGTCCCCCGGGTGGCTGAGAGCATCTCAGGCTCCAGGACACCATCCTCATCCTCCAACCGACCCTCGCGCCTCACACGAGCAGGGAAATGCTGCACCGTGCTCAGGTTCGCCTTTAAGGCTGATGCATGGGGCGGGCAGGAGGGAGGGAAAGCATCTCCCCCCGGGATCCGTTGCAGTAATGTTCCCAAACACTTCATCTCGTGTACGGTGCGTACTACAAGTGTTCCTACAGTGCTCAGGGCTGTTTTTGCAGGGCTGTTTATATAAGAGATCGCGCACGGTGCCTACATGCTTCTGGCACTTATAAACCCAGGTAGGCTGTGTTTATCCTGGGGATTGGCCCCAGTTGCAGTCATCTGGGGCTCAGCCAGCAGCGTAGCTAGACTGATATATATATTATTTTAAAAAGCCCTGGTTGTCGAGAGGCCAAGCCTGCTTGCTGTGCCGATGAAAAACGTGGCTTCGAGCAGTTTTACCCAGTCTGAACTGGTGGAGCTGTGCCAGTGGGCAGGCGGGAGCTGGGGGATGCACCCGGTCCTCCACGGGGTGCAAGAGCAGGTTTGGCATCGTCATCCTCAGCGAGATGCTTTAAGGAGTTTTGAATGGCAGGAGCTGGTGGGTCTCCCCTTGTCTCAGGGGCTGGTGAAGGGGCTCAGGTAGGGGTAGATTTCCATTTTCCCCCTTACTTTTGTTGCTTGAGGTCCCACATGTTGCAGTGTGGTTTCCAGCTCCTCTCAGTGGGGTAGGGATCTGTGACTGCTTGGTCCAGGTCTGGAATTGGGGACAATCTGCAGAAGAGAGACCATAAAGCTGGTGAAAAGCTGGAAACCAGGTCTCGTTGCTGGGGACAGGAAAGGCCCTACCACGGGCTGCATGTGGCAGGACCCCCGCGAGCCGCAGTGCCTGCAGCCTTCCCGCGGGAAACACCCCGGCTCCGGCGGGGAGAGCCTATTAAAAGGGAATAGGCCAATCAATAAATCAAGGCACCTGAAAAATGAAACCCAGGGGTTGGGAGAGAGTTGTTTTTTTTTTTTTTTTCTTTTCCTTCTTTCCATTTTTTTTTATTATTATTTCTTTTCTCAATTAAAGCAAACAAAACTCGGATGGCAGGAGGCGGCTGGTGTGCCGCGCTGCGGAGGGCTGCGCTCGGTGTCGGGTGCTGGGCGCAGGCACGGCTGTGGGGGGTTAAATTAGCTCTGTAAATTACAGCCGCGATATGGGGGGAGTGATGAAAAGGGACCAGCTATTCCCCGGCTCGGGAGGGCGGAGGCCTGGGGGTGCCCCATGATTGCTGGGACAATCTTCCAGTTGTTTGGAAGGTGGATTTTCTCTGAAAAACTGTCTCTACGCGGATCTTATGTTGGACATCAATGAGGGGAAGAAGATGCTTGTGAGGCTGGGTAGATTGAGCCGAAGGGGTTTATCCCGGAGGTCAGCGTGGCATCGCCGCTGTTTGCTGACTCGGGTGCGTCTCTGTCCCGGCAAATGCTGTTTGGCTCTGGGGTGCTTTCGGACTCTTTAATGGGGCACATGAAACTCCCTGCCTTTACACCCAGCTAGCGGGTTTTGGGGATCAAAAGTCAGGATGCTGTTCAAGGGCTGGTAGCACTGCCCTGGTTCCATTTAATATTGTGTCAAAGATGCTGGGAGGGCTGGAGCCCCTCTGCTGTGAGGACAGGCTGAGAGAGCTGGGGGGGTTCAGCCTGGAGAAGAGAAGGCTCCGGGGAGACCTTCCAGCCCCTTCCCGTCCCTAAAGGGGCTCCAGGAAAGCTGGGGAGGGACTCTGGGTCAGGGAGGGGAGCCGCAGGATGAGGGAGGACACTTTTAAACTGGAAGAGGGGAGATTGAGATGAGATCTGGGGAAGAAATTCTTGGCTGTGAGGGGGGTGAGCCCCTGGCCCAGGTTGCCCAGAGAAGCTGTGGCTGCCCCATCCCTGGAGGGGTTCAAGGCCAGGTTGGACGGGGCTTGGAGCCACCTGGGCTGGTGGGAGGTGTCCCTGCCCAGGGCAGGGGGTGGCACTGGGTGGGCTTTAAGGCCCCTTCCCACCCAAACCATTCTGCGATTCTCTGAAATCACTGCCTTTTGGCTTCTCCCTCCCTGCATTGCCCCCCGGGCGTGTTGAAAATGCCAGGCTGATTTTGATTTGATGGGAACAGGCGTTCACTGCTCTGCTGCAATCTGTGCCTTAAACTGGATAGCAGAGTACCTGGAAGAACTGGGAAAGCCGTAGAAATTGTACACCATCGGTGCGTGCCCCGTGGCTGAGGGCAGGCTGGGGCGGGCTGAGCCTGCCCTGGCAGCACGAGCTCCACCGCGGCGGCAGCGCCGATGCCCTCCGTCCACAGGCGCCGCAGGAACGCCTCCTCTGCCCTGTAAAAACCCCGGGGTTTGAGAGATTTCCCAGGTGCACATCACCTCGAGCCCTCCCCAAGCCTTTCGCCTGGGGACGGCACGGCAGGGCCAGTGGGACGAGCCGTTGTGCCGAGGAACAAGGAGCTTTTCACTTGGATGCTTTTTTTTTTTTTTTTTTTCCCCTGACCTACATTTTTATATTCCTGCATCAAATTTAAGTTTCAACCCATTGGCATTTCCCAGCCAGTAACAGTTTCAAAAAAATTCCTGACTAATTCTAGGAAACGCTGGGCTGAAAGTACATTTCTGCCTGCCCTCTGCCGAGGTCACCCCAACGGCTTGGCCTGGCCGGAGAGTGCCGTTTGCTTTCGGAATAGTCCCCAGAGACTTTCAAGGGTCACCAAAGCCTCACATTGAACCTTCCCCATGCCGGGACCGAATTTCGGAGCCCTCCTGCCCGGCCCAGCGGTGCAGAAACCCCGCGTTGTCTCTGCCCGGGGCCAGGGGTTGGATGTCACCACTTGGGATTGCCCACGAGAAACGCGACACGGCGTCCCCAAGCCCAAATAATCCCAAATGTGGCCACGCACGGTTACGTTTCACTTGCAGAATGATCAGCAATAGGTTTGTGTTAGCAGGGGCATAATAAAAATGTTATTTTTAATTTTTTTTTTAGAGTCCATTAAAATTATTTTTTTTAAATTCGCTTTTCCCCCAGAGCATGCCCCGCTTTCAATAAATTTGAATTAAAACAAAGAACTTTTCCCTTTCCCTGGAAGCCCGGCCGGGCAGGGGATGGGGGCTGCGTTTCTGCAGCTCTTTGTCGGCCTTGATTTATGCACAAAAAGGATTTTTGTTGTTGCTCTCTGATTTGAAGCACCCAGAAGGGACAAACAGCCCAACTTCGCTTCTCTCCAAAGGACAAATTTTGGGTGAGGGCGGTCGTTTCCCACCCTGCCTCGGCAACAAGCCCTAATCCTGACCCGGGGGCCCGTCTCACTGCAGGTGAGAGGTAATTTTACCTCTTGATCCGGTGTTGTGGTCCATTGTGAGAATTAAAGAGTGTTTTGCTGCGCTAATTTACCGCCGCAGATTGTATAATTATCTTTTTATAGGGATGGGTGTGTTCCGGGCCTTCCTGCTGTGCCTGGGTCTGCCTGGGAGAGATGTTCTGGCATCCCTGGCTCCTGCTCTGGGTTTGCTCAGTGATTTTAGGCAATTAACTGGGGATTATTTTCTGTTACAGATCTCCGTCCGTAGCACAGGGGGTGCCAGGCCTGGATGGAGCCGGGGATGCTGTGGACGTGGTACCGCAGGAGGAGGAGCGGGGGGTGGGAGGGATGCTCGGGGGCTCCCGTGGGAAGGTGTCTGGATTCCAGGGTGTGGAAGCGCGGCTGTGGCGCCACAACGATGGCAAAGGGGCCGTCTGGCTCGCTGTGCTGGGGGCGATGGATCACGCTGGGAGTGAAAGCTGGACTTAGCCCAGGATTTTTGGGAAAGGGGTGACCTGAGCCATCTCCCATTAGGGACCAGGCTGTTTCATGGAGAGACCCTGAAAACAAAATTGCTTTTCCCCGGCTGCTAGAGCCAAATGGGCGAGGAGCCCCTTTGTAGTCGTGGTGCTGGTGGGTGGTGGGATGTGGCTTGTCCCTTTGGAGCGTGTCCCCGTTCTCCCATGTCACCTCGGCAAAGCCATGCCCTGAAGCCACCACCCTGGAGGCTCCCCGAGAGGTGCAGCTTTTGCGTCTCCCCCATCCCCGAGCCTCCCCAGTTCCTCTCTGTAAGGGGCTCGCTGGCCTGCTGGGCTACGTGCCGCTGCCAGTGATGGCCCTTGGACGAGGAGGTTCCCGCACTCGGAAAGCGGCGGCTGGATCGTGCCGGGGCAAGTTCCGCTGCTTTTGGATGAGTCCCCGCCGGCGCCTCTGGTACAAGCCAGCTGTTTCCGTTGGACTGGGAGAGTGATGCTGGTGCCGATGGGTCTCACCCTGACCGGCTGGGATCAGCGGACAGGGGGGAGGTTTCTCCCCTCCCTGGGGGATATGGGTTCCTTTGCGTTAAGAAAATAAAGATTGCAAAGCTGTGGTTGGAACCAGATCGCACAGCCAGCGTGAGAGCTAACGGCTCTGCAGGGGAGCCAGGATCGGGCCCGCCACGAGCTCCAGGAGCATCCTTTTGGCTCTGGTCCGGCTCTCCCCACCTGGTTCTGCCTTGGCACGCTCTGCTGGCATTTCATATCCTCATTTTTTCATGCAAAAGGAAGGGAGAGGAACTGGGGGAGAAAGGGGGCCACAGAGAATTAATCAGCTTAGGGTCAGAACAGGAAAAAACACTGCTTAAATTGGTAATCCCCAGGGACAGAAATCAGCTCAAAGCTGCAAAATAAATGTGCAGCCGGATGGTTTTTCCTCCCTCTCTGCCCTCCCTGGCGGGGTGGGTGGTGGAGGGCAGGGGGTGGCGGCAGGGATCCTGCCCCAGCAAGGGCAGGGCTCCAGTGGGGGGGCCTTTGCACCCTTGTCTGGGGTGCACCCTTGACTTTGAACATCCTCAGGCAGCGGGGAGCAGCGGGGAGCAGCGCAGAGCAGCGCTCACCCTCAGGCTGAACCCAGCACCTCCCTGGAGCCAAAAAAGGAGGTTTTTGCAGCTCTTTTCCCATGCTGTGAGCCAGTGCATTGCTGCACCGGGGCGGGAGCGGAGGGAGGTGTGTGAGAGTAAGGATGTCCAGCCCTGTAATCCCATTTATCCCGGGGATCCATCCCTGCTTGCCTCTGCTTGGACGCAGAAGGCGCCGCAGAGCCACCCGGGGGGCACTTTGGCAGCGCCGTGGGGTGGACGGGCAGTTTGTGCATCCCCTGCATCCAGAGCTGTGGGGGTTCAGGTCTGTTTTACACGGACACGGGACGTGGAGTCCCAGGAAGGGCTTGGGCAGGGCATGGGGGGAGGCTCAGCAGCCGCAAGATGCCTTGGGAATGGAGGTCTAATCCTGGGATTAACGCCCCTGGGCTGGTTTTGCAGTGCTGTCCCGTCCCACCCAGCATGTCCAGGAGCTCCTCTGTCTCCACTGGAGCAGCAGCAGGTAAAGGTCTTGCTCTAGGGAGACCCCAGGGTGCTCAAGAGGAACCCAAATGCAGGGTCTGAGTGTGCCCTGTTCTTCCTTTCTGGGATTAGACCCCCCGGAATATGGGGATACCTTGTTTTGGTGGAGAGCCAAGTCTGCTTTGTGCCTTTGTGTGATGCTGCGCTGGCATCTGTGGCTCTTTCCGTGTGACAGCCCAGGGGATGGGAAGGTCGAGTCTGGAAAGGAGCTGCTCGGGGAATTCTGCAGACCAGCTCTGCTGCGGTGGTGGGCTGTTGTGGGAAGATGAGATTCCTGGCAGATCTGCCCGTCCCCTGCCTGAAAAGCCAACTGCAGCCTTGCCCGGCGGGTACCAAAGTGCCCAGATGGGGTGAGGATGCGGAGAGGCAGCCGAAGAGGTGGGCTATACCTGCAGCCTGCAACGGGGAAGAGCTTGCTGCGGGATTAAGCGAGATCCTAAGGCGTTTGTGGGTTAAGGCTGAATTAGTCTGGTCCTAATAAAGGAGGATTTAGCTGGTGGGGGAGCGGGGCTGCGGGAAGCCCTCATGTTTGCGCTGGGGATCACCCCGTGGTCGGTCGGGACGTGGCCTCTGCGGATGGGGTGTCCCTTTTCCCTGGGGGGGGCTGCAGCGTTTGCTCTCCCTGTTGGTGAGAAGAGGAGGGGGAAAAGCCCTCCGGCTCATTTGGAAGAGCCCAGGGATGAGGGGGATCATCAGGGGCTCCCGCTGATGGCAGAAACCAAGGGTAGCTGCTGGGCTCCCGCGGTGGGGGGGGACCACTGAGTCCCAGCAGGAGAAGCAAAAAATGCTGGGAGGTAAACAAAGTTCATGCTGAGGGAACATCGTTTCGGTGTTTAGGCCCATCGATCAGTCTGTCAGAGGGTTATCACTTTGGGGATGCTTTTAATAAAGGAGTCAGAACTGCCATGGGGTGCCAGAGCCTGCCCGAAACCTGCCTGCAGCCCCTCCCGGGAGCCCGTCTTGTCCAAGCCCTGACATCGTTCCGTGCTTATCGCCTTGTTGCAAAAATGAAGGAGAATGGGACTTTCTTCATTCTTTCATCTGCCTGTCAGTCTCAATGTGACACATTGCTTTAAAGAAACCGTGGCCTTTTCTTGTGGGGAAGGAGGGGGAAAAGAATTGCTCGAAAGAGCCAGAGGAGGCGGCAGCCTCGCCCCACACGCAGAACAGGTTGGAGGGCAAGGAGAAAGTTGTTGGAGGTGTTTCTGTCGGGGGGGTTAAAGGGTATATTTTTAGTCTCTCTCACTCTAGGGCGAGAGCCTGCGTTTGGGTCTCGGTGGGTTGGTCGGGGCTGGTGTGTGAGGAGGAGACCTGGAGCTGGGAGCGATGGTTTGGGCTGGAGCAGATGCTGCGCTCCGGGCACATCCCGGTGGGCTGGACGGCAGCGGCTCTCCTGCACCCCTCATCCCCTGGGACGCAGCCGGGGCGCGTTGGTTCCGCAGCCCTTCCCTTTCCTTTCCCTGGAGAACAGGAGGCTGCTGTGATGCCGAGAGCAGACGCGGGGCCCTTTCTGCAAATCCTACCCACTGCATCTCATCCTTGCGAGTTTTCCAGGCTGTTACATCTTAGGGCAAGAAAATCATAGATAAAAATAAAATCATTTCCCCTCGTCCTCTCACTGCATGCCCTTGCGAACAGCCCCTCCTTGGCTTTCTTGTAGGCCCTTCGCTACCTTGGGGTTAAATAGCCAGGACTGAGGGGGGCGTCCCCTACAGTTTGCCCCCTCCGTGGTCCGGCACTGAGCATCCCCGCTCTCCCCTGGGGCTCGGCGAGCGCACGGAGGTACGTTTGGTTAAAGGGACCGTCTCTCGGTGACTCAGGGCGGTTCGCGCCGCGGCGGGTCGGTGACTCACGGCAGCTCCGCGGCGAAGCTGACAGCACCTGTCTGGGCCACGGTTATTTATTAACACCTTACCAGAAAAGGGCGGCATGGGAACAAAACACTTGCATCGCTTCCTCTCGCTGAAGGAGCTTTAATGACATCTCTTCTGAGGCTGTCTGCGATTTTGGCAAGGGTTTTTGTATCGCATGCTTAGGTTAGTGAACAAAGATAATCTCTTTGGACTGAAACTCCGGGAATTAGGTTGGATCTTGCAACAGAGTCTGGTGGTTTAAGGAGAAGGCTCATTTGCGGTGCAGCAGTGTCAAAGGGTTGCACCGAGCCTGAGGGCTCCTTCGTAGACAGTTTAAAGCCACATTGAGTGAGACATTGCTCTGAAGACGTGTCAGAGGAGGCAGGGCAGGGAGATGGGGGAAGCCATTTGCTGGGAAGCACGAGGCCGGGCAGAGCTGGGGGATCTGCCCCCCTCCTGCCCCGCGGCTTTTTCCTTTGGATCGCTCAGATTCCTCATGGGAATGATCCCTTCTGAGTGTGGTTTTCACGCAGCTCCAGATGCTGACGTCTCAGTCTCTGACCGTTCGCAGGGTGGGGACAGCGTGGGATGGGGTCACATCGTCTGGTCGCTGACGGGCTCCTTTCCTCCATCCCCTGAGGGTCTCCATGGGGTTCTGTGTCTGCGACGAGATGTGGCCAACTTGGCTCCTCGCTGGAGGATGGTGGTCCTGGGTTACCGCCCCGCCTGCCCACGCACCCACACCAGCGTGGGCTTCACCCGACCCGTGGCAGGGGTGCCCGGTGGTCCGTGGTCGGAGCGTGCCGCTTCCACCATATGGAGCTGCGAGATGCCATCGGGGTCCCCAAGGCCAGCCTGAGCCTCCCATGGAGCACAGCCCTGGGGCAGATAGCTGGAGGCAGCAGTTTCAGATGGGGGGATGCTGGGCGTCCTGCCACGTGCCACGCCGGGTTGTAGCACATCTCGCAGCGCTGGTGATGGAGCAGGCAGCAGGGCAAGAATTTTTTCCCTGGGAGCCTCCCAGTGTCCCACCCCAGGTCACCTCTGGGGTTGTCAACTCAAACCCGCTGTGTTTCAGGCGCAGCCAGTGCCCGGGTTGGTTAATAGTGCTGCTGGGCTCCGTCTTTTGCTGAAAATAACTGTTGGGCTGGGGCCGTGAGGTGGCCCGTGGTGCGGGGTTCTGCCGGCTGTGGAGCAGGGCTGGCGCGGCAGAGCTGTGGGAGGAGGAAGAGGAGAGGAACGAGCTGCGAGGAGCCCCATGTGAGATGGGGACACGAGCAGAGAGAGACGGACGGGTCCCCTCGGCATTGCTGGGGTCACCCCCTGCCCTGACACACCTGGGGGGGGCGCTGCTTGGATGGGGGGGAGCTGCTTGCGCGTGGGATACGGTAGTGTCAGGGCTCCCTTTGCAGGAGGTCTGGCCGTGCCCTGCGCAGGCGGTGCCGAGGCTTGGGAGGACACCGCGCGTTGGCAGGCGCAGGCTGTGACTCAACGGCTCCGTTTCATCTCTCTCCGATCTTTTGCTTTTTTTTTTTCTTTAATCCACTTGCCTCATTGACTTTATTTTACAATCCATCGCTGGGTTCACTGAAGAGCGCTTTGGTCATTAAGCACGTTGGGGCATGTGAATAAACCTGCATCTCTAAACTGTAAATCGCTTTAAAGCCAGTGTCAGAGCACTGGCTGGGGTGCGAAGGGCAGAGCACGACCCCGTGTCCCTCCTGCCCCTCACCTCCCTGTGCTGGCGGTTTGGAAGGGGTAAGGACGAGCAGGGTGGGCAGGTCTGGAGCTCCATCCCTTTGCAGGTCCTTTATTTTGTCCGGGTCCCCGTTTTCCCCCCGCAGACCCGGACACGGCAGGGCTCCCCTTTCCCTTCGCAGGGCTTCGGGGCCAGCGTCGATGCAACGAGGTGCGAAGCCCTCTGTGCTGCGACCGGTTCCTGCAAACAGGCTCTAGCTCTCTAGCTGCATTTTCCTAAATCCAGCCCTGTGTTTCGACAGGAAAAAGTGGAATCGGGGCATGTCTGAGCAGGGCGAGGGGTCTGAGGGAGGGACACCCAGCAGCGGGAGCAGCAGGGAGGTACAAGCGCCGTGTGAGCCATAACGCGAGCGCTGCCAGAACCGTTTCCCTGCCTCTTGGTTCCCTTTCCTGTTTGGCTTTGCTGCCCACACAGTTTGTGCTCAAGCTGTCTGTAGACGCGATGCTCCCATCCTCCGGAGCCAAAAGCCCCGTTTCTCTTCCTGCGCGTTGCTCCTTGCAAGCATGTGTTCAGGGGGGATGGGGCAGGAGGCAGATCCCCATCTCCAAAATGTACAGATGCTCATCATTCCTGCTGCAAGCTTGATACCTCCTCCCCTGTTTGCTCTGGACGGATGCGTTCCCCTTCCTCGGGCTGCTGCTGAGCTTGTGCCCTTGTTCCAGCGCGTGATGTATCCCCGCTGCTCTCCCGGGGCGTTGCGGTGGGCTCGGGGAGAGGAGAACAACAACAGTGAGGGGGCTGGTGTCCAGGAGGCACTGGTGGCCTCGGGGCTCGTGGTGTGTGGCCCGTCTGTGCTGCGGCTGCTCGTCCTCCCGGGGCCGGAGTGGTCCAGGGCGCGAGGAAGCAGATGATGCCTCGCTGGGGAGCCTGGGGTTTGTGGGAGGCAACCAGCCCGGGGAAAAAAAATAAATTGCACCTGGGATATTGCACTTGGTGTAGGTTTAGCGCTGGGGGATGCGCAGATGGTGGGGAAGGAGGAAGGTTTGTCCTGAGCGGGGTTTGTTCAGGTCACTCGTGTCCGGGGAGGATGGTCCTTCGTCAGGGGGGTCTCTGGGACAAAATGAAGTGCTCTGTCATACGGTGTGTGGTTAAACTAGGACGAGGGGCAATGTTTTTAAACTAGAGCTGGGTAGGTTTAGATAAGACATTAGGAAGAAGCTCTTTCCACTGAGGGTGGTGAGACCCTGGCCCAGGTTGCCCAGAGAGGTGGTGGAGGCCCCATCCCTGGAGACATTCAAGGCCAGGCTGGATGAGGCTCTGAGCAACCTGATCTAGTTGAAGATGTCCCTGCTCACTGCAGGGGGGTTGGACTGGATGACCTTTAAAGGTCCCTTCCAACCCAACACATTCTATGATTCTATGATTGAACCTGCCTGGGCTCCATTTCCCCACCTGAAGGGTGGCAACATACCTAATCCATGCTAACGTCCCCGACGTGGGCAGAAGGACATCCTGCAGCAGCCACCCGGGCTGGATGCATCACCCCCATTCCCGGTGCTTCCATCCATGCGTCTGCATGGCCGTTCCCACACCGGCAGCTCCCGCGATGCTCCAGCTGCATCCCGGCCCCAAGACCACGCTGGCCAAAAGGCTTCGGCGGGGTGGAGGCATCAGGAAGCGCCTTTGATCTCCAGGTGCTAACACGTTTTCAAATGAGCCGCAGTGATGCTTGCCCTCCTCCCCCGCCGGGGAGGGGAGATAACACATCAGAGCCCGCGCGCATAGCTGCGATATCGCTGCTTTACGGAGCTTTGATCGCTGCCAGCCATGCAGCTCGCTCAAGGGAACTTCAAAAGCAGCGCGCTGGACCTGCAACGCCCTGTGCAAAGAGTCCCGCGCTGGGCTTTCTGCACACACACCGACGGGTGTGCGGCTACGCCCAGCGCTCACTGACAAGGCTTTCCGCCCTCTCCCGTCTTCACGCCGGCAGCAGGTAGCTTTTGGCAGACCTTCGGGGTCCGCTCAGGTGGATGTGAAGTCGGATGCGTGCACTGGGTGGGCTCGGAGCTTCTGGACCTTCTTGCTCAGTGTGTGCTGGTGGGTGCTGGGTGCCTCTGGGGTGCCACCACCGATGTGTGAGCTCCCTGCCCCGTCCCTGTCCCCGCCGTGCAGCGGTCCCCAGAGCCCATCTGGGGTTAGTGCCCTGCAAACCCCCGGGGATGCCTGTGAGGCAGGGAGATGCTTGGAGCGGGAGGGAGGACTTGCAGCCGCTCTCGGCGCGTTCACCAGCAGCGTGGGAGTTAACAGGCGAAGTTGGGGGAAAGAGGAGGAAAAGGGTTCGGACCTCCTCCACTCCCCCCTGCCGTCCCCCTTGGCTGCTGCGATTTCATTGAGGCTGTGTATTGGCCTCCGGAGGATAGAGCTGGGTAACACCACAACATAAACAGAACATCTGGAAGCTCTTAAAGGGTTTTATTTTTTAACACATTTACAAGAGCCAGGGACACTTGCTCACAGTGTTCTGCAAACCTGGAGACGCTGCGCTCTTTTTTTCCCAGAAAGCCCAGAGCCGGTTGTCGGCTTCCCCCTGGGGCAGGGCCACGGGGCCGGGCGATCCCTCCACGCCGTATTGCGGAGGGTGCGATCTCTTGGCCAGGAGGTGCCAATCTTGCCTGCATATTCCTCACAAAGTCCAAAGCAAACAGATGATAAGCGTTGCATGATAAATGAGCATAAACCCCTACCCTTCCTCCTGCGTGCCCCTGCTTAGTGCTGGAGCAGGACGGGGCGTCAGGCAGGGTTTGCCTGGGAGAAAAGCTGTTTAATGATCTTGCGGAGTGAGCAGGGTGAGAATCAAAGAGGAGAGCAAATGATTAATCTCCCCAGATGGGCCAAGAGCTCGTCTGAGGCAAATGGGAGCTGGTTGCGCCGTGCTTAACGGTGGAGTTTGGATCCTCCAGTGCCTTGCAGGTGATTTGAGAGCTTGTCGGCGGGGAGCCCATGGACAGAGAGGGATAAGTGAGATCCCTTCCCACTCTGGTGACAGTGTTTGCTGTCGGGCTGTGTTTTCTTCTCCCCATCTCCTTCCAAACATCTGTGGCAGCTTGGGAAAAGGAGACCCTTTCTGCCGGCTCCTCTAGGGCAGCCCAGGAGAGCAGTGAGGGCGCAGGGACGGGCGCAGGGTGGTAGAGGAGGTAGAGCTCGGAGCTACCTGAGCTGCCCGAGCTGCCCGTACCTCCGATGGGGACCGCTCCTGCCCGGGCAGCCTCTCTGCTAGCATGGTGGCCGCCCCACGTCCCGGCTCGGCACTGGGATGTTTAATCAGGGACTTCCACATCCCTTGGACCGCAAAACCCAGCCCACATGTGCGCAAGCCGCTTTCCTTTCCTCTGCGCTCCTGGGTGCCGTTGTTTTGTCTGTTGCGTGGAAATGGCCATGTGATTTTCTTCCCTCAGCCCCCAGCTATGTCTCCTATCCACCCTCACGCTATCCTGCCCCCCAAGCTGATGTCTCCTGATCCCGTGGGAGCTCAGCCGTGGGGATGATGCTGCTTTTGGGCTCTCTGGAGCGATGTGGCCGAGTAACGCTGGTTTTCCCATGGATGTTGTCAGCACGTCCTCCGCTCTCGCCATCCGAATGGCAGCACCGGTGGCTCAGCTGTCACCAAGAGTCGCTGTGGATGCAGAGCTGCTCCCAGCCTGCTTGGATGTGGACTGTGCAGCCATAACGGGTTCCCACCAGCCCCAGGGCTTGGGAAGGGCTCCAGCCCCCAGAGCATGGATGGGGCTCTTGGAGCTGTTATGCTCGAAGGTGCTTTCAGGGGAGACACTGGGGCTGCTGGTGCGTCTCCTCTTTCACACATCGCTCCAAACACTTAATTTGATGGCAAAGAGGGATCACTATTTCCTTCATCACAACCAGCTGCCTGCCAGCCTGGACCTTCCAATAATGCCGTGTTTTTCCTTCGCAGGGTCCGCGGTGAAGGTTTGGGGTGCGGGGACCTGAGAGGAGACAGCCAGGGCGCTGCGGCACAGATCATGGCCAAAACACGCAGGAGCCCCCTCCTGAGGACGGGCACTTCAGCTGCGAGCATGGAAAAAGGGATGTCGGGGATCAGCAGCTCACCCTGAGCTCGCCGGGGAGCGATGGAGCATCGGGGGCTGCGGTGAGATCCTTCCCCCACCGCCGAAAGAGCTGCCCCACCAGCTGCCCGCTCTGCGCTTGCTGGGCTCCACGGCCCCAGCCCAGAGAGGGGGTTTTCCTCCAGCGCTGACCTCGCTCCCGACGCCCACGCGGAGCCGAAAGGACTTAATTAGCTGCTCTCTGCTGGGCTTTGGAAATTATCCTCTTGGCCGGGAAGTGCTGGTGGTGGATGGCGAAGTGGTCTTGGGTCAAACGGTAGCTCGATGCTTTTCGCGGTGAAGGACCAAGTGCTTGCCTGGTACCAAGGAACCAGCTGTGGATTTTTTTCTTTTTTTACCCCTCTGCTCTTCTTTTTGTTGCCTTTTGGGCTTTTTGTGAGGACGGCTGGACCCAGCCCGCAGCACATGGTCTTCGCACGGTACCGATGCCCACGGTGGGAACTGGAGGCATGAAAACCTCCGGAGGAGCTATGGGGTGGAAGCTGAGCTGGTGATCACGATGCCATGGGGTTTAAAACTGTCCAGCAGAGTCTTGTCTTGTGCTGGGAGCGTTGGGTGGCCTCGGGGGGGACCTTGTGCCATGGTACATCCCCCGTGGATCCCACACCAGGTGGGGCTGGGAGCGGGCGCAGGAGCCGGGGGTGCCAAACGGCAGCGAGGGGGACGTCAAGACCGGGGGGAAAATGTCACCCTCAGAAACAATTAAACTTCTTAATAAAACCCGTTGCCTCTGTGAGTGCTCGATGTTCTTTTCCATTTGCCTTGGCTCAGCCACACTTACATCATGGCCCTATCGCGGGGCTGCCGAGGGGATGCGTTTGATTGTACAGGAAACCAGCGCTTTGGCAAACCTCTCTGCCCTAACGAAGCCAGGCCAAGAGTTTAATGCCTTTGCTTTGCAGAAAAACTCTCCCCTGTCCTTTCCCCCTTCCCTTTCTGCAACCCTTAACCACCACGGCCCGGCTGCATGGCCAGGCGAGCCGCCCCTAGCCTGCCCCTGCTCCAAAAGCGACCGAAATGCACGTTAATTCCCCTTAAATCACGTTGTTTCACATCCCTGGACTGTGTGTTCCCTCCCACCCTGTAGACTGGATGTGAAGCACCAGAAGGTGCTGTGTGGAAATAAAACATAAAAAGGATATTTATGTAATGGAAATATCCTTTTATTGTTTTTTTAAAAAAAAGAGATTTAGACCATTATAAAAAAAAAACCCGTGTTCTTTCATCTAAAAAGCACAATAGCTTCATGAGCATGGATTCGATATAATTGAGGTTGGTGTGCAGCCACGGTGACTCAAACTCACTGGTGTAACTGGCGGGATCTCTGCATAGCCCTGACTTCATTTCTCTGCACGGTGAGCCCCCACTGGGACAAACTTGCAGGAACTTGGTCAGAAACACCGAATTTTGGGTCCTTTTCTTTGAAACCCTTTACTGGGCTCAGAAGCATCTCGGAGAGTTTAAGAACCACGTTACGCCTTTGGGCAAAACTCAGAGAGAACAGCAAAGCCCAGAAACACATGAAACACCACTTGATTTTTGGTTTGGTAATGATGGGTTTTGGGAGACCCTAATAAAAGCCAGTGTCAAGCTCATTTGCACCGATTAAATGACCCCGGGGGTGCAGGGGAGCAGCAGGCGGCCAAAGTGCCGGTGCAGCCCCGCTGGTGTGCGCGGACACCCCGGAGCCTGGTGGGGTGGAAGTGATGGTCTGCCCTTCGCTGCTGCTCATTTCAAGGTAGGTCCAAAGCAGAGGTGACTCTGCTCTTCCTTTTCTCTGGGAGGAAAGTGGATCCTGCAGGTGCTGGAGGAGGTTCAGCTGTGGTTACCACCGTTACACGGTGCCTTTGCTCCTCGGTGCACAGTGGACCCTTAGCAAGCAAACCAGCACGGGGATAAGGATAAGGCTGGTGTTACTGGGCGCCCTGAGCTCTCCTGGGCTCTCTCCTGGTAGTTTCTCCTCCCGGCTCAAAGTGCTGCGGTGAAGCCGGCGCCGTGCAAATTACAGGGTTCCCACCCAGGAGTCAAACCTGGATTTTTCGGCTGGCTATGAGCCCCGTTGTCTCAGCTTCCCATTGTCTTGCCCCCGTTGTCGCAGCATACCTCTCCTGCTGAGATACAGACTGTGGCTACGGGGAGATGCCTCAAGCAATGGTCCCGTGGTCACCCCCNNGTGGCCCCCCCCCCCCCCAGGAGCATGTAAGGAGCGATGCTGGACGACATGGTGCTGCCACGTACAGTATATTCCCTTGCGTCTGTCCTCACCATGGGCCAAACTATTTTCATCTGCGTATGTGTCACTGCGATGTCCGTATGGAAGAGCGGAGGTGTAGGGAGGTTGAATTCCTGCGGGGAAGGCAGAGGCTTTGTGTCGCTTAGACCAGCCAAGCCCGGTGCACACCAGCGATGCCACGGCCGGTACTCACACTGTGGCATCCTCTTCTGAAGCAATTCTCCACCCGGGAGCTGCTCCTCCGTGAATCCCAGCCTGCGGGGACCGGCTGATGGGCACTGGTCTCACCTGTCCTCCGGCCCCACAGCTGCAGACCCCGCTCCGGAGATGGAGGGGAGCAGCTCACGGCTTGGGTGTGGGCCTTTGGGAGTTCCTAACTAATATTTACTTCAAAGGCTGGTTGCCTTTAGCGTCGGTCAGTGGTGTAGTCCCGGCTTGTTTAGAGACGGCGAGCAAACAGAAAGCCAGGCCGTTAAAAAGGGAAGGGCGTGGGAGCTGTATGGCTATTTACCCGTGTAACCAGGAGGAAAACCTGCCTGTCATTCTTCCTAATAAATACAAACTGGAAGCACGGATAAAACCCATGGGGATTTATTAGTTTGCTTTACCAAATGCAAATATTAAGACTAGTTGGCTCAGCCCAAGGGCTGCCTTTTGCCTTTTGTGTGCACTGCAGTGTCTGGCGCCTACAGGTGCTGATAAGGGTGTGCTCTGTGCTCAGCCGGTTGTGCTCAAGGAGTTTCTGTTGAACGGCTTCTGTCTCCCTTTGGCCTGATCCTGCGCGGGGCTGAGCCCCTGGTGGGGGTTCATCGTGCTCCAGCCCCCAGCCCTGACCTGCAGCATCTCCCTGTGCGGGGCGAGCTCCCCACCAGCACATCTCGACCTGCCACGTGCCCTCCGACGCTTTTCAGCCGGCTTTTGGATTTGTAGGGCCGACCTGGAGCAGGCGAAAGCTCCCTGTGCTGATTTTCGCTGTAAAGGGTAACTCACAATCCTGCGCTATCGATTATGGCCCTTTTTACCCCTGCATTGAAAGGAGCAAGAAAAGCTTCTGATCCAGCTTGGCTTGCTCCTGCAGCCATGCAAGTCTGGCTTTAAAGAGCCCCTTTTTGCTACCCCAGTGCCAAATCATCGCTTCTTTCCCCTCCCCATCTGTCCCCTTCCTAGCGCTTGCTTCGCTTTTGCACATCCTGAAACATCACCGTTACAGCCCGCTCCGTCCCCGGGTGCACCAGAGGCAGAGGGGGGCTCCTTCGCCAGGAAAACCCAACCTGCAGCTCAGTAATTCCCTGCAGGATAAGCCCTGGAGCCCCAGCTTCAGAAAAAGCCCCTCCATGACCACCCCAGTGCATGGACCGAGGTGTGGATGCTGTGAGGATGCTGCTCCCGCGGCAGCGGGGATGGCTCAGGGGAGGGATGCACCCCAGGGCGTGGGGTATCGAGGCTGGGAGCGGTACCACTGGGGACAAAGGGATGTGAGTGATGGCCTGGGGAAGCCGGATTTGTTTTTCCTTGGGTTGCTAACATGAGGATCCTATTCCAGCGAAGGCTCAGCAGGCAGGAAGCCCCTCACTTCCTTTCATCCCACTGTTTGGGAAAAAAGGGGAGCAGAGCCCAGCTGGGATGGGGAAGGCTCGGGGACAGCAGGCGGTTAATTTTGTTCGCTTCACATCGAATAAATATAAAGTTAGAAGGCAGGAGCCATTGTGAGGAGGAGGAGGAAGGGAGGCAGCTGGGCAAGTAGCTGGGGGGAGCATGGGCCAGCCCCAGCCATCTCCCCCACTTGCAGTTTTCCATTCCCATCCCTATCTCTGCCCCATTTCATCTGTCCCTGCATCATCTGGTGAGTATTTACAGGCAGTTAGAGATGTTCGTCGAGATGTTATTTTTCCTCCAGGGCTCATAAACCCCAGCTGCTGGAGCTGCCGGCCGGCTCGGGGGGGGAATTTCCAGGCCCTGCTTGGGTCCCGGAGCCGATGGTGTGTGGATTTGGAGGCTGCCTGTGCTTTATTCCCGTGTTTGCTTTGACAGCTTAGCGGTGTCGGGCTGTGACCGCAGGGGTGTGCAGGATCCGTCCCGCCCGGGATGCTGCAGGGACACATGGACTGGGACCCAGCGTCCCTCCGAGCAGAGCGCTCGGGAGCTTCGAGCAAACACCAGCATGGATGGGATGCAGGTGGTTGGGCTTTTCTGGAGATGTGATTCCGCGCCTCCCCCGCCCCCGCCATTTCTCAATTTTTTTCAGATTTTCCTGCTCGCCTTCCCTTGAAATAGCGAAAAACTCATAAAACATCAGAAATTCACACAACAGTGGCTGGAAATCATAGTTTTCATTTCCTACATAATTCTCTGAGGGTGCTTGTGAGTGTCAGACAAGGACCTGTTCCTGGAGGCTTCCCTGCGCGCAGGGACCTGGGACGCAGCCCTTCCTTCAGCCTCCAGGCGACCCGCACACCCCAAGGGGGTGTCCCAGGGCTCTTCCTTTCCCATCCCACAGTTTGCCGGAGGTCCTGGACCAGTGATGCTCCATGATGATGCACCATCCAGGAAAACCTGCAGCGCTACTCGCTTGGGGAAATTAAAGCATTTACACCTCTCAGCTGCAGGCAGAAGGGGGATGTGTCTGGCTTTGTCGCCTTGCTGGGAGATAACGATGCTGGTGCAAACTGGGGTTAAATTTGTCTGAAGCCCCCTGAAAGGTGGGATTTATGTATAAGCCTGTGGGTCTTGGTCTCTCTACGCTGGACTTCCACCTCCTTGGAGGGCAAGCTCCGTTGCAGTCAGCAGGCTGAGCTGGGGACTTCTTGTCACTGCTGTGTAAAAGTTCAAAAAGTTGTTTTTAGCTTATAATCAGAAATTTCTTTATTTAAAATAAAAAAGGTGGTGGGTACATGAATGGTGCCTGGTATTTTCCTGGCCCATGAGAAAGATGGAAAAAGGCTCTTGCTTTGTGTTTTTTTTTTTCTTCTTCTTTTTTTTTTTTTATTTTTTATTTTTTTTTTAAGCTCTTTGGCCTTGCTAGAATAGCTGGAAGCATTGCACGGAGATAAAAAAAGCTCTTTGGGCTGCAAACTCCATATTGCCTGTGTGTGCTTAGTACCAGCTATATTAGGTACCTACAGAGCTCCCTGCAGCCGTGCTATGCAAATGAGAGTAATTAATAAGAATGTTTGTGATTAATAAGAATATTCGTGATTGCCATATCTTTGAACGTGTTTGAAACGAGCCCTAGTTGCAAGCTTCACCCTCTGCAAGATACGCTTTTGGGCTGCACAGAGCTTTACTCGTTTAATTCTTGCTTGTAGCAAACCAGCCCTTTGAGCAAGGCTGAGCACCTGGGGGCAACTTTTGACCCCTGCCCGTTTCCCAGCTTTCTTAGCAAGGCTTGAAGCCCCCCTCAGGTGTCTCTAATCCTGGTATCAATTACAAGCTCCCTGCAGAGGCTGAGCCCGGTTTGTGTGATGGGGCTTTGCAGGAGAAGCAGCAGCTCGGTGTGGAGGAGCCCGAGCAGTCCCCTTTGCGCCAGAGGAGGTAGGTGAGGTTGAACTTCTTCTCCTGGTTTTTTGCGCGTTGCTCGGGGCTGCTGGACTTGGCTGAGGTCTGTGTAAGCTGCAGATAGACGGGGCTGGCAGTTCCATGCCTCGGCTGTCGCGTCGGTGTGATGTTGCCAGGGGATTTAGCACGCGAGGAGGGCTGAACCCAGGAATGAAATAGCTGATTATTGTTTTTCGTTCTTCAGACAACACAGCTGAGCAAATCCAAGCTGCAGCTTGGATTGTCTGTTCATTAAGGGACTAATCCTTTGTTTTCCCCTGGAAAAATCCTTTCCAGGAATCCTAAGATTTCTAAGTAGGGCCAAGCTTAGAAAATGGAGGAAAATATGCCCCTTTCCCATTACACCAGGCATTTCTCAGCTGTTTCTCCAGTTCTTTTGCCTTCTTGCTTGTCCCCATTTGTTTCCCTCCTCTTTCCCACCTTCTGCACAGAAACTCATCTGGGGAATTCTGAGGTCCCTTGAGAGCAACAGTGAGGTCTGGTGTCCTTCAAGGGACGAGCTGATGGTTCAGCTGCCCCTTGGGCAGGTCTTTCACCATTACCTTGCTGAAGACTTTCTTGAAACCTGTAATAATAGCTTCGTCAAATTAGGAGGAGGTGTGGGCTGGGAACTGGGCTGACAGAAGCTCCCCGGTGGCTCTGCAGTCGGCTGCAAACTGGGACACAGAGCTGAGGCTGTGATCCCACCCGTACCCTCATTCCTCGGGGATGCTGTGGGAGCTCCTGCTCCTCCTCTGGTGCCCACCATAGCCGAGGACGCAGCCTGGCTTATCCCCAGGAGGTCCCCTCTGCTTTGGGTGGGTGTGTTTGGGGACCGTGTCCTGCGCCGCTCCCACCGGGGCTGGGTGTGTGGGGCCGAGCATCTCCGCAAACCCCCTCCAGGGAAGGAGCAGCGGCATTGGGATCCCTCCAGACCCAATCCCGCAGGAATGCCGATTAGCCCCAAAGCCGCTTGGTAGCAAGCGCTGAAAGCTAAGCTAGTTTTTCCCCTCTAAGCCTTCACGTTTCGGTCGCGGGAAATTCTCCTGCTGGAGAGATCTCTGTTCTCTTCTAGCAGAGCAGTTTCCTGGTGCACAGGAGTCAAACCGTCCCACCGTGAGCAGGACGCATTAGCCCTCGGCTCCAGCAGTGTGTTACCGTGCTCTGGGGGGGCTGGTCCTGCTCCCCACTGCTCCTCTGGTGCCTGCCCACATTAACTGGGTGCTTGTAACGGCAAAACCTTCCCGGAGCGCGGTCTGACATTCTCCCCCTCCTCTTTAAATTAACGTGCCAGCCATGTCTCACCCTAATTAAAACCAGCAAAGAGGACTGGTCCAGGACGTCGCTTTGGAGACTGTAAAATTCTAGGACAGTTTTATGTAGCGCAATTAAAAGGAAGGTAAAAAAAATTGTTAAGAAATTAAACACTAATTACTTTTTTTTTTTTTTTTTTGCCAGCTGAACTGTTTTGGCAGTGGGGCTGCACGTGGGATGCAAAGGCCTGGGATGGTTGGTTCTCTCCTGCCATAAATCACATTGATCAAATGTTCCCTTGCTTTTTAGCAGCGTAACTCATCTGCTGTCAATTAGCCCAAATCACATTTTTTCAATTAAACAGGCTTAGAGGCCTGATAGTGAAGTCTGGTGGGGAGTGGGGGAAGGGAAAGGCAAAGCCTGGTCGTAGGCAGCGAGGTGGAAATATCTTTTTAAAAGGTGTGATCCCATTTTAGTGTTTTCCATATAAAATGCGATATTATCGTCTGTGCTCGGGGGAGCAATAAGAGCTGGAAGCCCAGCTGAGGAGGGGACGGGCGCGGGTGGCCTCACGGCGGTGGCAGGTCCGAGGGATGCGATGAGGAATCCTAACGAGGATACAATGGGGAATCCTAGCTGGGACGCTCAAAGGCACGATGGCAAGAAAAATCCTTCAGGATGAATTTCAGATGTTCCCTTAGCTCCTGCCCTAATTCCCCACGATGGGGTAGACGTTTGCAGACTTGCCCAGTGTTTGTGGGGCTGGGCGAAGGGGCTGCGGTGTGAGGGCTCCTTTGTGCTCCGGGGAAGGTGAAATTACCCCGTCGTTTGCATGCAAGCGGCAATGGGAATGGGTGGCTTGCATAATAGGTGGCATAATTTGCCTTGGCTGGTGAAGTAAACTGCTGTTTCCTCTCCCTGTGTCTAGTCTTGCTCGCCGAACGTTTTCTTTCTTGATTGGAAAAGGAAAACAGGCTGTGAAGTATTTGGAAAGGGATGAGGGAGGGCAGGGCTTGGACTAAATGGCTCCTTTTATACCTATATCCACCCTGTGCCGTAAAACCTTCCCAGACTGGAAAAGAAGAAAAGGCTGGAGTGGGATGAGGAGCTGGTCCTGGCCCCAGGAGGAGGGAGAAAGAGGCGAGCGTGACCTGCTGATTAGTGTTTTAGCTATTACAAAGAGTACCGGTCTCCCTCCCCTCCTACCAGTGCTTGGTCCCTGCTGGAGCCAGCTCGTGCTGGGACCGCGTGGGGTGGCTGGGGACTGGGATGGCCTCTGGTTTGGCCACGCAGGGAAGATGCGAGGGAAATGCAGGCATGGGGTCTTCAGAAGCCCCTGCAGATATCTGCTGGCTGGAAACAGAGCGTCACCCCCCTGGGCTGCTCGTTCAGGGCTTTGCAGGAGCTTCCTGGGTGCTCTGGGGCAGGGGAGGACGCTGGTGGTCCTTCCAACTCCCCCAGCACCGGGGCAGGATGTGCTCCAGGACCCCTGGAGCCCTCCACGGTCTCACCCCGCAACGCCAGCGATTCACCCGCCCGCTGCAGAAAGGGCTCAGGCCTCCCAGTTCTGCCAACAAGCCCCTGCAGGTTATCCTGTTGGGAAAACCAGGCTCGTTTATTAATATACATAATGTTAATTGCTGTAATTTGAAGGCTGGCTTCCCATTCCCGGGGACGTGGGTGTGTGCTGCCGATGTGGAAACGCGCAGAGGAATGTTTCCCCGCCGAGCCCCTGCGGTGAGGGGAGGATGCTCCTGTGGTTACAATGGTGATGACCAGTTTGTACTGCGGGTTTAGGTTCACGTGCTGGAAGAACAACGAGAAAACCAAACATCTCCTCGTCTTTGGTATCTCCTTCTGGTAGGATAGAAATACAGCCAAATAGATATCTAAATGTTAATTAGTATAATTTCCCCACCACCACCTCCGTAGGCAAACCTGGCAATTCAGAGCGTGCTTCGTTCTTCCTCTCTGCCCACTTTCCTGCCCTTGGTCTCCAGAAAGAGCTTTGCTGGCCACCTGGAAGAGCCTGAGCCGGGGTAGCCCAGGCTGGGGAGGGGCTCGTAGCCTGCAGGAGGGCAGCGATGCAGCTCACCGTCAGTGCCAAAGGAGCTGGAGGTGTGGGACCAAGATGACTCCCGAGGCTCTGAGTCTGTGATGGTTGTGTTGGTGAGGAGCAGAGGGAAGGAGGAGGCTCAGCTCTCAGCAGGGCTGGGGTTTTCTGACCCATCAATGAGGTGATGGGACAGGGCAGGACTGGTCTTGCTGCTCCTGCAATGCCTGTGCCTCTGGTCTCCCTCTTGCAGGAGCTGTTGGCCCCAGTTCTGTCCACATTTAGGTGATTGTAGCAACAGCGAGTCCAAAGCTCTACTGGAGATAAATTAGGCAGCAGGACCTTGCCTCCCTGAGGTCCTGGAGGACTCCTGGCCTCGTGTTTCTCATCCCAGGAAAGAAAAAGAAACCCACTGTCTTTACGGTCATCCAGCAGAAAGCCTGGCTCAGGGCCTCTGTTTCTGCAAAAGCAGCAAAGTGAGGTCCCCCCGTGCCCGGGGGTGTTTTGGGCTGTGCTTGGGAAACGGCTCCTTTGCCAGGAGCGCGTGTGTCCTCGCAAGCCAGATCTGCTGTTCCAGCTCTCCTGCCCTGCACCGTTTGCTTTGGAAAAGCAGCGACGGTGGTTTCTGGAACGTGATCCATCTAACCCGCCATCAGAAAACAACGAAACCAAACCTGTAATTGCCTTTGGTCTTGAGCAATTTGAGCTGGGTGCGAATTGGCCACGGAGGCTTGAGGAGCGCTGCGTGCCGAAGAGCCGAGTGGGGACGGGAACGCCGCTCTCGGTGGCAGAAGGGAGCGGATGGTGTATGCGAACCAGGACCCCCCCGGCTCTGCTCTGCAGCCCTCCTTCGCCAGTCCGCGTTACCCTGTATCCCAAAGAAAACCTGCGGATGCTCAGGGCCCTGCTGGCATCATTCCGAGTGTGAAACCCCAACTTGGCAATAGCCGCCGTCGCCTGCGTTGGTGGGTGAACGGCGCCACGAGTCCTGGACCGGGCTGGGTGTTTTTTAGCTCCTGTGGAGGATTATTAGAAGTGGAGAATTAAGCATTGCATTTCCTGATTTCTCTCCTTTCAGCAGGCCGGGGCGATACTCGCAGCCCTTCCCCCTGCCCAGCTTTGCACAGTCATTAGAATTCCTTTTGGGAAAAGGGGAGAGGGCGGTGAGGGTTGGGGGGGAGTAAATCTGATTTAATTACAGTGACACAACCTGCATGGCCCCAGCGGCTCGGCTCGGTGGGTTTAATCTGATTTGGAGCGGGGAGGCGGTGCAGCGGCTGCCGCTGGCATCGGCGCCTGCCGCACATGATGGGCTTAGGGCAGCACCAGGCGCCGGCCGCCCCGGCAGCGGCACGGAGGGGGTTGGGCTGCCCACCCGGGGCGGTGGGTCCTGGGGATGGGAGAGGGATGGGGTCCTCAGCCGTTCACTGCAGGGAGCCGCATGGCAGCGGTCCGCTTTTTGCTGCGTGTTCTGGATATAGAATCATGGAATTGCCTGGGTTGGAAGGGACCTTTCAGATCATCCAGTCCAACCGTCAGCCTAACGCTGACAAAACCCATCACTAAACCATATCTCTGAGCACGACGTCTGCCCGTCTTTTAAATACCTCCAGGGATGGCGACTCCACCACCTCCCTGGGCAGCCTGTTCCAATGCTTGACAACCCTTTTGATGTAAAAAAATTTTCCTAATATCCATGCTAAACCTCCCCTGGTGCAACTTGAGGCCGTTTCCTCATGTCCTATTGCCTGTTACTTGGGAGAAGGGACTGACCACCCTCCTTTCAGGGACTTGTAGAGAGCGAGAATTAAAGAGGTGGCTTGGTTGGAAGTGACTCATCTTGTGTCCCTCTCTTGAGGGTGTCCCAAGGAGACAGGAGAGTTCTGGGCTGGTCAGAAGCAGCTGCGCAGCGTGGAGGCGATTAAACACTATAAAGTCCAAATGAAAGAGCTGCTTCTAGCAAATGAAATGGGGGGGGGGAAAGAAGCTCCAAACATCCTAAAAAATTGAGGCAGAAATGGATCCTGGCTGCTGCATCTTGCTCCGTGTCTGTCAAGGAAAGGACCCCTCTGGGTGCTGACGCTCCCCGCTGTGGTGGCTTGAATCATGTGCTCTGGTGCGTCTCCAGTCGCAAAGATGCGCTTTGCAAACATGCCCTTTGGGATTCTTTGTCCTGAAGCTTAGCAGATTGCCTTGGGCTTTTAGTGTAACTGTCACCCAGCTTCCTCCTTCACCAGTGTCCTCTTCCCAGCTGAGAAAGGTCATTGCTTCAGGGAAGAAACTGGCACCTGCCGGAGAGGTGGTACCTTCTAGACGCCTCTGTCATCCAAGGGATGGTTCACATCAGCCGGTGTCGTGGTGTGGGGACCCACCTTGGCCACAGCTCTCTCCCTCTCCTATGTGACTGTAGATGTCTTTGGGTGGTTAAAGGTGTTTCAGTGGCAAAAGGGGGCATGTTTTGGATAAAGCTGAAGGCATAAGTAGTTGGGCGTGTAGTGGTTACCCCTACATGGCAGCTTTGGGGGGGGAGGGACATGCGTCATGTTCACCTGGTGTGGTCTGCAGGCTGCCTGTGGCAATGTACATGGTGTGAGTGTCCAGCTTGCCGTGTAAAGTAGGATGTTCTGGTCTTGCAGAGAGAATAAAAGATCCCAAGGATGCAGTAATTAACTGCAGCCTCCTTATCAGTGCCTTGTGATGACCTTCTGATAGTCCAGATGATGGATTTTGGCCTGTATCTACCCGAACCGGGCTTCCACTCCTGCCAGAGCACAAGGACGTGCTTGTTGGTGGCACTGGTGTCCTTCAGGATGTCAGGGGTTAGTGGTCCTCTGACCACGCTGCCCTTCCCCAGTACCCCCACACCTACTGCCCTCCAGGAGCCCACCGCTCCGCAGCTCCTGGGGCTGGGGGAGGACGGGAGCAGCAGGACCTCGGTGGAAATGTCACCTCCCACCCTGTCTGAGGCTTTGGCAAGGGGGAAAACCCACCCAGCCGGGGGCGGGGGAGAGACCAAGGCCAGATCCTGCAAAGGCTGGCGAAGAAAACTTTGAGTAAGGGCAGGAGAGTGTGGGAGGGGACTGTAAATCCTGCAGAAGGATCTGGTGAAAGGTGATGGTTTGACAGCTCCGCAGCCCCGTCTCCGCTTGGCCCATGCGGCGCTGGCAGAGGCAGCACATTCTTCACAGGCCGCTGTTTGCTTGGGCACTGCTGTGTTTTGCTACCAATTCACATTTTGCTTGAAATCGCTCACTTTAGGGTACTTTTCCCTTCTCCGTGCAGTCCTTTCCCAGAGGTGTGCAGCACGGAGCACTGTCGCTGGTTCTGTCCTGGAGATGCCTCTTGCCTGGCTCTTTTTGGTCCTTAAAGGCGTATTTCCTCAACTGGAACAGCTATTTTCCATTGTGATTGAAAAAGAAGCTTGCCTCAGCAAATTAGGTCTGGAAAAAAAGAACAAATCCCAAATCCTTTGCTGCCTACTCTTCTCTTTTGAGGAGCAAGAGCATCCTGGCTTTACCGAAGAGCTTTTGCACCTCTGGGGGCAGCATCATGACCCCGGGGAAGCCGATGTGGTGGCCTCCTGCCTTGACTCCCGAGAGCAGAGCATTGCAGGAACATCCTTGGAAGATGTGGAGCTGACGGAGGGGGCTGAGATGCTGCCCTGGCTCTTTGCTGGCCATCTTTGCTGATGTGCTTGGGAAGAAATGAAGCAAATCGCCAACACCACCTGCAAGCGGTGCAAAGCCCCAGGCCTGGGCCGCACAGGACACCAGTAACAGGCATTTGTATTGGAAGTAAGTCCAGGGTTGGATGTGCAGGATGGAGCGGGGCTGGACGTGGTCCGTGTGAGCCGATGGCCATGCCTGCCCTGCAGTTGCCTTGACTTTCTGTGCTGTTGCCCCGTGAAGTCTCTCCTACAGCTGCCGGATCCTGCTGGAGAAGCCTCTTTCCTCCTCCTCTCCCGAGAAATGTCCATCTCTTGCATCCCGGTTCCCCCGCAGCGTGTGGCTTTTCTCTGAGCTTTTGCCTCTCTGCTTTCCATGTGCTGGCTGTGACTTCCCACGCTGGGCTGTCACCGTTCGGGGACGGGTTGGAGCGTGCAATAGAGAGGGGTTTTCTGGGCAGCCCTTGAGCTGCATCACCATGTACTTGAGAGGTCTCCCCTGGCGTGGCCGAGGGAGGGCTGCCAGGCTCGGGCGTGTGCAAATCACAGACCAGGCACTCCAAACCACGAGGTTTTAAAGAAAAAACCCAAATAACCCAAAAATATATTTTGAGGTTCTTTCTGTTTAACTTCTGGGTTTTAAGCTTAAACTTGAGCTGCTTTGTTTTCCGTGCAGTCGGGAGGTCTGGGAGCCTTTCTGCGGAAGGAAAAAGTAAAATACCCACTGATTTGTGCGGGTCCTGCAGGGGCAGTTTGAGCAATGCTGGGGTGAGGGCAATGGGCAGCGCTGCCGGGGCCCCGGCGAGGGATTTTAGGGAAGGAAAAGCAAGAGACCAGCTTTCTCATAGTCTTTTTGATGAGTTGCACCACATCTTGTTTGGAAAGCACTGCGGCAGAGGAAGCGCCGTGACCCAACGTGAGCCTGATTTCCTGGACCGCTGAGGTTTTTGCATTTCTGCTTTGAAAGATGCTCGTCGTAATGCCCTCCCGAGGGGTAGCGTCCTTATCCCACCCTCCCCTTGAGTGCCAGGAGGTGGAAAAACTCCTCCCCTCTTGGTGGGATGGTACCTGGTGCTGGAGCATCGCTGCGGTGCAGGTTGGGTCTGTAAAGCTGCTCCATACCGGTGTCTTGGGACGCATACACGGGACCTAACCCAGTTTCAAGCAAGGTGTTTCAGCCACCATCTGCTTTAATTGTGGATTATTGAGAACTGCTTTTATTTTAAGAAACTGGCCCCTCGTTACAGTGCAAGTCCCCCAACCCCTTTTCCCTACAAAAGGGGTGTTGTGCCTCTTACCTTTCGGCAGCGTGCGCTTTAATTTCATGCTTGCAGCCCTCGCCGTGTAATCTCGAGGCGGGGGGAGCTTTCAGAGCGCTCTCACTCAATAACTCAGCCCAGCCTACAGCGCTAGTGAGGTATTTTACACTCCGCCAAGGCAGATAATTAATCATTCCTAAAGAATGAAGAAATGTTTCTGGACTTTTTTTTTTTCTTCTGCTCCTTTTAGAAAAAAATACAGGGATATTTTTGAAAACGTAATGCCCCTCTGATAGGGTGGAGGAAGGGGTTGGGGATGAGGAGTGCGAAGGTTGGCTGGGTCTTTGGGGAAAGCAATAGCGCGGTGCGACCGGCCAGGCGGGGGAACAGGTGGTTCTTGGTGTCCATCCGAGTGTTGCTGTGGTGTGTGCGGAAGCTGAAGGTGCTGCTGAATCCCAGGGCTGGGGCGCATGGTCCCCCCCATCGCTCACGGCCGACAGAGGAGCCCAGAGCACCGCTTGGTTTCCTTCACGGCTGTGTTGATGCTGATGCTCTTGGTGGCTTCCAACCCAGTTGCCCAAGGAGCATCTCTTTGACCTGCAGATGCCTGCCTTACAGTTCTGTGGCTAATTGTTTTTTTTTTTTTTTTCCAGCCATTAAATTAAACCAGGGTGATTTTAAAAAAAACCCAACCAACCGGAAAAGAACCTTAAATGTAGTGCAGAGCTCACCAGCTTGATGGGAGTGTTGCTTTTAAAACAAACTATTCAAGAAGATGCATCATCAAGTAAATATTTCTTTTTACCACTCTCTTCAGCCCCTCTTCTTCTATTTCTAGTTTTGGTCTGGACTTTAGAAAGAATGATGCTGTTGTCTCCTATCTTTTGGGAGAGCTGTTTGGATTTGTACTTGGGTCATGTAGGCAAGGGAGTGTTGGGTCAGCACACAGATACTTGCTAAAATACTACAGTTGGTCTTAATGTCTCTTGGCTTCTCTTTCTGTAGAGCACAGGGATGGGAAAACCATCACATGGTTCTGCTGAATGGTCTCTGGAATGTATGGTCTATAATAGGAGTAAAAAAGACTTAACTATCAGTGTTGTGGGGGGGCTTTTCCCAGCAAGTCTCTCCGCAGTTTGTGGGTAGTACTGAAGATTGCCTCTCCTTTGAGCAGTCAATTATACAGAGAATCTTAAGTTTCTAATCAAAAGGTATGTAGGCACAGGAAAAAACATACGTAGTAGAGCAATTTCTGAATCAAGTAGTTCTGGATGGAGCTGTGAATTGGAAGAACTCGTTGCTCCAAGCCCCTGTGGATCCCATGGGCTTCTGATAACGGAGTATGTGTTCGCTCGCAGTGCACTGAATCACACTTGGTTGTGGTTTTTCTCCTGCTTTTCCGTGGCAGCTTGAGCAGGGACATGGCACTCTTCACCTCCCTTCCTCTACTGCTGCTGCTGCCAGGGCCACTAGTAGGGAGATGTGGCTGCTTTTCAGGCTCTTACCTTGCAAAAGCTGATGAGAAGCTTTAGCAGCAAAAATTGCTGAAGTGCCTTCAGTTCCAGGAGTTTTCAAGGCATGATATAGAAAAAAAACCCCAAACAAGCAGGAATCAGCTGGTGAAGGGAAGCCCCAGGCAGGCAAAGAAACCAGTATGTGCAGTTCGTCCCCGCTACAGGATGGAAAGGGGGAGGGTGGTATTTTCCACCAGTGCTCTCGGGTTGTCCATCTCGGGGATTTAGAGGTGTTGTGGGTCAGAGTCTTCCAGTGGCCACCTTGTCTCGTGTGCGTTGTCTTCTGTGCCTGGCAATGTGTCTTGGAGCTCGCTTCAGTAGGACGAGGTGATGCTGATGGCCCTCATGGAATGGATTGCTCTCAGCTTCCCACGGCTGATGCGGAAGACCTTGCAGGCTGGAGTAGGTGGGCAATGAGGAAAAGTCCCCTTGGAAAAATTACCTGCCAGGTTTTCAGCAATCTGTGTCTCCAGCATCACCATCCAACTGGGAGCTGGAAACACACGTCAGCTCTGCTGAGAGCAAGCCAGCCCTTTGTTCACGCATCTCCTTGAAATGATATTGTGGTTTACTTAATTAAAAACACAGAGCATTATTGTGGGAATGACAATGAATTAAAAAGATTAAATCTAGGAAAAGACCTATCTGGCCATCTAATCCAGCCCAACTCTGCTGTTCTCTGAGGTATCCTTCTTCCATGCAGTTTGAGGCGCCTCAGGTGATGTGCTTGCTCCCTGTTCCCCAAGGAAATCTCTCCCTGGTCTATTAGAGAGCTGTTTGTAGAAAAGAGCAGGCTGGTTTCATCTGCAGCCTGCTGCTTAATTGTTCTCCCAGCTGTGTTTCCACCCAGCACCAGGTTTACTAACAAGCCTGGCCAGCCCTGGCAGAGAGGGCTCAGCTCCTCCTTGCTTAGACCTTGCTGTTGAGTTGATGTGCCCAAGGAAGATGCCCTTGGGCAATCTGAAAGCGGTGTCCTTCCTCCTCCCTTCACAGCTGCGTTTTCTGAAGTTTCATACTAGCAGGTTCACGGGTTGAACTGGAGCGTGTTTGCTGGCAGGGCAAGCAGCTCTTCCTGCAGACGCAGATGGGTACAGGGCACCTCTGCGTCCTGCTGGGCAGTTTAAATTTGCATTTTGGGACATCCTGCATTAGCTTGTTGACTGTTGCCTACTTTAGTCCAGAGGTTCTGGAGCAGAAAACATGGCTTTGGGCTTGGTGGCATTCTGGTGGAGCACATGAAAACTGAGAAGTAGCAGGAGAAAAATCCTCAAATCAGCCTTTCCCTGCTGTGCCTGAGATAGTTTAGAGCATCCCAACATGCATCTGTCTAACACTGACGCTTTTTACGGCTGCCGCTATGGGCTCCCTTCTCCTCCTTCCTCGCATCGTGATCCCTTTGCAAACAGCTGAGGGAACGTGTGCTGCCGTGAGCTCGGCCAGGGAGGACCTTGCATTGCTCTGCTGGTAGGGTGCTTCCCATGCTGTTTTTCCAAGGGAATGTCAGTCTCCGCAATTTCTTGGGCTGACTGGAATGTTTTTGGGGAAAACCTGCCTCTTCCTTGTCTGTGCGTCAGTATGGAAAAGTGAACTTCCAAGTGCTGAGGGTGGTGGAAATGGGAGATCAGCTGTTTCTGGGGAAGAGAGAAGCACCTAATTATTTCAGAGGATGGAAACTCTGCCATGGTGTCCCTGCCCACCCTCTAACTGAGTGTTAGATCAAGGCGAGTAGCCATAAAGGACTGCAGGGAGGAGGATGCTGGGTGCGTGGATGGGGGTTTTGGAGAACGATGCAGGTGCTGGTGGGAAAACGCTTCATCTCCGCGTCCTGGATCAGAGTGGTGGGACGTGCGATGGCCACCCCGGTAACGGAGTGGTGGGAAGGGTCCCACCACATGTCACGAAGCCACGCGGCCCCAGATCTGCAGCAGGGATTTTGCCCACAGCTGATGCTGGGGGTGTGCAAATACGAGCAGCTGCTGCTTGGGACGAAGCCGCCCGAGGGAGGTCCTGCGGTTAAGTGCTGTGACAAAGAAAACACCAGGGTTGACATCTCCACTGCCCCGGGCTCCTGTTTGACCTCGGGCAGGTTGCGTTGTCTCTCTGGCCGCATCCTGGAAGGCTGTGTCTTGAGCTGGGTCTTGCCAGGATGTCTGGGTGTGGGAAATGGGCCTCCCCACGCCCCACACGCCAATGCTGCCGCCTGCTAATGCCTTGTTAAATACCCACTATTTGCTGTCCCCTGTCCCCGTGAGCTGCCGTAGGAGGGGGCTGGTGGCTTTGCCACGTGGCCTTAGCAAAAATTGGGGTTTTTTTTGCCCTTTGGAAGAGCCTTTCTCCCTGCCTGTGTCTCCTCAGTGGGTGTCTGTGCGGTGCCCCATGTTGAGAACGCGCCGAAACACGAATCATTACCCGGGTTACAAACTGAGGTTTGCACTTTGAAACCTCACCTGGTGAATGACACAAATCCCGTGGTGGTTTTCTGTGGGCTGGCGAGCAAATGTTAGCTCTGATGTAGCAAATCAAAACCTGGGGAGCTTCCTACTGAAAACGTGCCCTTCCCAAACGCCGCTGCTGCTTGTGCTGGACGGGCGCTCGCTCGGCTGCAGGGGAGTACAAGCCTTGCCCACAAAGTTCTTGAGCTCCACGTGCTTTAATATATATGCGATGGGCATATAAAAACGATGCAGTTTCTTTTTAAAAGTGATCTTGTGGAGTTTTTGATTCACCTTTTAAACGTCAGCCCTCTGGGGTGCATTCCCGCAACCATGGGGGGAAAAAAAAATAATCACCCTGGAAGCCTGTTGCTACAGAAATGTCTTTTTCTAAAAAAAAAAAAAAATAAAAAAAAAATCCTAAAGTTGAGGTTATTGTTTATTCCCATGGCTCCAGGAGCTGAGGCTTTCAGGAGAGCTGCTAGTTTTCGACAAGCTTGTATTAGTCATGGGAACTGGCAGTTCTGAAATTAATATTTGCAGACCCTCCCCTCCTTCCCCCTGCGCTCTCCTCACTGCAAAGAAAGCCCTCGCCTCCAGCCTGGTTTCCCAGTACGTGATTGAGAACATGTAAATCCACAAGGGCTGAACTGTGGGTGACCTCCGGGGAGTAAGTGGGTTCATCAAAGCTGGGCTCTTCCCCACACTTCAGTCGCTCAAGCTCCTGCGTTTCCTCCTGATGGCTGATAAGGACGGATTGAATTTATGAAAGAGATGAAGATGTTCGGATAAGCTACAGTACCAAAGCAAGCCTGCCTGGCAAGTCGGGGCCTGAAGGAAGCCCATGGAGTTGGAGGGGGTTTCTTGGGTTAGTTGTTTTCCCAGGCCCCTTCCCCCCCCACTTCCCCGAGCCGGGACTGTGTCCGTGGGGATGCGGCTCTGCAGTCGTACACCCCGGGTACCCTGGCTGAAGTGATGTCCTCCCGGTTTTGGCGTGATCCTGGGCTCTGTGGGGTGCAGCTGGCAGCCTGCACAGCCCCCCCACTGCCCTCCCACCGGGGACGGGTACTGCAGATGGGGTCCGTCACCGTCCCGGCAAAGCCACTGTCGCTGCTCGATGTGCTGCTCCTACAGCCAAGGTGCTGCTGTACTGGTGTGATGGGGATTCATGCCACGAGACCCAGGGGCTTTATGGGGGGCCACGCACAGGGGTGTCACAGAAATGTGTCCTGGCTCTTCCTCAGCCCCCACTCCAAGAGGTGCAGGGCTCTGAGACACGCTCGGCCAGCTTGGTAATGTCATACAATCATAGAATGGTTTGGGTTGGAAGGGACCTTAAAGATCACCCAGTGCCACCCCCTGCCCTGGGCAGGGACACCTCCCACCAGCCCAGGTTGCTCCAAGCCCCGTCCAGCCTGGCCTGTAACCCCTCCAGGGATGGGGCAGCACTTCCAGGGATGGGGTAGGATGTCCCGCTAGCTACAAGCAGCCTGCTGCAGGCAGCCCCCGGGCAGGGAGAACTGGTGCATCTGTGACTTTCTTTCCATGCCCAGGTCCTAAAACAAAAAAATATGGGTTAACCAAATGTTGTGCTCAATAATGTGATTTCCCTGTTGTTCTGCTGTGCCAGAAAGGCCAACACCTGTGTCTCGGAGATCACTATCTCTGTATATTTTTAGACATGCCTTATCAATGCTGAAAGAAGGTGAATCATGTTTGGGAACGGGAGCAGCTTCTCTTCCAAATGTGTTTTGGAAAACAGAGCTGAGCTCCAGGGGAGGGGTTGGGAAAGCAGCAGCGGGGAATGACCCATCACGGGAACACGGCATCTCCCCCGCTACCCACAGGGAGGACACCCTGTTCCCCCCGGGTCAGCGGTCCTTTGCTGGGACACAGTGGCTTCTCATGGGGCACTGAGCACCCTGGTTCCTGCAGTGGGAAAGGAGGTGACAGCCCTAAGGGTTTCACAAAACTTAATGTGGTTCCCCCTCCCCAGTCCTAGACTGGTGGCCAGTACGATGGTGGACCCAGGAGAGGCTGGTGTGGAGCGTTTGGAGGGGCACCTGCACGTTGTGGCTCTGCATCCGGGCTCCCATCTGTGGTGCTGCATGGGCAGGGTCTGCTGAGCCCCTCCTGTAGCCTTGCCCATGGTCGCGGTGCCTTGGTTGTCCTCCTGAAGCCACCTGGAGAGGAGTTCTCCACTTGGGTGCAGAGCCACGGAGCGATGAAACCACTGGCTGTCCTCCCCCAGCAGGACCTGGCTCTTTGCTGCTCTCTGGGCTGCCCTTCCTCCTCCTGAAAGGCGCTGGGGACGCTGGATGCTGCTGCCTGTGACCCCAACAAGGCAGGTCTGTGAGCGGCCATGAAGGCTTTGCCCTCAGAAGACTTGCAGGTGGGGTGAGGAAGGTTACAGCTTTGGAGCTCTGGGCATGATCCGTGCCCCCTCCTTCGATAATCCCCCCCCCACCTCCGCAGGAAAAGAAAGCAATTCGGGTTGATGTCTCCATTAAAAAGCTGCAGCAGTAAAGTGGTTGTTTGTGCTGAGAGGGGAATGCCCACAGGTAATTTATCTTGACATTTATAGAAAGCATAAGGGTTTACTCATTCATAAAATGAAGGAACAGGGTGTTTTTCGGCATTGGCTGGGCTCTGGAGCTGCTCGAACATTATTGTAGCTGATCGTAATCGTTTCCGGACGTGCCCCAATGTGCCTACTGGGGGGTTGCATGGGAACAGTAACAATGTGGGACGGGAGAGCAAACCTGTCCGACAGGAACGGGCCGACTGGAGCTGACAAATCCTCTTCCTCCCCGGGCTTTTCTGAATGGCAGGCGAGGGCGAGAGCCAAGGGGAGGCCCTGCCGGCGGCTGGCACCCGGGCGCTGGCGTGCACTGGGCTCTCGCCTTGTTTTAACTGGAGGGAGTCCTTGCGCTGGGGCTCTCTGTGCTCCGCAGCTCTGAGGAACGGGGAGCAATGCCTTGTTTTCGGAACAAGCTGTTTGAAAATGTTGTTTTTGTCACTTGTCGTTCAAGCACAGGTAGAGAAAGCTGCTCCGTGTGGGATGGAGCAGAAGTGGAGGGTCTGGCTCCTGCCTTGGAGCAGAGAGAGGGACGAGATGCATCTCGAGATTTCTTCCTGTGCTGATACGTGTTTGGGGGAGGTCTGCAGCTTCCCCTGAGCTGCCTGTGTGTGTGGCTGCATCGTGTAGGAGCCCCCAGGCTGGCTCTGCCGACACTTTGGAGAGGCGCAGGGTTTTGGGTGCAAATGCGCTGTCTCGTAGAGCCCTCCTCTTCCCACAGCGCATCCCCAGTTTGCCCTTGGCAAACCTTATTTAGCAGGTGAGAAGACTGTGGAGGTCCTCTCTGCCCCCTCCATCTTTGTTGAGATGCTCGTGTCTCTTGGCAGGGAACCAGCTATGTTACGTTATCATGAAGTCCGTGGGGATGTTCTGGCTGTTTATGGCTGACCTTGTGGCACTGGGCTGCTGAACGGCCATGGTATCAGAAGCGTTATCATCGTTAATCCCCCTGTAATCCAACTCGTTAACAAGCCCCAGTCTCCCTCTTGCTAAATTAGCAATTGTGGCAAAACCACCTGTCAAGGACCAGCAGGGGAGATGCACTGGAGACCTGCGGGTCTTGCTTGGGGGGGCCGGGGGCGTTCGAGTTCCCAGCCCCAATCCTCAGGGACCATCCCTAGGACATGAGGTGGGCTACGACAGGGAGAGCAGGATCTTTCCTGGAGAGACCTCTGGGTGTTTCTCAAGGCTACAGGATCCTAAAGACACCAAGCTGCAGTAACATTCCCTGCCCCGTGCTGCTGCATGAGGGACATGCTGAGGACTCTGCGGCTTGGGGCATTGGCTGCCTGGCTACCAAAACTGTGTTCTTGGCTTTAAATGGGTTTTTCCCTCTCCGGTTGCTGCCAGCGAATAAACGCCCAGCTTGGGACTGATTCTTAGTGTTGGGCATCTGCTGCTTATCTGGGAGCCACAAGCATGGAAATCGTAGAGGTTGGGGAAAATATGGTAACGCTCCCCTTGGACAAGGAGCGGAGGGAGCAGCTTTAGCTGCAGGACAGCCGTGTTTCAGCTGGGTGCTGCTGGCAGCTCACAGCCGGGTTGGACAAACTCCATCGCCCAAACCCCCCGTGATCCGGGGGAGTGCAGGCTTGCCCCTGCGTTGCTGGCCGGGCTGGGCTGCCCGGGTGTTTGATAAACAGTGGGACTAACGAGGAGAAACCTGCCTGGAGTTGTCTTAAGCTGATAAAATTCCTGTGCTGCTCGAGCGCGCTGATTAGTGCGGTTTTGTGTGAGACGATGCTGGGTTTGGCTCTGGGTCTCTCGCTCCCCTGAGTGGGTCTCCTCTGCGCACCCCCCAGCAGTTTTCTGGCCATGCACCCCCTCTGCCCTCATCGCCATCGCGGTGCCATGTGGGAGACGGCTCCGAGTGCCACCTCCCTGTCCCCCCAGGGTGGGTGAAAGGGCTGGGTGGCATGAGTGGGACCAGCTTGGCCCCCCCTGCGCCTGGCCGTGTTTTCCTCCCATCTCTTGGGAGTGGCCGAGCCGCAGTTTTGGCAACAGCATCCCTGGGGAATGACGTGCCCGAGTGTTTGAGCAGGTGAGACCGAGTGGTGACTCAGATGCACCCGGTTGCCACCAGCACTGTGCCAGGGCCACCGGGGCTGCGGGGGGGGGAGAGGGCTGCTCCCGGGCTGGGAGGATGCAATGGGGTCCTGAGCCCAGTGCAGGGTACGGTGCCTCTCATTGCATGGGGTTTTTTAGGAGCTTGGGATAATCATCTAAATCTTGATTGACTGAAGTGCTTCATCACTGGCTTCGTTTGAGGCGGGTGAGTCACCCGTTGAGTCACGCTGTTCCCGTGCCAGGTGGGGGACCGGAGAGGGGACGCTGCCTGTGCTGAGATGTGGCCGAGCTGGGGGGGTCCAGAGCTCTCCTGACACTGATCTCCTTCCTGGTGCCCTCCCAGTGCTGACATCCCTGCTGGCTGGAAACACCGCCTCTGCACATCCCTCCCCC